>JAFEMH010001310.1:0-496700 GCA_022495995.1 Adenophora triphylla var. japonica
TAGCCTTGATTTTCACAGGATCGGCTTCGATACCTCTTTACGTAACCATGTACCCCGAGTACCTTGCCGCGCTTGACGCCGAAGGTGCACTTTGCGGAGTTTAGCCTCATGGAGTGTTTTAAAGTACGGTGAAGAACTTCCCTCGAGATACTGTCATGTCTTTTGCATGTATCGATCCCTTGGAGTGGATGATCATGTCGTCGACATATACTTCGATTTCTTTGTGAATCATGTCATGGAAGAGAGGCATTGCGGCCAGTGTAGAAGTAGCCCGGCGTTCTTTAGACCGAGCAGCATGGCCGTGTAACAGTATGTCCCCATTGGAGTGGTGAAGCGATCTTGGCACGATCCTCCTCGGACATCTTGATGCGGTTGTATCCGGCGGAGCCGATCCACGAAGGACTTTACTTTGAAATTTGCCGTGGTGTCGACCGGCATGTCGATGTTAGGCGTGGGAAATCATCCTTAGGTGCGGCCTTGTTGAGATCCAGGAAATCCCACGCGGCATCGACCTTTCCGTTGGCCTTGGTGGCCAGTCACGATGTTGGAGAGCCAAGTCGGAGTACTCAATCACTACGATGAAACCAACTCGGAGCATTTTCTCAATTTCTTCTTTAACTTGCAAGGACCGCTCACGGCTTGATCTTGCGCGACTTACATTTGTGAGGCTTGGATTCGGGATCGGGAATTACGTGCTCCACGATTGAGGGATCGAGTCTGGCATGTCTGATATGACCCGGGCGAACACGTCAACATACTCCCGGAGGAGGCTTATCGGGGCTTCCTTTTACTGCATCGGCGAAAAGCGCCCACTTGTGTCTCTTTAGGCTCTTGCGCGGACCCCGGAGTTCACTTTGGTCATAACCTCTTCGGCGGCTTGGGCCCGGTTGTCCTCTTGAGTCAACTACACGCTCGAGAACTTCTTTAATGTATTGTTCGTTTAATGTGTACGCTTCTTTATCAATTGAATTATTAACGTCTTTTAAGTTGTTTGTTAACTTATCGAGTTGTTAAAGTGGCAATGAGAGGATACTCAGAAAGGTCGAGACTTTTCATTAAACAAGAACGGGGAATACATGATTGGCTACAACATTATAGTCCTCCGGCGTAAGGCCGTTGGATGACTCGGAAGGCTGGACTCTGACGAAGGACTGGCTCGGAAGGGTTTGAGACCGGGTTTAGGGAGATGTGGGTGCGGGCCCGGCTTGTCTTCCAGTGCACTTTGGCTTGCCCTTGGTCGAGTGAAAGTTACCCAATTCTTCGAGTGGCATTCTTGGATGCTTGGTGAGGGTGCGGGGATCGAGAGGCAGCTCCTGCTTTGTCCCTATCATGGCGATCATCTTTGTTGTCGGAGCCCGGTCCCGATCAAGTTGGGCAACTCCATGACTTCTTCAAAGCAGACTACGTAAGAATTTGGTCCTTTGAGAGCGTCTTCTATGAATTACGGTTCCATACGCTGGACTTCTTGTCTCGAATGTGGCCTCGGCGGTGATCCAGAATAACTTGTTTCCCCATGGAAGTACCACGAGTTGCTCCTCCAAGTGCAGGATTCCCTTTGAATGTGTACTCATCTTTGGGCTTGTGGTGGCGGTTGGTCAGTAGAGGCTGTGATGTCGAGCGCTCCACTGTGGATTAGCTTTGAGTCCTGCTGAAACGCTTGAGGTCCGTGCTAGGCTGTTCCATTCTTCACTGTAGTCTTGGTGTTGACTATCCCTGCTTCTTTCTCATCTTCATTAGTTCCCTTGTCCCGGTCCCCTCGATTCTTTGTCGGTTCATTGTTGGTCCCCTCGATTCTATCTTGTCGGTTCCCTTGTTGGTCCCCTCGGTTATTTGTCGGTTCCACTTGGTGAAGTAATGAGCGAGGTCGAAAGGCATGGAGTCGGAGGTGGGTGTGCCGTCGGAGGTTCCCCTTTTGTGGGTTTGCTTTGCCTTGGTGCGGAGCGAGCCTTTTTGTCTTCCTTGATGTCGGCGGTGTTGGCACGTAGCCAAGCCCACTGGACCGTGGTGTGGTCACTTGACTTCAATAACTTGGTGTTGGCCTTGTAGCCTTTTGCCGAGCCCCGATCTGGGATGAAGTTCATGAGTTTCATTATCCTGCATGGCGGGAGGAATCGGTCGTGAGGCAGTGGAAGGTCCACGTTGCATATTTGGATCTTGGAGGTCTCAGTGAATCCGAGTTAATGGCATGTCATCATTACGCTTGATTTCCAATCTTGGAGATATCGTTGGTGCTTTGGTCCCCTCGGTGGTGACAACGTCGCCGTAGGCTGTAGTTAGCTCGTTGCCTTGCATGAACTTGAGGCCTTGGTGAAGAGGTGGATGCCACGCCATTGATTTGATGCGGCCGGGGACGCCCAGGATAGGCTGTGAAAGTGATTGGAATGTCCAAACACTTGGAATTCGGTGGGGATCACCCGACTTGCCGAACCGAGATGTTGAAGTAGCAACCCCAGAAGCGTACGGGAAGTAGAGTCGTAGGCCTTGACGGTGTGGTGAAGGCTTAAGATACGTGGGCTTGATGTCAGCGGTCCATCATCTTGGCGGGCAAGACATTCATTCCGGAACCTCCGTCTACCAACACGCGGGGAAGGCGACGCTCGTCCAGTGAATTTGTGATGTAGAGCGGCTCGTTGTGATCGGCCCCAAATTTTGGGAAGGTCCAAATACGCCAGAAGGTGATAATGTTGCCATAGTGGATGTTGCCGATCATTTGAATGACTTCATGCGGGGTTGCGTCCACGGGGACCATGGTACGGGCCGAGCTTTCCTCTAGCTTGAGCTTGTGAGGATAAGAGGAGGTGGCGAGAGACCAGAAGGAAATGTTGCACAGAGTGCAACCTTTGAGTGAGTGAGGATCGGGTCCTCTTTCAAGGAATTTGTGTCTTCGAGTGGCCGGATTGCAGTCGGCTCCGTCGGCTTTTGGTGGCCTTAGGTGGTAATGCATGGATTTGACCCGATCGGGTTAGAACAGCGACATCGAGTTTGGTCCCTTACGAGCAGAGCTTCTGCGAGGTTGAGCCATAGTTAGAGGAGGATTCCTCGTAGCATAGGAGCCGTATGTCTTCCCTCGGCTCATTGATTGTGGATGAATTCAGGGAGCTTCGGCGGCTTGTGGATTACATCCCGGGATGCGGCTTGGATGCCTCTGCGGGGAGAGTAGCCTACGGTTTGACGTATTGTTCGAATGTCGGTGCACAACCGGTGGTTGCACTGGCGGGCGTGCGTTGCGACCCTCGGGGAGGTTGGAGAGTTCTCGGCTCAAGCGAACGGTCTCCTTGATCTCTTCACGGTATATCGCGTTCCTTTCCTTCTTCTTGAGCATACTCGGGGCGATGCAGGTTGGAGTGCAGCGATACTCGTGATTTGCTAGTTTTCCTCCGCTCACGGGCCCCGGATCAACCTTCTTGCGGCGGAGCTGCGTCGAGAGTTAGTGCTGCGTTTCTTCCCATGTGAGAATAGCCGGTGCTTCTTTGAGCTGCGTGCGGCGATCTAGGTAAACCTCCATCGGGGAGAGTTTTCTCCTACGCTTTATACGAGTGGCGGGTATGTCGGAAGGTGAGTACACGGCTTCCCGAACATCGGCCCATGTGGTAGTTCTTCTGTCCCGATTGATCGTTTACGTAAACGAAGAGGCGAAGCTGTGGAATTTCCACTGAGTAGTTGCTCGAGAGCAATTTCCATCCTCCTCTTGTTTTTAAATAGACCTTCCTCCACGAGTTGGCCTTTCAATTTGAGTGCGGCAATGATCCGTTCCCGTCACTCCCGGGACCCTTGGGAGTCCGGTTTTGTTGACTTCATGCAGGCTTGGAAAGAATGGTTTCATCGTCTTCATCGTCGCTTTCCACGAAGAGAACTTGCTTTCCTCGGGAAGGTAAGCGGCGGGATTCGTTCCAGTGTCGTTCCATCTCCTAGGTCATTGGGACCGTTGACCACCCTTGCACAGCGAGAGGGGTTGGATGAGAACGAGACGGTAGTCGGGGAAGTTGCCATGAGCAAAACTCTTGAGGTCGAAGCGGTCTAGAGTGGCCTCTAGCTTTACGTGTCAGAAATTTGCTGTGACAACTTTAAGGGCTTGGTCCTGTAGGTCTTTCGAGCTTGGTCTTCGTCCCAAAGACGACTTTCTTGAGCGGCTAGTTCCATGAGAGCTTTCCTTGCGAGACCTAGGCGGTCTCCGTAGGTGCGCATCGTCAGCTAGTGTCGAGCAGTGATTACATTCAAATCGCCGAATGGCGGGAACACTTGGATTACATTGACGAAGGAAGTCGGGCCCAGGACATTCCATGCGGCCTTCCTTAATCTCGATCACCAAGAAGTTTGCCCATATTTGCTTGATTGACCCGGGGTATTGATCTGCAATGTTGATGGTCTCGTGATCTCGCTCGATCGCCAAGTCTATCAAGCTAGCGATCGACTAGCGGGATGTGCGAATCAGGCGTGACGGTGGGGAGCGAGGAATCGAACTAGAAGCATGTTGATGCGAGGTGGTCATTTCCTATGTCGGAAGGCGGCTACGCCTTGCGGGAAGACTTTCCACGGATGTTTTCGGGGTGGGCTGCCGGAAGCGTTCCGAGTTGATCGACTTGTAGCGGGGTGAGGAGCTTGGTCTCCTTCGCTGTTGCCACTTGGCCTTGGCGGCGTTTGAGGGTATAAGCTTGGCGACGGCACGGGCCGGTTGCAGCTGGGCTGGTACTCGGAAGTAGGGATGAGCTACGAGCTCGCTTGGCGATGCCTCGTTTACCATGAGCGGGCGAGTCATCGAGGGTGACCTTGGTGTGGCGAGAATCGATAACGAGGACGGGATCCTTGGCTTCATCGGGATATACGGAATAGATGATATTGACGAAGTCGTCGTCCTTTACTTGATCGAGAGGATTCCTCGTTGCGTGAATCACGTGCTTCCAATTATCGGATAGGCATGCATGCTTGGACGTTGAGCTTGACAATTTCCGTAGTATTGGAACCTTGAGTCGTAGGTGACACGATCGGAAGGAGTTCCGTCCTCAAAAAGCTGAGCATGTGAATGCGGAGGTGCGCTTGCGGGTGCCGCATCTTCGACTCGGAGAGTCCCGAGATTCATCGTCATCGATCGCTCGATCCGGGTGTAGGGACGTATTGCGTCAGGTTGCGTTCTTTGGAGCGGCTAGGAAAACATCGTACTCTTCGTTGGAGAAGAGGGGTGCAGCGGAGTAATTCCTCGTGGAGGACATCCCATACAACTTCCATGCATTCATCACGAGAATGACGGTGCTTGTTGACCTTTATCACAAAAACCTCTTCGCTGGCGGGGGCAGAGAGTTTGTTTGGAGAATGCTTGACGAATCTCAGATTGGAGGCGGGGGTTTATGTGCCCTTATCATGGCGATGTTCGAGGCGTTTCCTTCCAATCTGCCTCCAAATGTTGGAAACGACAGTTGAACTTGATGTATCGGGTTGCCGAGTGCACTTTGCTCGAGTACGTTTACATAGTTAGCATCTCAGGACTACGAGGGATTACGTGAGATTTGCCCGATAGTCCCTTGGTTGATTCGAAGGAGGTAACCCCGGTGCACAGTGCGGACACGCAGCTCTTGTCTCGGCCTCGTTTCCTATGAGAAACTATCCCCTCGGATGACTTCAAGATCTCCTGCCGGTTAATAAACTTGACGCATTGATGGAGAGTGGAAAGCCTATGGCTTTCATGTGGTGTAGCGAGGGCGTCCCAAAGAGGCGTGAACTCGGATGGAATGTCCATCACGTGGAATTTCTTTGGCACCATTTGGGTTTCGAACCGAGTTCGAGTCACTTTGTCCCCGGGATGGGGACGAGACGAGTTGTCGTAGGCCTTGATAGTCGAGCGACGGAATCGAGGTGGCTTTCGTGGATGCGGAGAGCTCGCATCATGCGAGAGGGAGGACATTAATGGGCGACCCGTTATCTACCAATACTCAGGGAGTGATATGGTGTTGAGTTTGAGAGTGATGTACGAGCTTCGTTGTGCCCGAGGCGTCTCTCGGTAAGTCTTCATCACGGAACGTGATCATCGCCATACTGAGGCGGGAGTCGTAGATCTCGTCTCTATCCGTAGAAGGAGAGTCATCCGGCCATCCGTTTCTGTCTTCCTCTTTGCGAGGTAAAGCCTTTCTTTGGAACCTCGGGAGTGTGTTGAAATTTTTGTGGCGGTTGCCGCCCTTGGTTAGCACATTGATCGAGTGCGATTGCCAAGGCGGACCTTGATCTTCCTTTAGGTCCGAGCTCGGAAGGTGGACAAATTGAATCTTGGGCGATCCGCGGAGGGTTAGGCTTCGGCGCGATAAGATTACCAAGATCCGAGGTATTAGGTGTCCCAGGGCACAGTGCAGTTTTGGTGGGACTTTTCGGCTTTCCACCTCTGTACGCTCTAAAGTTTGCATGGCACGGAGGCAAGAGGGTAGGCTGGAGTACGGTGCGTAGTAGTCGAACCTCCGGAGGGTTTCTCCAGTGTACCTACTGCTTTGGTATCTCTCCCGGCCTTCGTATCTTTCTCTCGATTCTTTGTTGAGAGGATTTCTTCTTTTGTTTTCTCGGAGGATTGCTCGGACGGTTTCTCGAGACTCGTACTCCGGGCGGCGGAGCGATCGCAAACATCGTAGGCGATGTGGACATTAGAGGAGGATCAGTTTGAAAGAGGCGGAGCGGGTTACGTGGCACTCTTCTTGGGCACCCGCTCGATGGAATTCATGGCCCATTTGTTATTGTTCGGAAAGGGATTCCCCGCGTATTGGGCCCGCGGGGCGCTCTAACTTGCCTTCTTCTATCAAGTTACGGATTTCGTATCGTAACCCCAAACAATTGTCGGTGGTATGGCCGTGATACGATGGAAGGCGCAAAGATATTTGCTCTTGTCCGCATTGGCTACGGGAACTTTGGGTTTGTAATTGGCCACGGGCTTAAGGAGACCCTCCTTGATTAACCCTTCCGACATCTTGCTCGGTGGCATGTCCAACTTGTCGAAGTGTACGGCAGGCCGAGTAGAATTGTTGCTTTGTGGGGCTGGGTTTACATTTACCGGCATTGTCCACGATGGACGTAGTTGACGGACGTATCTTTCCCTTTGCGGGGCCGGTGCGGGATTGAATGCAAGCTGTTGAGCGGTATACGTATGGGTTTGTGCGGTAGCCAACTTTTCCTTGAGATCCTTCTCGAAGCGTGGCCGGCATTGACCATGGCCGGAGATACGGGGAAGAAATTGTGGCCCGATAGAGAGTTCGATGGACGGTGCTTAAGCGGGACTTGAAGATCCGCATACATTCGTCTTTGGAGAGTGGCTCCATGATCTCGGAGAGTTTCCGGCTCCATCTCTTGTAGAATTCCCCAACACTTTCATCCGCTTTACGCTCGGTGGTGATTAAGTCCTCGCGACTTGTTTCCCACTCTAAGTTGGATGCATGCCGTTCCGGGAAGATGTTGCGATCTGTTCCCAGTGTGGCGATCCGCGAGCTTGACCCTCGAAACCATCGTAACGCTGAACTTTTGAGCGTATGCTTTGGAAGTGGTCGGCCATTTCTTTGGAGGGTTGCTCCTTTTGCTCTCATGCAGAACGTAAGTGTCGACGTGCGTTTGAGGACATTCGGTTCCATCGAATCGGTCCATCTCGGCATTGAACTTGGCGGGGAGAGGCGTGACCATTCCCGGATACGTGGATTTGAGCGTTTCACGCTTTGAAATTTGCTCATGGTGGCTTTCGGGTCTTTCATGCTGCTCGACCATCCAGGCTAAGGTTGGGTCAGTGGTGGGTGTGAGGCTCGGCGCCGGGTGCTACCACGTGAGCGGTAGTGATTGGAGGTGGAAGGCTTGGTATATGAGAATATACGGGAGCCTTTTACGAAGGCTATATCGGGAGTTTGTCCCGGTGTTTAGAGATTCATGTATAGGCAACGGGACGAACACGGGAGGGTATTGAGGGATATTGGCATCTGAGATGGTCGGCGGTGCGCCTTGTTGGTGATATTGAGTGATGGGCGTAGCTTGGGGCGACCAAAATTGACGGGGTTGCTCACGAGAGGTGGCAACATGGAGCCTAGGTGTTGTTTCCTTGGTTGGAAGGCATCCGAAGTAAGTTGGCGGGGGAGGAACCTGATTGAAGGTTTGGTGAAGCTGGTTTCGGGGAATCGTCATCCTCGACCGGGACAAAAGTACCGTACGGCGGGGATAGGCTGCTATACCACGCTCATTCGGAAGGCCGTACCACAAAATTCTGGCGATCTTCTTTACGCCTCTTGTGAACCTCACAAGCCGGATGGCTTCTTCCAATGTCATATACATTACCGGTGGCGGGGGTCCTTCCCGTCACGATTTCTCGGTGAGCTAGACATGTCGGAAATTACAGTGAGGAGCGAGGGAACCGAAGAAGCGTCCGACAGCCCGCCGT
Source organism: Adenophora triphylla var. japonica (assembly GCA_022495995.1). Taxonomy (NCBI): domain Eukaryota; kingdom Viridiplantae; phylum Streptophyta; class Magnoliopsida; order Asterales; family Campanulaceae; genus Adenophora; species Adenophora triphylla. Next base: position 8,387 of record JAFEMH010001310.1, read on the forward strand.
TCTTGTGATCGTGGCAAGGCGGCCGGAAATCTCGAACCACTTTACGCTCATTCGCTATAGGGAACGAAAGGAAGGGTTTAGGCCGGAAAAGGAGTATTTGGCTCAAGGTTTTCGGGCTTGTGCAATGTGCGATTACCGATTAATGTTTACTTAAAGCGCGTTTTCTCGAGTCCTAATTGGTTGGAAAAGAGCGTGTCTTCTTTTTCGCAACTAATCCTAGAGCTCTAATCGGTGGATCTCGTCACTACGCTTATAAGCCCCTCGTTTCCATTGTAGATCATCTTTCTCGGGACGGACTATCCCGGCGAGGTCGATAAGGCAAGCGAGTTCCCTTGCAGGCAAAGGAAAAAAGTGAACTTAAGGCTAGCTGATCACGCAAACTTTCAACGTGTGTGACGTACGGGCCACGGTCGAAGTCAACGTCCTTAAGTTAAGGCGGGGATCGTGCCAAAATTTGGGCATGACCTCTCCTGACTTGCTTGTGCGAGAGACCTTAGCTTTTTAGCGTTGGCCAAGTTGTGGCTGGCACGATACATACGACGAGGTTTGGTGACACGGCGTCACATTGAACCTTCGGGTATATTTTTCGGCAGAGCTCCGCGTCAAAGTCAAGGCTGAAAAGCTCAAGACTTCGGGTCGGGACCAACCTTTGGTCTCAAACTCTCGAGCTTGACTCGGAGCGGGGCCCGACGCGAAAAACATACACTTAGGCTTTATGACACGAGCTAAGCCAAAAACCAACCGGGGTCTTGGACAAAGTGTGACACAAAGAGTGCATGGCTTACACGGGCTAGGATGGGATGTTTGGGACGACCCCGTGCGCCCCCGTGTGAATGTGGTGCCCAAATTTTGTTGGATTCACGCGAGTTTGAAGACATCCGGTTTAATTTGAAAAACGGAGTCGCCACGCCATTTTGATTACCTCAAAACTTTGAAAAAAAGGTTTTTACTTGGGTTCGGAGGTTAAGTTACCCCTTGGGAAGAACGTTTGGCGTTCACCCAAAGTGCCTTGCCGGAGCAAGTCTCCCAAGATTTCAGTAATCGTGCTTGCTTGCGTGCTTTCTTGTGTGCATGTGTTTGAGAAAAAGGGGAGAATGTCCCAAGTTGTCTTCCGGACGTACAAACCATTTGTTGGTTGTCGCTCGGGATTCCTTGGAATTTTATGTATTTGGGATTATGATCCCGTCCTCATCTTATGACTTGTGATCATCGCATTTTAACCTCGGGACCCTCGGGACTTGCGTGATCGAGAGAATGACTCTCTTTTGGTCAAAGATGAGGTTCTTTAGAAAAGGAGGGTCCTTAGCCCATCAATCCTACGCTTTAAGACGGTCGAGCTCGTATAGATGCTTCATACTCTTTCTTAAGCGATAATCGGAGATATAGGGTTCAAGGTGTCCCTTTCTAAAGAGATATGGAACCTTTAATGGAAGGAACGATGTAAAGATAGGATCTTTTACATCGGTCCATTCCTAGGTTGTTAATGGGGGAATGGGAGAAATGTATGTAAAAATGAATCTTTAATGAAAAGATGACATTTTTGGGTTGCAAATGATGCACTTAGTTTAAAGAAATAATCTTTATTGCAAATGATGCATAAAGATTTGATTTTTATGCAAATGATGCATTTTGTTGAAGAAATTGGCATTCATTATGCAAATGATGCATAAAGATTGCATTTTGAAAAGCATATGATGCTAGTTTATGGTAAAGACATGGTCTTTAAAGCAAATGATGCTTGAACAAGGGATTTTGGATGCAAATGATGCATTTTGATTGAAAAAGATTTGATTTTTATATGCAAAGGATGCATGAAGATGACATTTTTATTTGAAAATGGGGTTTTAGGTGCAAAGGATGCACCTTTATGGGAAAAGACTACATTTTTATGACAAATGATGTCTAATGCATGCCAAAGGGGAAGGGGAATATAAAGATAGGATCTTTAATCTACCAAGTCCCAAGCAATATAAAGACAATGCAATGAGCAAATTATAAAGCAATTAGGATGCAAAGGTAGGGCGTGCGAGGTTACCCAATAGCTTCCTTCTTCTTTGGTCGGAGCTAGGAGGAGAGGTTGGTCTTGGATCTTCAAGGAGGAGGGAGGGAGCTTCTTGGCCTTCTTCTTCACCTTCTTGAGCTTCCAGCGATATTCTTCACGTATTTGGAGTGTTTGTGGGTGACTTGCTTATGGATTGTGTGTGTTGAAATGGGTAGAGGAGGGCTCTATTTATAGGCGATCTGGATAAGGCTAATGAAGCCGTGCGGCTAGGGACGACGAGCTAATGCGGCCGTGCGGCATTATCCATTGTGACTCGGCATTTCTAGAACCATGCAAGGTGGCAAATTCTAGAACCCTCTTCCTAATTAAGAAAAACGTGTTTCTTAATTAGGAAGGCTCCCTTCAGACCCTTAATTTAATTTGGGATTTGTTCCCGAACATTTCCGGAACACTAGGAAGGTCAGGGAATTACCGGAAACTTACCGAAATTGCCGGGAAATTTAGCTTAGGAAGGCATGAGCCGGATTTGGGTACTTACGAAGCCCCTCGGCAACGTCACTTGCAAGGCGAGTGGGGTTGTCGATAGAAAAGGATCCGATCTGGCGAATGCCGAGACGGATTGGGTGACCAAGGTGGTCGAGTGGTGAACCTGCGGAAGGCTACCTACGTATCCGGAGGAATCAAGCCGGGCCGTAGTTCGGAATTAGGATCATTTGGGGAAGGAAGAAGAAAAGCTGGTCTCTTCTTTGGGGAAATAGAAGAGAAAATGACCTAGGAGGTCAAGCAATTGATCCTCTGGGGATATGCTAGGAGTGACCAAGGTGGTCGGATATACGAACCTCTATGAGGGCTGCTTTATCAGCGAGGAGTGACAAAGAAATAGGGTGACCAAAGTGGTCGAATGGCTGGACCTTTTATAAAAGGCTACCTACGTATCACGGAGGAATCAAGCCTTGATCGTAGTTCAAGCATCACTAGATAGTTAGGAACGATGTCTAGGATTCTTGAGATTTTGACAATTAATGGAGGCTGTCACACGATTGACAATTCTTGGAGGATGTCACACGATTGAAACTAGAGCTTACGTCCTTTGTCGAGTGGATAGAGGTAGCTAGAGTTTGGTGAACTTGAGCATACGTCTCAAGCTCTTTCGAATCAGAGATATGGGTTGCCAAAGCTAGAATGATTTAAGCATACGTCTCAATCTCTTTCGAATCAGAGATATGGGTTGCCAATGACTTGAGCATACGTCTCAATCTCTTTCGAATCGAGAGATATGGGTTGCCAAGCTAGAATGATTTAAGCATACGTCTCAATCTCTTTCGAATCGTAGATATGGGTTACTTGCTAGAATGACTTAAGCATACGTCTCAATCTCTTTCGAATCGAGAGATATGGGTTGCCTGAATGACTTAAGCATACGTCACTATTCGATAGAGGTAGCTTAAGTTGAGGAAAACTTGAGCGTACGTCACTATTCGGGATAGAGGTAGCTTAAGTTGAGAGAAAACTTGAGCGTACGTCACTATTCGGGATAGAGGTAGCTTAAGTTGAGAGAAACTTGAGCGTACGTCACTATTCGGGATAGAGGTAGCTTAAGTTTGGTGAACTTGAGCATACGTCACTATTTGGGATAGAGGTAGCTTAAGTTGAGAGAAACTTGAGCGTACGTCACTATTCGGGATAGAGGTAGCTTAAGTTAAGAGAACTTAGCATACGTCACTATTCGGGATAGAGGTAGCTTAAGTTGAGAAAAACTTGACAATTCGGAGGTTGTCACCTAGCGTTATCCCGTTATAACGGAATTAACGGAGCGGCGGGAAGAAAGCTTAATTGCTTCGAGATAAGGGATATTTTACGAAAAAGATGTTATCTTGGTTAAAAGATAACGGAAATTACATGCCCAGTGGAAGGTCCGGGGCGGGATTGTAATTTTACGCTCGGAGCGAATGAGGCCGCCCGGCATGAGATGGAGAAAAAGGAGCCGTACGGCTAGAGACCTGTTTTTTACAGATTATTTAAAACAGGTTTGAACGGGCATTGGGCATTATTGCCGCCCAAGAACTGCCGAGGAAGAGAGAGGAGAAGGGAGAGAAATTTTGAAATTCTTTCAATTCCCTTTGGCTCTACTGATTTGGAATGGATCCGGAGGGGAACCCAATGCAGAGGCAAGCTAGAAGGAACATCTCCGCGGCTGCGAGAAGGAGGAGGAAGGAGCTTGTTCGGACGGAGAGGAAGTATGACTTCCTTACGCCTCCATCGGAGCTCTATCCGGGGAGAAGGGAGCATAAATCAACGAACCCTCGATCGGTTGGGGTAAGCATTCTCATTTTGCTCAAATCCATCGATTTTGATTGAATTTTGAATGATTTAGGGCTTGACCCGAATTTTAGGAATTTCCTAGGATTTTCTTAGGATTTTTGAATGATTTTGAGATGCATGAACAACCTATGAGGCTAAGAATATGCATGTGCAATTTATTTGATGAAAATTATGAGAATGACTCACTTTTTTCTCGCAAATGAAGTAAGAATGAGAATTGTCTAAATATGAGACGGAGTTCTTGCCTTGTGCTAGAACTAGGTCAAAATTCTGATTTTCAATGAGAAAACATGATTTTGGAAGATGAAAAGGATTCATGCATGCCATTTTTTGAAAGAATAATGCTTATGTGCAAAGAATTGTGAAAATTGTGATTTTGTGCTTTAGGAAAGTAATGAGACTTGACATGACGCGTTTCAAGTGATGAAAGACGCTTTTTGATGCAAATGATGCTAAAAAAACTTTTGTGAATGCTTTTCTTTTGAAAACATGTGCGCTTTTGTGAATATATGCATGCTTTTGAAAATGATGAATGATTGACACACTTCTTTGTTGTGCTTGTCTACAGGAGAACAAGTCTAGAGGACCATCTGAGATAGCGGTGAATCTTTGGCAGAGGATGCCGGATTTTGAGAAGAATGGGGTGAACCCCAAGAATTTGGTGAGGGCTACCGGCCTAGATTCATTTGTGGAGGCCATCGGCACAGGGATTCACATCACCTCGAAGAGCGAGGGCTTGGTTCGGGCTCTTTACGAGTTTTGGTGGGACTCTACTCATAGTTTCCACACAGTGGGGAGAGCTTCTTGTGACTCCTGCCGATTTTACGGCGGTGCGCTGCGGTTCACGGGAGGCCCGTGACTTGGAGAGACCACATTACGGTGAGGAGTTCCGAGCTTTGGTTGGATTTGGTGATTCCCGAGGATTGGGTATGGAGACGAGGAATGTCGAGGTGGCGATCCCGACTTGCATGCGGGACTTTCTTGCTAGTGATGTGGCCCACCCGGTGGTTAGAGCTTTCGTGTATGGTTGATCTTTGTCGATCACTATCTTTGCTAATGCAGGGCGCTAGCCATGACTTGCCTCCTTGACTCTTTGGAGGATGTGGATGGGATAGGGACGGTCTCTTGGGGAGAGGCCGGATTGGCGTGAAGTTATACTTCTCGTTGGACATGTACGGTCGAAACAAAGGCTTCCATGGGTGCTTCTCATTTGCCCTTGAGGTAGCCTCTCTTTCTCTTCTCTTTTCTCTTTTCTGTCTTGAGACTTCTTATGAGAAAAATGACCTTTTTGATGTTTTTGAACATGCGGGCTGGTTTTGCGAGGTGATCGGGTTCTTTCCTTGGAACCCGGCGAGTGATATCACCATTTTCCACTGCGATGGTTATTTGGAGGAGATGTGAGGGATAGGTTCACGGGGAAGACCCGGATCACTTTCGACTACAAGATGGTGAAGCTTGTGCTCAATAAGGATGGACCGGATGGAGTGGACTTCTACCCACAGGGCGGTATCAGGAGATTTTCTTTGGGAGATGCTATTGAGGTGACAAGGCGAGAGGAGGTGGCTCAGCTGGGCTGACTTGCGACATCATATATACGGGGACCGTTTCTCGAGCGGCATGGTCATGTCCCTCCATTGGACGCCATTACTCCACACGATCCTCCGGCACGGATCTGCGGCCCGGGGGCGCGGGCGGATGAGATTGAGAGGTACCGAGGAGAGTATAGGCTGCGGAGGAGTATTTTGACATGGGTACCCCCTACTGTTGTGTTTGTGGAGCGGCGCTGAGGACGCCACGAAGGCGCGAAGGCGGCGGTCACTCGGGGATATGGGGAGGATGAGCCTGCTTGACCCGCCTATCCCTCCTGCACACCTCTCATCGTCGTACACGGAGTACCGAGGAGGATGAGGATTCTGTCCACGACACGAGGAGCCCCGGTATACCACCCACTGATAGCCTTTGTGAGTATACTCTTAGGGTCTTATTCCCTTTTTAGCTTTCGGATTTTACATTTTTGCAATTTTCGAGATTTTTACGAGATTTTACGAGATTTTCTTTTCTTTTCTCGGAGTTCCGGCTCGCACCTATGACGGGTTGGTCGGGCGAAACGGGGTTGGAAAGACGTGTGCCGATCCTTGGTCAAGAAGGCGCTGCGCTACTAAGCGTCAACAAGCGTGCGGGGCACGTGCGCAAAAGGAGGCATGTCGGGCGCGGCATCCTCTTCCTCGGCTTCGGAGTATTCATCCGGTGCCGGGCCTCGGGGCGAGGTCCTAATGCTGATATCTTGGGCGGTGGCGGAGTACGAGCACGACAACATCCCTCTTTCCGATGCGGCGACCAGGAGGACGTGATGAGAGAGCCTAGCGTCTATGAGCTGAGCAGCGATGAGGAGGAAGAAGAATCGGAGGCCTAGGAGGTCTCTAGAGTAGATTTGGAACAAAACAAACAATGAACACTTTTTATGCACACTTTGTTTATTTTTTGCTTTATTTGGGCACCGATGGGGCGAAGACATTGTACTTATGTTTTATTTGCTTTTCTAATTCATGCTTTTTCAATTTGCATATTATCTGAGCCTTGGGGCGATTTTTTGCTTGGAATCGGAAATGGCTGGGCCAAAATGATTTATAATGGTGTATAAATGCTTGAATGGCTTACGGATATGTTTTTGTACAGGTTTTGGTTGAAAAAGTGGGGTGAAAACTCCCTTGGGCAGCAACTTTGGTTCTTTGCAGAATTTTCTGCGAGAGGGCTAATGTAGCCGTGCGGATAGGTCTCTGGGGCAAATGAAGCCGTGCGGCTCACGGTTACATGTCAGGCTGGTTATTTTACGAATAAAAGCAAGGCTTGGCCATTTCATTTCATTTTCACTCTAGACTTGTCCCAATTGTTCCCGAGCACATTTTGGACCTAAAAGCACCATCTTTGATCACTTTTGCGATGGAGAGGCCCGTTAGACTACAAAGGGGAAGAGAGACCATTTTCTGACCGGTCTTCAATCTTGGGCGAGACATAACTTCCAAAATCACAAGGGGCTGCTTGATTCTTCCTTCAAGATCAAGTCTTTATGGCATTTGAGGATCTCCCGCCCGATTGGGACTGTTGAGAGCCGCGGCAAAGTTACAGGACGTCAGGAGACATGTTTCTTGCTTTTCTTACAACGAAATCGTCCCAACGCACGAAGACTTGAGCCTTGATTGGGGTCCCGGGCGAGGCTATATCTATTCCGCTGATCGGAGACGTGCCGGTGGCGGTAAAGCTTGCATCTTTTACGAGATTCCTGCAGGAGAGGTGAGAGATGATGGTAGCCCGGACGGGATTGACCTTTCGAGATCCGGGCGAGTTTGGATCTCCGGCTATGGCTGCTACCATGGTGGCTATGGACGCATTTATCCTTTGCGTCTTTTACGTACATTCTTCTTTGAGTCAGTGGGGATTTGTCACGGTGGTCTCTGGACATGGTCGGAAGGCTGCGGGGGTGGAAGGATATCGTCCCACTGGTTTTGGGGGAGACTTTGCATGGGATCGACGAGGATGGCTCGGGAGACCATTTCATGAGGTCCGGGAGTCAGGCTATGTTGACTTTGTGGGCTGCGGGAGAGGCTCGGGGCTTTGCACGGGGCTTTGCCGACTCGGTGCCCTTGGGTGATTTCTCGGAGAGGTGCACCTAGGCGGCGAACGGGGTAGGCTGGGAGCTGATGATGGCTAGGCTATCCACTTCGGACATCCGTTGGTGGATACCACCTTTGGAGGTTGCGGACCGGGAGGATATTTCGGGAGTCTTATCTTTGTGAGGGTTCCGAGGATTACAGCTTTGGTCATCCTTCTACATACTGCTTGGTATCCGGGCGGTTTGGGGCTTTACGGGAGCCTTTGAGTGGCGGGAGGACATCCGGACCATGGAGGTGATGTCTCTAGACATGAGGGACCCGGCCCGGCTTCACTTTTTCTCGAGGGCTTGGACATACCTTGCTTTCCCACCGGGGCTATCTTTAGGAAGCGGGAAGAGCACGATCTTGACCACTTGTCTACTTGGGTGAGTACGAGAGGGAGATGGGAGCGACTCGGGTTATCTTGGAGGATAGACGCCGAGTTTTATTGGGGGATGACCACGACTCGAGTAGGACTACGAGGAGGCGAGGCTAAGGCGAGTTGCCATAACCAATCGAGGTGACTTGGTCGGGGACATGGAGGCTCGGTACAAGAGGTTGTCAGAGGTTGCTCATTTGGCGAGTCTCGAGAGGGAGGAGATACGGACTCGTGCTCGTATAGAGAGCGCTTATTGACACGGGGTTGGTAGAGGCTCCGGTGAGGATACCGAGAGGTCGGGATGAGGATACTGACATTATTGAGAAGAAAAGGAAGAAGACTCGACGCCGAGGAAAAGGGAAGAAGGCGAAGAAGACTCGGCGAATGACGGCGACAAGTCTTTTCTCAAGATCCTCTTATTGCCATTTGCAAACACATTAGTTTATTTAGGCATTTTATTGTATTTTAGATCTTTTTAGCGGGTTAGCGAGTCAAAGAGGTAGACCGTGCTTGAACTCATCAAGAAATTTTTGACTTGTAATGAACAAGAAATATTATTTTAGAAATTAATCAAGACATGTTTCATGGAAATTCAAATGTCTTATTACTTGGGACCCGTTTTATGAAAAGCTGAAATACCCTTTTATTTATTGCTAAGGACGCACTTTATGGAAGCTTTATTGCCCTTTTTTATTGTTTAGACCGAACCATATATGGTGCCTACGTTCCCCTTTTACAAGAAAGGCTAAGGGGCTCGAGTCTTCGTAGTTCATTACGGTGAACTAACAAAACTAAGTCTTTTTTTTTTTACGTGCAACCTTTGTTTTTGCCTAGACCGCCCTTTTTGGGGTTTTCGGCCCTAGTGGGTATTACTCTTTTTGCACTAAGATTTTTCTTTTTTTTTTTATATTTTTTTTCGTGCAACCACTGTTTTTGCCTAGACCGCCCTTTTTGGGGTTTTCGGCCTAGTGGGTATTACTCTTTTTGCACTAAGATTTTTCTTTTTTTTTTTTTTTTATTAGACATAGTATCTTCGGAGTTTATCACCGTTATTTGGGTGGACAAAGGGATTGCCATCCAAGTCGCAAGCTTCATTGCTCCTCTGACGGTATCTTACGCACTACATAAGGGCCGATCCAAACGGGTTCCCATTTTCCCGGGGTTGTCTACAGTAGGGGCTTTACTTTCGGCACTAAGTCACCCTCTTTGATGTTTGGCTTTGACTTTCTTATCAAACGCTACGGCCATTCGCCTCTGGTAGGCTCGGGTGTGCTCCATGGCTTTGAGCCTTCTCTCATCGAGCAAGGCCAATTCATCATGCCGGCTTCGTAGCCATTCTACTTCGTTGACAACATTTTCCAGGAGGACCCTTAATGACGGGATTTCCAACTCCAGCTTTGGTAACACTTGCTTCCATCCCGTAAGTTAGGGCAAAAGGAGTTTCTCTGTAGGATTACGACGGACGTTACGCAGCCCCGAGTGCTAGGTGCGGCTTTTCGGGCCAATCACGACCACGGGTGGCCATCTTCGGATGATCCGCTCGAGTGTCTTATTAGCGGCTTCCACGGCTCCATTGGTGCGAGTGCATGCGGGGACGACTTGTGGCGAGTAACTCTGAATTCGACGGCGGTCTATCGCGATCTCCTTCGAAGTGTGACCCATTATCGAAATGATCTCGTTGGGCACCCCATATACGCACATTATGTTTTCTTTGATGAAGCTGGGCCACTTTTACGGAAGTGAGGACCTTGTAGGACTTGGCCTCTACCCACTTGGTGAAGTAGTCGATGGCTACCAACACGAACTCGTGCCCATTGCTTCTGTCGGGGCTATTTTCCCTATCACGTCAATGCCCCAAGTTGCAAACGGCCAAGGAGTCGTCATGCGGTACGAGTCATGAGGTGGGAGATGGTTGAGGTTGGCAAACCGGCGCACTTGTCGCGAGGTTCGGACGTCTTTGGGCGCGATCTGTCTCCATGGAGATCCGGTAGTAACCCATTACGAGGATCACTTGCATCGGGGCTCTGGCATTCATGTGAGGACCGCAAGGACCATTGTGGACTTCGGTCATCAACTCTACTAGCTCTTTCTTGAGTGACACATAAGAGGAGTGGTCCTTGATAGCGTTTCTTGTACGGGTTGCCTCTAGGATGACATAATGGGAGGCCAACCTTTTCGGGGCTCGCAAGCTTTTGGCTCTGACACCTTCTTTTGGTCTACCTTCTTCGTCTACGAAAGGCGACTCTCCGTCTTTGAGGAATTGGTAAATCGGATTGTACCAAGGTTCCTTTATAGGCTCGGGTCCCAGGTCCACTTCACAACGGAAAGGTGGGGCTTCTCTTTTACCCACTCTGAAGGGCTTTATGGCTTTTCCCTCGGGGATCTCTACCAATGAGGCTAGAGTAGCTAGGGCATCTGCGAATCTGTTCTTTTCCCTCGGCAAGTAGTGGAAAGTCACTTCTCTGGCTGTCCGAGTCAACTCCTCCATATGGGCATGATACCGTTGCGAGATTAGGGTCCACGAGTCTTCCACTTGTTGGAGACTTGGTTGATGATCGAGGGCCGAGTCTCCGTAAACTTCGAGCTCCTTGACATTTCTTTCTAAGGCGGCCTCAGGCAACCGGCAATGCGAGGCTTCATACTCGGCGACATTGTTCGTGGCGGGAAAGTTCAACTTGAGGGCTATGGGGGTATGCTCATCTTTCGGATCGACCAATAGCATTCCTACACCATTTCCTCTTTTGTTAGCGGCTCAGTCAAAGAACAATTGCCATCTATTCTCGAGGCTCAAGCGCAAAGATCCCTTCATGCAGGAATTGGGGTTCGGGCCCTCTGTCTTCATTCAGGGAAGTTCGCGGGTGATCGACAATGCTTGACCCTTGATGGCCTTTACGGTCACATAGTTGATGTCGTATTACGCCAAGAAGAAGGACCACTTCGCTAAACGCATCGAGAGGGAAGGCTTGTCAAAGATGTACTTGATGGGGTCCATTTTCGAGACCAAATTCACGGGGTGGGCTTGCATATAATGCTTCAATTTGCCGACTACCCGGACCGATCTGCACGAGTCTTTTCACATCTTTGAGTAATTGAGCTCACTCCCACTGTAGCTTCAGTGACAAAGTAAATGGCGTTTTCTACCCGAGAGTCTTTCTTTTCTGAGCAAGCATAGCCCCAAGCTGCCGTGTACGTGACGGTGAGATAGAGCGAAGAGGCTTACGTCTATGTGGGGGCATAGTAGGGGATGTACTAAGTATGCCTTGATGCGGTCAAAGGCATCTTGGCATTCTTCGGTCCATTACGTGTCCACATTCTTCTTCATGAGCTTGAAGATGGGCTCGCACATAGTGGTCAGCGATTGGCAAACGGGCGATGTCTTGCAATTTACCCATGAAGCTCTTGACTTACATGCAGGTTTGAGGTGGCCTCATATCCATGATGGCTTTGATCTTTCGGGGTCAACTTCTATACCTCGCTCAGTGACCATATACCCAAGCACTTTTCCCCTTGTCACTCCGAAGGTGCATTTGGCGGGGTTTAGTCTCATGGAATCTTTGTCTCGACCTCTCAAAGAATTTTCGTAGGTCAACAAAGTGCTGCCCACCCTCTCCTTTGGAGTGGATTATCATATCATCTACGTAGACCTCAATCTCCTTGTGGATCATGTCATGAAAAAGCGCGGTCGGCCCTTTGGTAAAGTAGCCCGGCATTCTTGAGCCCGAATGGCATTCTTTGTATAGATAGGTTCCCATGGTGTGGTGAAGGCTGTCTTTTCTTGGTCTTCCTCGGCCATCTTGATGCAGTTGTAGCTGCAAAACCATCAACGAAGGATTTGACTTCGTAGTTGGCGGTGGAGTCCACCGGGATGTCTATGTTTGGCGAGAGGGTAGTCGTCTTTGGGGCTGGCCTTGTTCGGATCTCGGAAATCCACACACGGCGCACCTTCCCATTGGCCTTGGTTACGGTCACGATGTTGGACAACCATGTCGGGTATTCAATGACTACGATGAACCCTACCCGCGGTAGCTTCTCAATTTCTTCTTTGACTGTAGAGACCATTCGGCTTAATCTTTCTCGGTTTACGCTGCGGCTTAGCATCGGTGCTAGAGGGATTTTACGTGTTCTACTATCGAGCTGTCTAGCCCCGGCATATCCTTGTATGACCATGCAAACACGTCGACGTATTCTACGAGCGGCTCGATCAATCTGTCCCTTTCAACCCCCTGGAAGAAGCTTCCAATCTGTGTCTCTTTAGGTTCCTCAATAGTACCCAAGTTCACACTTATCAAAACCTCCTCGGCGGCTTGGGCCCGGTTTTCCTCTTTTACGAAACACTGCTTAAAGATTTCTTTAATGTATTGTTCGTTTAGTGTGTTTGCATCTTGTTCAAATGATTCATTATTAAGCTGTTGTTAAGTTTTGAGTTAATTTATCATTTGTTAAGTTGGCAATAAGAGGATAATCGAGAAAGATTTGTCATTTCATTCAAAATAAGGGAAAGATGACATCGATTACATTTTCATAATCCTCGGGCGTGAGGCCTTCGGATGACTACGAGGGCTGGAATTCAAAGATTCTGACTCGGCGAATAGACAACGGGGTGTTTGACACGGCCCGGGTTGAGAAGGACGGGGTACCAATCAAGCTCCGTGATCATTTCTTTGTCGGCGGCTATCGGCCACGAGAATGTCTCCCAATTCTTCAATGGCATTTACGTCTTAGTCACCAAAGTGCGAGGATCAAAATGACTTTCACCATCGTCTCCAATAACGGCAACTATCTCATCGTAAATGCAGGCCAAGTCGATCAAGTGCAGGATTTGTGCTTCTTCGTCAAACAACTCTTGCAAACCCCAGCTATCTTCATTCTTTGGCGGCTTCTATCTGGCTGATCTTTGGAAGAGCTAACTCAAGGCGGAGAAGTCCATTGTCCGGATGCGACTCTTTGACCTTGGCCGGATTTCCTTTGAAGACGTACTCATTACGAACGGTAGTGGTAGCCCCGAGGATATCGGCAAATCAAGGAACATTCTTCGAACGGGATTGGTTGGCTTTCCCTAACTTTCTCAAGGTTCTCTAGAAGGGTTTTACGCAAGGAGATCGCGATCACTTTCATCATATTGTGTCCCTCCTTTTGTAAAGTAATGGGTCGAGAGACGGTGTAAGGATGGAGCTGGACCCCTTCACCTTTCGTGCCTTTAGCTTTTACGGCATCCCGAGAGTTCGGTTTGTACCCCAAGCCATATACGGTAGTCTGTTCCTTCACATCAATGATGGTGTTACGACCTTGAAGTCTTCTACCCAATCCAAGTCCCGGAAGATAACTCATTTTTCGCATCATTCTCATGGCGGGAGGGATTTTATCGGAAGTAGTGGTGAGGTCGGTGCAACACACTTGTGCCTTGGAAGAAGCTACGGAGAATCCGGTCAATGCTAACCCTTCATCATCGTGCTTGATCTCCAATATCGGGATATCCCCAGTCTTTGGTTCCTTCTACCGTGACACTATCTCCATAAATGGTGGTGATAGTTCCATCACTCGGCGAAATTTGGATGGATGCAAAGTAGAGGCTACCCCGTTTATCTGGTGGATCCAAGGCCGTCCCGACAAGGCGGTAAATGAAATCGGAATATCAATAACTTGAAAGTCAACGTCCATGACCTTTTTCCGAACCACATCTTGAGAGTGGCGATCCCCAAAGCGATCGTGCGGTGGAGTCATAGGCCTTAATAGTCGACTAGAAGGCTTTAAGTCCGTTGGCTTCGGATCCAATAAATCCATCATTTTAGGCGGCAAGACATTCATTGCGAGACCCTCCATCGACTAATACTCGTGGCAATCGACGCTCTTCTAAGCTGGTGTGATGTAAAGAGGTTCGTTATGACTAGCCCCATACTTTGGCGAGGTCTAAGTCGGTGAAGGTAATGATGTTTCCGTAGTGGATATTTCCAATCATTTGGACGACCTCATACGGGGTGACATCTATGGGCACCGTGGTCTTGGCCAAACTTTCTTCTAGCTTCAACTTATGAGGGTATGAAGAGGTCAACGGGGACCATAAGGAGATATTGGCTTGGGTACACTTCAAGGCGAGTTAGGGCTGGATCCTCCTTATCGAGTCGGGCTTTTACGCTTCGGCTTATAAGGTCTTTTATACATTTTTGGCTCGAGAGACGGTGCTTCTTTTGTCACCCTTAGGCTGCTCAACATTCATACGCCCGAGGCCAGGAGTCATCACATAGACATTGGATTTTCCTTGGTCATTATTCCTCTTGGAGGATTCCAATTCTTTCAAAGTCGAGGCGGATTCTTGCGGCGTATGGCCAATTCTGGCTGATTGATCGATTGACGGTCTTTGCTGAAGCATAGGCGGCTTCCCGAATCTGGTCCCGGAGTTACCGGCTTTTTGACCTTTTACGAGTTTGACCGGCTGATTTCAACTTCACATTCTCCGTTTAAAGCTTTCACGGTCTCATTCAAACTTTTCAAAGTCGGCATGCAACAAGAATTATCACTTCCGGAGTTTGGAGCTTGGCAAATGGCTTTCTCATCCGAACCTAGCAACTTCTTTAACGAGTAGGATCACATTCCTCATCACATCGTCAAGCATGTCTTTTCTTTCCTGAGGGTCAACCTTCGACGGCATCTTTGACGTTGGCCAAACATTTTACGAAGTGGGAAATTCCATCATCAATAAGGATTTACGCGGGGTCAAACCTCATGGCGGGTTCCTTTTCCTTCTTGTCGAGAGAGATTTTACGGGCTTTTTGGCTTACGGGCTAACCACTCCTCTATTGTCCCTTCCGGCACTTCGACTTTGTCTTCATCGGTGTCACTACGGTAGCTCTCGTGGGAACTTTCGCCTTGGCTCTTATGACCAATGAGGGCAAAAGCGAGGTCGGGATACTTGACGCCATATGAGGGGTATCTCGAGACTCTTCCTCGGGCTTAGGGATTACCAGGAAAACATCATTATCATCGTAGGACATAAAGGGGGCTGGGGTCGCCTCTAAACTCGGGACTCTTTCCAAGGCATCCATACATTCTTCTTCGGACCAAGTTTCGGGAGTGACTACTAACCTTTGTGATAGAGTCTACCCTTCTACGATGAGAGTTTGGCTTCGGCGACGCTTACATGTTCCGGATCGGTGGGCGGAGCCCACTTCCCTCTTTTGGCTAAAGCTTCGATCAAGTTCCTCCATTCACCTACCAAGTCCTTGTACGGAGTATTGAACTCTAGGATATAGGACTCATACATCTAACCTAGCATCCTTCTCAGGAGCCTTTGCATAAGGCTGCAGACACACTTTGAAGTGATTTCATCCCCTATTCCGGTGCAGTGGCTTTCTACCTCATCTTGCCCTTCGGGTTTCACTTCCGTTGGCTCCAAGTCCATTCCTTTTCTTGACTGTCATCATCGCTGTAAATCCATCCATTCCTATTCTCGTTTCCGGCGACTCTTCTTTGTAGCTGTCCGAGAGGTAGGCAAATTCACGAGGCGTTGACAAAATTGGAAAGGTCAAATTGGCTGGGATTCCAAAGTAGGCTCGAGTGAAAGGAGGAAAAAGGTCCCGTGGGGGATGCGAGAGGAAGCGAGGGTGTCGGGACCACTAACGGCTTGGGGTATTGGAGAAGGCGAGAAGGGACGGTCTTTGGCAATGGGTTATATGAAGATGGGGGAGGGCATTGGTTATAGGCTAGCTCTTCTTCCCTAGTCATCTGGTTACCCACCCGGCCTTTGTTCTCTGTCAAATCGGCCATTCGACTCTCGAGCGAGGATTACAGCGGCGTGTCGAGGATTACTGCGCTAACAAGTCGGCGACCCGGTGTTCTCACCCACTTCTTTCTCGGCTGCGGGAAAGGGATAGGAAAGGTTTAGACTCGGGGTAGGTGTTTAGGAGTGAAGGCTCGAGGCAATATGCAAATTAGAATCTTCAAGTTTACTTAAAACAGTGTCTTTTATTAATATCTATTTGGTTGGAAAAGGGATTACGCCCTTCTTTTTTTCAACTACTCTAGATCTGGATCGGTGGGTTCCGTCACTACGTCTATAAGCCCCTCGTATTCCACAGTATTTCGACCTCCCGGGGTGGGACGGCCCGGGCGAGGGTCCTATAGGGCACGCGGATCCCACCGGCCAGAGTAAAGAACGCTCCTATCGGGTCTAGCGGGTCATAGGACCTTTCAACGCACGAGCGATGCGGATTATAGTCAAGGCAATCACGGGAAAGTCTCGTCTCTGCCTTGACGGATCTTTGGCGAGTTTCGCTTGAGCGAATGACGGTTTTGACTTTCGGTAATGTCGAGAGAATAATAGGCATGGGTCGGGCGGTAAAAAGCCGGATGACACGGTGTCACATTGAACTTTGTTGCATACACGGTGCGTGGGTCGGAATCGAAGTCAATGCCGGTCAAGATCTTGCCAATTTTTCCTTGTCGGAATTTTGGCGAGCTTCGCTTGAGCGAAAGATCTTTTGATTTTTGGCAAAGACTCGGTCTTGACTCTTACGCATTCCGTGCGGGTCAAGGTCAATAGTCAATGTCGGAGTCAAGATCCCACCGATTTTCCTTGTCGGAATTTCGGCGGAATTTCGCTTGAGCGAAAATCTTGGCTTCCGTTATGAGCTAAGGCTTGACCTTTACGTGGGTATGCAAGCTGGGCTATATGACACGGACTAGACCAAAAACCAACCAAAAGTCACGGTTTTTGAAACGTGTGACACGGTGTGCATTGGTCGACCTTTGTGCCATGGGGAGGTTGGGATGATTCCGTGCGCGCCGGGAGCATCGTAAGAGGCTGTCCGTGGCTGCAGTGGAACCACCCTCGGGTTTGAAGGACGTGCGTGCAAAGTGTACGGGATATATCGGGTGCGCGTAGTGTGCGGTCTCCTAAAAATGTTCCTTTTTGAGTTAAAACAGAGATTTTCATAATGTGTTTTAAAGGAATGATTTTCGGGACGGGGAAGAATGCAACACGTAAGCACGTAAATTTTACGGGAGCCCAGATCGGTCATGGAGCCGAGTAGCCCCAAGCTGCTAGGGCTGCCCAGTTAACCATGATTTTCTGGTGGAATTGCCACGAGGTCGCCCGGTCGAGAATCAGGAGGATTGAGCCGTACGGCGCATGGATCAATTTTCCGTGTTCCACTCCTTTTGCTTTTTTTTTTTTTTTTTCGGGTTGTTTCCCGTTTCAAAGTATGCACAAGATTCCAAGATGCAAATGATGCAATGCATGGTAAAGAAAGCAAGCACGATTAATGAAATCGGCGATGGGAGTCTAACCCGCTCAAAGGGAAAAGCTTTCTTTTATTTTTTCAAAATTGTTTTTCGAAAAGGGATAATGGTACGTGGATTGTTAAACCACCGGTTATCCCAACTCCCACGTCGGGGAGTGTACGGGGAAGGGTAAGTGGTTTCCACCTATATACCGAGTATCGATTTTTTTGTTTTGAAAATAAAAGCTTTTCTCCTTTGGGTATTCCCAGGAGTCGCCAAGCGATGAATGTGGTGCCCCAAATTTTTGTTGGATTCACGCGAGTTTGAAGACATCCGGTTTAATTTGAAAAACGGAGTCGCCACGCCATTTTGATTACCTCAAAACTTTGAAAAAAAGGTTTTTACTTGGGTTCGGAGGTTAAGTTACCCCTTGGGAAGAACGTTTGGCGTTCACCCAAAGTGCCTTGCGGAGCAAGTCTCCCAAGATTTCATTAATCGTGCTTGCTTGCGTGCTTTCTTGTGTGCATGTGTTTGAGAAAAAGGGGGAATGTCCCAAGTTGTCTGCCGGACGTACAAACCATTTGTTGGTTGTCGCTCGGGATTCCTTGGAATTTTATGTATTTGGGATTATGATCCCGTCCTCATCTTATGACTTGTGATCATCGCATTTTAACCTCGGGACCCTCGGGACTTGCGTGATCGAGAGAATGACTCTCTTTTGGTCAAAGATGAGGTTCTTTAGAAAAGGAGGGTCCTTAGCCCATCAATCCTACGCTTTAAGACGGTCGAGCTCGTATAGATGCTTCATACTCTTTCTTAAGCGATAATCGGAGATATAGGGTTCAAGGTGTCCCTTTCTAAAGAGATATGGAACCTTTAATGGAAGGAACGATGTAAAGATAGGATCTTTTACACCGGTCCATTCATAGGTTGTTAATGGGGGAATGGGGAAATGTATGTAAAAATGAATCTTTAATGAAAAGATGACATTTTTGGGTTGCAAATGATGCACTTAGTTTAAAGAAATAATCTTTATTGCAAATGATGCATAAAGATTTGATTTTTATGCAAATGATGCATTTTTGTTGAAGAAATTGGCATTCATTATGCAAATGATGCATAAAGATTGCATTTTGAAAAGCATATGATGCTAGTTTATGGTAAAGACATGGTCTTTAAAGCAAATGATGCTTGAACAAGGGATTTTGGATGCAAATGATGCATTTTGATTGAAAAAGATTTGATTTTTATATGCAAAGGATGCATGAAGATGACATTTTTATTTGAAAATGGGGGTTTTAGGTGCAAAGGATGCACCTTTATGGGAAAAGACTACATTTTTATGACAAATGATGTCTAATGCATGCAAAGGGAAGGGGAATGATAAAGATAGGATCTTTATGAATAAATGCCAAGTCCCAAGCAATATATAAGACAATGCAATGAGCAAATTATAAAGCAATTAGGATGCAAAGGTAGGGCGTGCGAGGTTACCAATAGCTTCCTTCTTCTTTGGTCGGAGCTAGGAGGAGAGGTTGGTCTTGGATCTTCAAGGAGGAGGGAGGGAGCTTCTTGGCCTTCTTCTTCACCTTCTTGAGCCTTCCGGCGATATTCTTCACGTATTTGGAGTGTTTGTGAGTGTATTGTATCTCTATGGATTGTGTGTCTTGTTTTTTTTGAAATGGGTAGAGGAGGGCTCTATTTATAGGCAATCTGGATAAGGCTAATGAAGCCGTGCGGCTAGGGACAGCGAGCTAATGCAGCCGTGCGGCATTATCCATTGTGACTCAGCATTTCTAGAACCATGCAAGGTGGCAAATTCTAGAACCCTCTTCCTAATTAAGAAAAACGTGTTTCTTAATTAGGAAGGCTCCCTTCACCCTTAATTTAATTTGGGACTGTTCCGAACATTTCCGGAACGCTGGGAAGGTCTGGGGAATTACCGGAAAACTTACCGAAAATGTCGGGAAAATTAACCGGAAGGCATGAGCCAGATTTGGGTACTTACAGCGGCGTACGGGCCACGGTCGGGGTCAACGTCCTTAAGTTAAGGCGGGAGTCGTGCCAAAATTTGGGCATGACCTCTCCTGACTCGCTTGTGCGAGAGACCTTTAGCTTTTAGCGTTGGCCAAGTTGTGGGCGGCACGGTACATACGGCGGAGGTTTGGTGACACGGCGTCACATTGAACCTTCGGGTATATTTTTCGGCGAGCTCCGCGTAAAGTCAATTTGAAAAGCTCAAGACTTCGGGTCGGGAACGACCTTTGGTCTAAAACTCTCGAGCTTGACTCGGAGCGGGGCCAGCGTGAAAAACATACACTTAGGCTTTATGACACGAGCTAAGCCAAAAACCAACGGGGTCTTGGACAAAGTGTGACACAAAGGAGTGCATGGCTTACACGGGCTAGGATTGGATGTTTGGGACGACCCCGTGCGCCCGAAAGGTGTACGCGAGACCAATCGGAGTGCAGCGATAAGGCCATCCCGGGTTAGGGGTTGTAGTGTGCGGTGTACGGGCGGCAAGTGCACGTGAAGTGCGGTGTTCCGAGGCGAAGAAGTGCGCGTAGTGTGCGGTCACTAAAATTCTTTTTTTTTTTCGAGTAAAAACGAGATTTTTCGAATGTGTCTTAAAGAATTTATGATGCACGGTTCAAAAGACATGAAAATCAAACATGAATGGGAATGCACAAACATGGTAAGATTTTGGAAAGTTGACAATGTAATGCCTTTTGAAACAAAAACCGTTCGAGGTTTAAAGTAACACACACACACGAAAACGAGGAAGGGTAAACGAAAGTTTGACCCACGGAAGGCTTTTTAGAAAACAACGGTAGTTTTGAAAAAAGTATCTTTGTCCCCAGTAGTCGCCAATCGAAATTACCCGATCTTTTCGCGCGCGGCGGGGGCGCGGAAAAGGCGGTTGTCTTTCGCGGGGGGTTGGTGTCTGAGACCTCGCTTCATGGGAAGGAGCAAAATGAGGAGTCGCCACGCGGTTTTGTATTTTGAGCCCAAACGTTGAGAAACGGCTTTTGAAAATGGTGTCGTTTTTATTGGTAGCAAAAACTTAGGAAAAGGCTTTGAAAACGGGGATCATTTTTATTGGCAGCAAAAACGAGTAAAAAGATTTTTAGTACCGTAGATTGTTAGGCTCGGAGGTCACGTTACGTTTCGGGTAGAGTATTGCGAGATCGCCCGAAACGCCTCGCATGACGAGTCTTTCTACCTTTCTCGAAATCGTGCGTGTGTGTGTGTGTGTCTTTTGAAATGGGGGCTTGAATGACAAGCTTAATCTTGGTTTGAGTGACAAACGTTGATTAGGTGACTTTGTTTGAAAAGACGAGCGTTTGAATGACAAACGTCGGTTTTGAGTTTGAAATGAGCGTTTGCGTGGCAAACGTCGACTTTGAGTTTGAAATGAGCGTTTGCGTGGCAAACGTCGATTTTGAGTTTGAAATGAGCGTTTGCGTGGCAAACGTCGACTTTGAACCGTACGAGTCATTGTTAACGATTTTTACGAGAAAAATGCGTATTAAATGATTTTAAGTGTCAAGTGGCGGCTTTGAGTTTGAAATGAGCGTTTGCGTGGCAAACGTCGTTTCGCGCGTTTTGAAAGAGAGTTCGACGGACGAACTCCGGTTTTGAACCGGGCATTACATTGTTAACGATTTTTACGGGAAAAATGCGTATTAAATGATATGCGATCAACGAATCGGGTTGCGACTCGGACTTTTGAAAAGTAAATACTATCACAATCCAAACGGATCGGACTTGTAAATGACAGTATTTAAAGCGGTGTCAACGGAATCAAACGATCCGGAATTGTAAATGACGATCAACGAGGCCAAACGGCTCGGAATTGTAAATGACGATCAACGAGGCCAAACGGCTCGGAATTGTAAATGACGATCAACGAGGCCAAACGGCTCGGAATTGTAAATGACGATCAACGGATCGATCGATCCGGAATGGTAAATGACATAAAAGTAAACGGAACGGGGTCGGAACGCCGTTTTAACCCGTGATTACTTCTCTTACGGAAAGAGAAGAGGATCGAGGGGCTAAAACGTATCGGACCCCGTTAGACGGAGGCGTCTACATTTTGACAATGACGTTCGAAACAGTTATAGCGACTGGCGCGTAAACCGAGACGGAACGGAAGATTCAGAGAGAGGGAGTTGTACCTATGGCTAGGGTCGACTCCTTTGGCTCGGGAGGTGTGCACGGGACACGGAAAGTTATTCGAAAGGTTGTTTCGAAGTGGTAGGGTGCGTATTTGATCGAAATACGAAGGTTTCACGCGAATCGAGACAAAACGGGAGCTCGGGAGGGGTGGAAACCAGTTTGGACCGTGGGGTATGTGATTTTTTGGTATCAAAATCCTCTTTCTTGCCTTTGACAGCAACTTCTATTTATAGGGTGAAAATTGCAGTAGGAGTCCAGGACGGACTTGGCACGAATCCGGGGTTTTGGGAATTTTGGAATTTGAAGGACTTGCTTGGCAATTTCGGGAAAATTGCACGGTGAGTCCGTAGGACTTGGCTTGCAAACCGGGGTATTTTGGTCTTTTGGCCTTGATTTGTGATTGACGAGTGACTAGAGGGAGGTGGCATGGCGGCCACGTGTCCCGTGACTCACCGAAGTCATGGGAGTTCGTTCCCGGTCCGGTTTTGTCCGTTTTTAAAATAACAGTCAGGAAAATGTCCGAAACGCCCCAGGAAAGTCTTGCCGGAAAATGCGTTTTTCAGGGAAAGCCATACTTTTACGTGAGATGTCACGTGTTAAGTACGGTTCGACGTCGGGATGCACGGGGCAGTCCCGAGACGTCTCGTTGGCACAGCAACGGGGAGTTTAACGAGTTCCGGTTAACCTGGAGCGGGCCAGTTAACGGATTTCGGTTAACTTTCTGACGGATTTGGACGATCCGGATTTGGGTACTTACAATTCTCCTTCGAAGTGAGATCCATTATCTGATATGACCTGGTTTGGGATTCCGTATCGGCATATGATGTTTTCCTTGAGGAAATGTTCGACCTTCTTGGAAGTTAGCACTTTGTAGGACTTGGCTTCGACCCATTTTGTGAAGTAGTCGATGGCTACCAAGTCGAACTCGTGGCCGTTGCTTCCGGGCAGAGCGATCTTCCCGATGACGTCGATTCCCCAAGTGGCGAAAGGCCAGGGAGTGGTCATGCAATAGAGATCATGAGGGGGAAGATGGTTGAGGTTGGAGAACCATTGGCACTTGTCTCAGCTTCGGACAAAGTGGATGCAGTCTGCCTCCATGGAGATCCAGTAGTGGCCCATTCGAAGAATGATTTGCATCAGGGCCCTGGCGTTCATGTGGGGACCGCAAGCCCTATTGTGGACTTCGTTCATAATCTCGTTCGCTTTTTCCTTGCTGATGCAGAGGAGAAGCTGTCCTTGGTAGCATTTTTTGTACAACATGTCCCCAAGGCTGACAAAGTGAGAGGCAAGGCGTCTTAGGGCCACGATGCTCTTGGCTTTGATTCCTTCTTTGCATTTGCCTTCTTCGTTCATGAAGGCGGTTTCCCCGTTCTGGAGGTATTGGTAGATTTGGTTGTACCACGGCTCATTAATGGGCTTGGGTTCTGGCTTAATTTCGCAACATTAGGCAGGGATTTACTTTCGTCCTACTTTGAATGGCTTTATCGCCTTTCCTTCGGGGATCTCCATGAGTGAAGCCAAGGTGGCTAGGGCGTCTGCAAACCGATTGCGGTCTCTTGGCAAATAGTGGAAGGTGACCTCTTTGAATTATGTGATGAGGTCTTCCATGCAGGCATGGTATTTTTGCAAGCCTGGGTCTATCATTTTCCATCTGTTGGAAACTTGATTGATGATCAGGGTTGAGTCCCTGTAGACCTCTAGATCTTGGACGTTCCTTTCGAGTGCGGCCTCTAGTCCGGCGGCGCAGGCTTCGTATTCGGCGGCATTGTTGGTTACCTCGAAGTTTAGATTTATGGCGATTGGGGTATGCTCGTCTCTTGGGTCAACCAAAATCATTCCAATGCCGTTTCCTCTTTTGTTGGCTGCTCCATCGAATAACAACTGCCATCGATTCTCGCCTTCAAGTGCAAAGATTCCTTCGTCTGGAAATTGTGGTTCGAGCTCTTGGGCCTTGTCAGTTGGGAATTCGGCCAGTTGTTTGGACATTACCCATCTCTTAATTGACTTCTGGTTCACGTACTTGATGCCAAACTCTGCCAGGAAGAAAGACCATTTGGCTAGCCTCATTGACAGTGATGGTTTATCGAAGAGGTACTTGACCGGGTCCATTTGGAGACCAAGTGCACTGTGTGCGACTGTATGTAGTGTCGTAATTTTTCGATGACCCATACTAGAGCAACACAGGTTTTCTCGAAGGCTGAGTAGTTGAATTTGCTGCCTTGGAACTTTCGAATGACGAAGTAGATGGCATTCTCGACTCGTGACTCTCTCTTTTCTTGACAAAGCATGGCCCCAACTGCGGTGTCGGTCACAGTTAGGTATAGAAAGAGTGGTTTCTCCTCGTGAGGAGGACAGAGGATCGGAGGACTCACAAGGTACACCTTTATCTTTTCGAAGGCGTCTTGGCATTTCGGGTTCCATTCGATGTCTGCATTCTTCTTCATTAGTCGGAAGATTGGCTCGCACATGGAGGTCAACTGATTGACGAAGTGGCTGATGTATTGCAGGCGACCCATAAAGCTTTTTACTTTTGTTTGGGTTTGTGGTGGTCTCATTTCGATTATGGCCTTGATCTTTTGAGGATAAACTTCGATACCTCGTTCGGTGACCATGTATCCCAAGACTTTGCCTTGGATGACTCCAAATGTGCATTTGGCAAGGTTCAACCTCATTGAGTGTTTTCGAAGGCGATCGAAGAACTTTCTCAGGTCGATGAGGTGTTGTCTGTATGGTCCTTTTGAGTGGATGATCATGTCGTCGATGTAGACTTCAATCTCTTTGTGGATCATGTCGTGGAAGAGTGCAGTCGCTGCCCGTTGATAGGTAGCCCCAGCGTTCTTTAGTCCGAACGGCATCACTGTGTCGCAGTAGGTTCCCCAGGGGTTGTGAAGGCTGTTTTCTCTTGGTCTTCTTCGTCCATCTTGATTTGATTGTAGCCGGCGAACCCGTCCACGAAGGACTTGACTTCGAAATTGGCCGTAGTGTCGACCAACATGTTTATGTTTGGTAGTGAAAAGTCGTCCTTGGGACTTGCTTTGTTGAGATCTTGGAAGTCCACGCAACAGCGTACTTTTCCGTTGGCCTTGGTGACCGTGACTATGTTAGAGATCCAAGTCGGGTATTCGATTACCCTTATGAAGCCGACGCGAAGCATCTTTTCGATCTCTTCTTTGAATTGTAAGGACAATTCCGGCTTGATTCGGCGTAGCTTCTGCTTGATGGGCTTAGCCTCGGGATTCAGGGGAATCCGATGTTCCACTATGGCTAGATCTAGGCCGGGCATGTCTTGGTAGGTAAGCGAACACGTCCACGAATTCTTGGAGCAGTGCAGTCAATGCTTCTTGCTCTGTGTCGGTGAAGAAACTTTCGATTTGCATCTCTTTAGGCTCTTAAGCAGTCCCCAAATTCACTTTGGTTAAAACCTCCTCGATAGCTTGGGCCCGGTTTTCCTCTCGTTTGACAACATGCTTAAAGATGTGTTTAATGTATTGTTCGTTTAATGTGTCTGCTTCTTTGTCAAGTGAATCGTTATTAACTGTTTGTGATTTAGTTAATTTATCAGTTGTTAAAGATGCAATGAGAGGATACTCGAAAAGGTCGAAACTTTCATTAAGAGCGTATGGGAATACATGGTTGGCTATGAATTCGTAATCTTATGGCGTAAGGCCATCAGATGACTCGAGGGACTTGAACTCAAATACAACAGACTCAGAATGTGTTTCGAATCCAGACTCTATGACGCGAGGGGTTAGACCAAGTTGTTCGATCATTTCCTTCTTGCTGGCTGTAGGTCCGGAGAAGGTGGCCCAGTTCTTCAGTGGCATTGTGGATGGGCTCGAGAGGATGCGAGCGTCGAAAGGCTTCATGCTGCTGTCCCCAATCATGGCTTTCATAGGGTTATCAGAAACAAAATCGATTAGGTCTGGTACCTCGATTTCTTCACTGAAAAGTTATTATAGCGATGGCTAGTTCCAGGCATCTTCTGCGGAGTCTTCTTTTCTGGCCTTGGGCATTGTTAGCTCGAATATTGACTCGTCCCGCATGTTTGTTGCAGGGGTGTTGACAGAGAGCTTTTTGAGTTCTTCCGCCAAAGAGGGGGTTTTCTCGAACCAGAATTCATTGTGAATGGTGGTGGTGGGTCCCGGTAGAGCTGGTGCATCGAAGAATGCTCTTCTGACTGGGTTTGGCTCGAGGCCTCTGAACCTTTCAAGGCTTTGTTGGAGCTCGTCCATTATTGCCGACCAGTTTTGTTTGGCGTTGATCAGCTTTGTCCTCTTTTCTGTGTTTTCGCTCAAGTTGTCGGCTTTCTTTGTGAAGTACAGAACCATGTCAAAGTTGTAAGGGCGGAGGTCGGAGATTGCGTGTGAGCCTCTTTTGTCAGTAGCTGGGCATTTTTCGGGTGCAGCTTTTCTGGCTTTCGCAACATCTTTGGTAGTAGGGACGTACCCTAGGCCACGGCGGGTATTTTGTTCTTTGACCTCGATGATCTTGTGGGTGCCTTGATGGTGCTTGCCCAGACCAAGCCCCAGAATGTAGTTCATGAGTTTCATCATTTTCATGGGAGGAGGGATCCGGTCCCAAGTCAGGGGGAGGTCTATGTGGCATACTTGGGCTCTCGGGCTTTCGACTGTGAACCTTGTCAGCATCATGCCTTCGTTGTCGTGCTTGATTTCCAAGACCGGGATGCCATTTGTGTTGGTCCCTTCGGTAGTCATGCTGTCCTCGTAAATGATGGTGAGATCATTTCCTTGAACAAACTTTACGCATTGGTGTAGAGTGGATTCCACCCCATTGATTTGGTGTAGCCAAGGCCGGCCCAAGATGGCAGTAAAGGTGATCGGGATGTCGATGACCTGGAAGTCTGTTGGTACCATCTGCTTTCCAAACCACAGGTTCAGAGTGGATATCCCTAAGACTGAGCGAGATGTTGAGTCATAAGCTTTGATCTTTTGCGTTAATGGCTTTAGATTGATTGGCTTGATTCCTAGCAAGTCCATCATTTTGGAAGGGAGGACGTTCATGGCTGATCCTCCATCTACCAAGACACGAGGAAGGCGGTGCTCGTCAAGTTGGACTGTGATGTAGAGAGGCTCGTTGTGGTCAGCCCCAATTTCGGCAGATCGAGCTCCGTGAAGGTAATGATGTTACCGTAGTGAACGTTGTCGATCATTTGGACTGCTTCATCTGGTGTCACGTTGATGGGTACCATGGTCTGGGCCAGGCTTTCCTCCAGCTTGAGTTTGTGCGGGTAGGAGGAAGTAACTGTTGGGTTTCGTAGGTCCATGCGCAGCGGAAGAAAGCAAATTAACACGAAAAACCCAGAGCCATAGATCCGTTCTAGATGGTTAATTAAATAAGATGAAATATAATTACCAACCTCGATGCCCTTTGTCTTTGATAAACGTGTTCCAACTCCTAGTTTGATGATCTTGTGAATCCTTGATGAACGAACCTTGAATCACGAACTTTTGATCTTGAATTGCGAAGATCCTCTATGTGTATCCACACGTTGAACGAACCCTAGAATGCTTCTAGGTGGATTGCTAGATCCTTGATTGAAACCCCTTTCAATCTATGAATAAATATGGAATTGGTGTGTTTTGATTTTCAATTCTCAATTGAAAACTCTCAATTTGTGTTTCTCTAAACCCAAATTTCGTGTGTAACTGCTAGGGCAAAAGGGAGGCAGTATTTATACACTATAAATACCTTTTCCTATTTGGAAAACCCTAATTCCAAGTCAGTTACGTATCTACCAGCGCTGACGGGATGACTCGTCCCATAGGGCACGAGTCGTCCCCCTTCACATGACCTCAGATAGAGTCGTCCCCTTTAAAGGGAATAGTTAGTACAATTCTTGGCGACGAGTCATCCATAGGGCACGAGTCGTCCCATATGGGACAAGTCGTCCCTCATGACAACACCTCAGATACACTCGTCCCGGCCAAGGGAATAGTTGGTTCTGGACAAGGGACGAGTCGTCCCCTCAGTACAAAAATTTCATATTTTCCATTTTTGACAATTCGTTCGATCTGTGTGACCCTATAAGACTATATTATGTTGGCAATGAGTTCGATCACATTGATCCCCATGAGACATGAGCGAACTCTAGCAAGCCATCATGCCTACCCAAATAATATAATATCAAGTTCGATTTCCTACATAGAACATATCACAATCCCATTGTCACACGATGTTATATTGAACATGAGTCATGGTCAACGTCAACTCATATTGTTCAATGCTTTCTCGTTACCAAGTAAATTGATCAATCGAATGTTATTAATCATATTAATTCATTTGGACATGGCCATGTACATCATCAATCTTACTTACGAGTGGCCTAGCAAACATCTCTCTTTATGAGGGACAAATTTCCATCTTGACTTATCATTCTTCCCAACAAGAATCCTATCATGCCAATAATAGCCCTTATTGTTATCCGGTTAAAGATAACGTTAAACTATATCAAACACAATATTCATCGAGTGGAAGACGATGATAATCTCAGGTCAAAGGATATCAATGATATAACTATATGAGATTTAATTATGACATTTGACCATGACATAAATCTCATAACGGGTCAAGTCCAGTACCTTGTTCTCTAACAAGTACCCATGAATTTAATGAGCATCTCTATGCATATAATCATCACATGATTATCCATTAAACTTCATACTAGTGCTTCTTAAGTACTAGGAACACGATTATTACAATAAACATGCAAACATATATAATAATCAAACTAACAATCTCTTATATAAATGAATAATGACATTACATTTAAATCTATCTCTATAGGCCTAGGGCACTAACACCTATAGTCTCCCACTTGCACTAGGCCCAATCATTCATGTATCATATACCCATGGACCTAACATGACCATCGTGTTTAGCTTGTGGCAAAGGCTTGGTGAGTGGATCCCCAATGTTGTCATCCATTGGTACCTTGCATATCTTAACGTCTTCCCTTTCACAGATTTCTCGAATGGGTGGAAATGTCTCAGAATGTGTTTGGATTGTTGATGTGACCTTGGTTCTTTTACTTGTGCAATAGCACCATTATTGTCACAATAAAGCTCTATCGGGTTAGTGATACTTGGAACGACTTCTAAGTCACTAACGAACTTCTTGATCCAAACCGCCTCCTTAGCTGCATCCGATGCTGCTATATATTCAGCTTCGATTGTAGAATCAGCAACAGTGCTTTGCTTGGAACTCTTCCAACAAACGACACCTCCATTTAGCATAAACACGAACCCATATTGCGATCTAAAGTCATCTTTGTCGGTTTGGAAGCTAGCATCTGTGTAACCCCTTACAACATGATCATCTTCCATTCCTCTAAATACCAAGAATACATCCTTAGTTCTTCTCAAGTACTTAAGGATATTCTTGACTGCTATCCAATGGTTCTCACCAGGATCAGACTGGTATCTACTCGTCATGCTCAGAGCATACGAGACATCAGGTCTAGTACATAACATGGCATACATGATAGACCCAATTGCCGAAGCATATGGAATATCATTCATTCTCTTTCGCTCATCATTTGTCTTAGGACAATGAGTCTTGCTAAGAGTAATGCCATGGCCCATTGGCAAGTTCCCTCTCTTAGAATTTTCCATGCAGAATCTTCTAAGGACCTTGTCAATATATGTACTTTGACTCAAACCAATCATCCATCTTGAGCTATCTCTATAGATCTTGATACCAAGGATATAAGCCGCTTCACTCATATCTTTCATTGAGAAACATTTTCCTAACCAGGACTTGACAGTCTCAAGCGCAGAAACATTGTTTCCAATGAGTAAGATGTCATCGACATATAACACCAGAAATAGTACTATGCTCCCACTTATTTTCTTGTATACACAAGGCTCATCTTCGTTCTTGATGAAGCCAAACTCTTTGACTGATTCATCAAAATGTAGATTCCAACTCCTTGAGGCTTGCTTAAATCCATAAATGGATCTCTGCAACTTACATACTTTATTAGAATTCTTTGGATCGACAAACCCTTCAGGCTGTATCATGTATACATCCTCAAGTAGGCTTCCATTAAGAAACGCTGTTTTGACATCCATTTGCCATATTTCATAGTCATAAGATGCGGCTATGGCAATTAAGATTCTAATAGACTTAAGCATTACTACAGGCGAAAAGGTTTCATCATATTCAATACCATGAATTTGCCTATATCCCTTAGCAACAAGCCTAGCCTTGTAAGTATGTACCTTTCCATCTACGTCGGTTTTCTTCTTGAAAACCCATTTGCACCCTATGGTTTTTACACCTTCAGGTGGATCAATCAAGTTCCAAACTTGATTATCGTACATGGATTTGATCTCGGATTCCATGGCTCCTAGCCACTTGTCCGAATCAGGAGTGGATATCGCCTCTTGATAGGAAGTAGGTTCATCATTCTCAATGATTTCTACTTTATTACTTTCCGTCATGAGAAATCCATATCTCTCAGGTTCGGATCCTAATCTATCCGATCTGCGAAAAACATGTGTATCTTGAACCGGTTCCACAACTCCTTGTGAACTTGATTCCGTCTCTACTATTGGTTCCATGTTATTTTCGGGTTCTTGAATTTCTTCAAGATCAGTTTTACTCCCACTAGTTTCTTTAGAGAGAAACTCTTTCTCTAGAAAGACATCTTGTCGAGCAACATACACTTTGTTCTCGGATCAGTTGTAAAATTGATATCCTTTCGTTTCCTTAGGATAACCAACGAAAATACATTTATCGGATCTGGGTGCAAGCTTATTTTCAGAAACCAATTTCTTGACATAAGCTTCACATCCCCAAATCTTCATGAAAGACAAACTAGGTTTTCTTCCATGCCACATCTCATGTGGGGTCTTAGGAGCCGATTTAGTAGGGACCCTGTTAGGTGTGAAAGCAGCAGTCTCTAGTGCATGTCCCCAAAAGGAAATAGGAAGGTTAACTTGACTCATCATCGATCGAACCATATCCAATAGAGTTCGATTTCTCCTCTCGAACACACCATTCCATTGTGGTGTTCCGGGTGGAGTAAGTTCTGAAATGATTCCACAACTTTTAAGATGATCGTCAAATTCTTGGCTTAAATATTCACCACCTCGATCGGATCGAAGTACTTTAATAGTTTTGCCAAGTTGATTTTGTACTTCATTTTGAAATATTCTAAATATCTCAAATGCTTCACTTTTGAACTTCATTAGATAGACATATCCATATCTAGATAAGTCATCAGTGAATGTTATGAAGTACCAAAATCCTCCCCCAGCAATGCTATTCATTGGTCCACATACATCACTATGTACAAGAGCCAACAAATCACAAGCCCTTTCACTACTCTTAGTAAAATGTGCCTTAGTAAAATTACCCGGATTCGAGAGGCAGCGAGATCGCGCCCCGACATCTGGCATTTCGTTTTTGCGTTGGAGGAGGTGTCTCGCTGTGTTTTTGCTTGTAGAGTCGTCACGCCGTTTTGATTAAGCCCAAAACATTGAGAAAAGGCATCAGTTTAAAAAAATAAACTGTTTTTGTGTGATGAGATTTTGAGTTCGGAGGCCAGGTTACTCCTCGGGAAGAGAATATTAGAATATTAGAGCTCACCCGAGTAGCCATGTAAAAACAAGTCTTTCGATACCCCTTCTTTCTTTAAATGTTGTGTGTGTGTGTGTGTGTGTGTGTGCTTTTAAAAATGCATGCTGTGTCGGATGTCTACATTGTACACTGCTTATTGAAATGTATTGAAATAGTGTAGGAAGGAAGCCTTACCAATGTTGGTTCGTGTCTGTCTTCCGCGGGAGAATAGTATTTGAGGATGGAATAGAGTTTCGGGACGGACCGGGGTTGCTTCGGGATGTGCCGGTTGTCTGCGGACAGAGCTTCGGCGTGCCTCGGGATTGTCGGGTGTGCACTCGGGCAGAGTTTCAGCATGCGTTGGGATCACAGGGATCGTCGGTTGGATTCGGGCAGAGGTTCGGCGTGCGTCGGGATCGTCGGTTGCGTTCGGGCAGAGTTTCGGCGTGCTTCGGGATCGTCGGCTGGACTCGAGCAGAGTTTCGGCGTGCGTCCGAGTTGCCGGTTTGACTCGGAAAGAGCCGGGACGCCTCGGGAAAGACCAGGCAAGGCCTCGGAGTACCACAAGGGGCCTCAGAGTACCTCGAGAGTGCCTCGGGGCAGCGCGGGAGCGTCTCGGAAGCGCTCGGAGAGGCTTCAGAGCACCACAAGGGAGCTCGGAAGGCCTCGAAAGGATCCGAAAGGGGCCGGGAGTGCCTCGGAAGGACTTAGAGGGAAAGCTAGAAGGCCTAGGGAGATAGTAGAAGAGGGAGGTGTGTGAAATGAGGGAGGGGGAGCCCTCTATTTATACTAAAAATTTTCGTGCAATAAGGTCCGTACGGACCTCCATGCTAAACTAAAATTTTGGTTTTCCCGAATTTAGGAGAATCTCGTGGACTTTAGAGGGATTCTGTAATCATGAGGTTTGGTATCAATAAGGTCCGTACGGACCTTTATGGCATGTAAAGAGGTCCGTACGGACCTCCATGCTTTTCCCAATTTTTTCATAATTCCCACAAGGTCCTTTGGTGTTTGTTTGTCCCAGAAAGGCCCCCTTGGTTTGGTTGGTGGTTTTTTGGACCTTTGAGGGTTTTTGAAGGGTTTGGAGGGTTTTTTGAGGGTTCCGAGTGTTCGAGACTGCGTTTAAGTGAGTCTGCGGTGTTTCCCAGGAGCTCGGAAGAGGGTGATCCAAATCGGAGAGGCTTCGGAGCACCACAAGGGAGCTCGGAAGGCCTCGGAAGGATCCGAAAGGGGCCGGGAGTGCCTCGGAAGGACTTAGAGGGGAAGCCAGAAGGCCTAGGGAGATAGTAGAAGAGGGAGGTGTGTGAAATGAGGGAGGGGGAGCCCTCTATTTATAGTAAAAAATTTCGTGCAATAAGGTCCGTACGGACCTCCATGCTAAACTAAAATTTTGGTTTTCCCGGATTTAGGGGAATCTCGTGGACTTTAGAGGGATTCTGTAATCGTGAGGTTTGGTAGCAATAAGGTCCGTACGGACCTTTATGGCATGCAAAGAGGTCCGTACGGACCTCCATGCTTTTCCCAATTTCTGCATAATTCCCACA
Organism: Adenophora triphylla var. japonica; assembly: GCA_022495995.1. Taxonomy (NCBI): domain Eukaryota; kingdom Viridiplantae; phylum Streptophyta; class Magnoliopsida; order Asterales; family Campanulaceae; genus Adenophora; species Adenophora triphylla. The sequence goes on from JAFEMH010001310.1 coordinate 41,264, forward strand.
AGGTCCTTTGGGGTTTGTTTGTCCCAGAAAGGCCCCCCTTGGTTTGGTTGGTGGTTTTTTGGACCTTTGAGGGTTTTTGAAGGGTTTGGAGGGTTTTTTGAGGGTTCCGGGTGTTCGAGACTGCGTTTGAGTGAGTCTGCGGTGTTTCCCGGGAGCTCGGAAGAGGGTGATCCAGATGGGGTACTTACACTTAGTCATCTTGCCCAATAAACAAGATTCATAAACATCATATGATTCATAATCATGTGAGTCTAAATATCCATCTTTGTGGAGTTTAGAAACGCGTTTCTCATTTATATGACCAAGACGGCAGTGCCATATATATATGTTGTTCACATTATTTGGTTTAGATTTCTTATTTACATGATAGACATTTTCAACATTATTTTCAACATCAAGGACATAAAGGCCATTAAATGAATTTGCAATAAAATAAAGCATATCATTTAAATAAATAGAAAATTTCTTATTCTTAATAAGAAAACTATATCCTTCATTATCCAAACAAGAAATTGAAATAATATTTCTACTCAAATCCGGAACATAATAACAATTGTTCAAAACAAGTATTAGTCCGCTAGGTAAAGTGATTTCATAAGTCCCTACGGCTAATGCAGCAACTCTTGCTCCATTCCCCACACGTAGGTCTACTTCACCTTCTTTGAGCAACCTTCTATTCTTTAGTCCCTGCACATTTAAACAAATGTGAGATCCACATCCGGTATCCAATACCCAAGAACTAGAAGTAGAAAGTAAAATATCTATCATATAGATACCTGAAGCTGTAGCAATCTCATTTCCCTTCTTCTTCAGTCCTTCCTGATAAGCTTTGCAGTTATGCTTCCAATGCCCAGTTTCCTTGCAATGGTAGCAAACTGCATCCTTTTGGGATTTGGGTTGAGGCTTCTCAACAATGGCAACCTTTGCCTCCGGTTTAGCAACTTTTGCTTTAACCTTGGGTTTCTCGAACCCCTTTCCTTTATTCACCATCAACACTTGATTGATTTTCTTGGCTATATTGTTCTCTGCATTCTTAAGCATCCCATGCAGTTCAGGCAGAGTTTTATTCTTCTCATTCATGTTATAATTCATAACGAACTGATTATAACTTTCAGAGAGTGAATTCAATATCATATCCGTAGCCAGTTCCAACTGGATAGGATATCCAAGCCTCTCAAGATGTTCGAGGTGACCCTTCATTTTCAACACATGAGGCCCAACAACTTGTCCTTCAACCATCTTGCATGAATGAAGAGCCTTCATGGTGTCAAACCTTTCCTGACGTGCTTGCACTTGGAACATTTCCTTCAAATGATTTCCTAAACCATAAGCATCCATGTGTTCAAGGTCCTTCTGAAGGGCCTTACACATGGTAGCGAGCATCAAGCAACCAACATCAATAGAATCATCCAAATGTTTCTTATGTTTGTCCTTTTCAGCTCGAGGTGCATTAGCAGCAGGCTCGGGTGGAACGGGTCCATCGAGAATGTACAACTTCCTTTCTTGTTTGAGAACAATTCTCAAACTGCGGATCCAATCCACATAGTTGTTGCCATTCTCTTCCAACTTGTCCTTCTCAAGGACTGATCACAGTGATAGAGTTTGATTAGTGTTTGATGCCATTGATCTACAAAGATACGCAACACATATGAACACATATAAGTACCGATTTCATTTAAGAGATTAAATAACGTATTTCACAAATACTCCCACTAAATTATATAACCTTCTTATACAAATATGCATAAGATAATTTAATAGGCTAAGACCCAACTTTAATTTAATTTCAAGTCGGCTATGGCACGACTGCTCAAAATTAAACTAAAAAGGTAGATAACATTTATCAATCATATCTCTATATGTCTCTTAGATCCTTTATGAGATTATAGACATCATATGTCACATGTTTCAATCTCATCTTATGCCTTAGGCCCAAAATCGTTTTGATAGCCCAATTAAGTTCAACCATTTTAAACGTATAGGAATCACCATTTCCTCATCTTGATCATACAAAGATAGAATTAATGTGCCTCGCTATGGCGTAGCCTACATAAAACTATCAGTGTATTCACAAGTGTTTAAACATGCGTGGCATAAACAAACTTAAATTTCAATGAAGGTTCAATTTTCATGTATATCAATTAACATGGCAAGGTTGGACATGAAAACTATATGAGCATAATTATGAACATGGGATGATGCATCACAAATCTTATTTGATCTTTACATCAAAATTTCTAATCAATTAGGGTTTAATGATTCATGCAAAATCTCATTTAATATGAACATAATTCCTTCAACAAACTATTTGTTCAAGATCTAGAAATTTATCAATCTACAATAATCATATTAATGAAATTGATATCCCATAATCAAGATTAATCATATTAATCATACAATTCTATTCTTCATAATCATGGCATATCAAAATATACTATTACTTCCATAAGCAAAACCCATATAAATTCATATTCTAAATTATATTCATCATGGTAATTCACATAATCTCATTATATAATTATCATGATTATCTAAAATAAACATCATGAACGGGGCTTTGATACCACTGTTGGGTTTCGTGGGTCCATGCGCAGCGGAAGAAAGCAAATTAACAGAAAAACCCGGAGCCATGGATCCATTCTAGATGGTTAATTAAATAAGATGAAATAGAATTACCAACCTCGATGCCCTTTGTCTTTGATAAACGTGTTCCAACTCCAAGTTTGATGATCTTGTGAATCCTTGATGAACGAACCTTGAATCACGAACTTTTGATCTTGAAGTGCGAAGATCCTCTATGTGTATCCACACGTTGAACGAACCTTAAAATGCTTCTAGGTGGATTTCTAGATCCTTGATTGAAACCCCTTTTAATCTATGAATAAATATGGAATTGGTGTGTTTTTATTTTCAATTCTCAATTGAAAACTCTCAATTTGTGTTTCTCTAAACCCAAATTTCGTGTGTAACTGCTAGGGCAAAAGGGAGGCAGTATTTATACACTATAAATACCTTTTCCTATTTAGAAAACCCTAATTCCAAGTCAGTTACGTATCTGCCAACGCCGACGGGACAACTCGTCCCATAGGGCACGAGCCGTCCCCCTTCACATGACCTCAGATAGAGTCGTCCCCTTTAAAGGGAATAGTAAGTACAATTCTAGGAGACGAGTCGTCCATAGGGCACGAGTCGTCCCATATGGGATGAGTCGTCCCTCAGGATAACACCTCATATACACTCGTCCCGGCCAAGGGAATAGTTGGTTCTGGACAAGGGACGAGTCGTCCCCTCAGTACAAAAATTCCATATTTTCCATTTTTGACAATTCGTTCGATGTGTGTGACCCCATAGGACTATATTATGTTGGCAATAAGTTCGATCACATCAATCCCCATAAGACATGAGCGGACTCTAGCAAGCCATCATGCCTACCCAAATAATATAATATCAAGTTCGATTTCCTACATAGAACATATCACAATCCCATTGTCACACGATGTTATATTGAACATGAGTCATGGTCCACGTCAACTCATATTGTTCAATGCTTTCTCGTTACCAAGTAAATTGATCAATCGAATGTTATTAATCACATTAATTCATTCGGACATGGCCATGTACATCATCAATCTTACTTACGAGTGGCCTAGCAAACATCTCTCTTTACCAGGGACAAATTTCTATCTTGACTTATCATTCTTCCCAACAAGAATCCTATCATGCCAATAATAGCCCTTATTGTTATTCGGTTAAAGATAACGTTAAACTATATCAAACACAATATTCATCGAGTGGAAGACGATGATAATCTCAGGTCAAAGGATATCAATGATATAACTATATGAGATTTAATTATGACATTTGACCATGACATAAATCTCATAACAGGTCAAGTTCAGTACCTTGTTTTCTAACAAGTACCCATGAATTTAATGAGCATCTCTATGCATATAATCATCACATGATTATCCATTAAACTTCATACTAGTGCTTCTTAAGTACTAGGGACACGATTATTACAATAAACATGCAAACATATATAATAATCAAAATAACAATCTCTTATATAAATGAATAATGACATTACATTTAAGTCTATCTCTATAGGCCTAGGGCACTAACACCTACAAATAGGGACCAGAGGGAAATGTTGGCTTGAGTGCGCTTAAGCTGGGTCAAGATTGGGTCTTCAGCCTTCGGGTCAAGCGCTTTAGCTTTTTTGGCGTAGGGGCCTTTTTCAGTTCGAAGCTTAGGTATGGCTGGCCTCTTGTCTGTCCTCGGAGGATTAATCGGGTTCTGGCCGGAATGGGTCAGTACGTTCACTTCTGGCTTCACTCCTTTGCTTGTTTCTCCCACTTATGTCATGGGTGGGCCTCGGTTGGCGTAGGGCCACACATCGCATTTCAGTTCGTTCACTGTTATTGCTTTTATTGGAGTGTCGACAATAGCTTTGATGTCTTCCCAAGATAGGGGCTGGGGTGTCAGGACCTTTGGGCCGTTAGTTGCTGTGTGGAGCTCGTCCCAGCTAATCATGGAGCAGATATTGCCGTGATCTTGAGTTGAATCAGGTTGAGGATATTTGTTGTAGTAGATGACGTAGTAGTCAAACTTTCCGAATGGTTCTCCGAGGGTTCCCACTGTGGGATCGCCAGCTTCGTACCTCTTTCTCAGTTTTTTTTAGAAGAGGATTTCTTTTTCCTAGGGGGACGGTCCTCGTTTATTTCATCTTGGAAGTCATTCTCCAGACAAGCGGGGCAATCACAAACATCCCACCAGATGTGTTCGGCCATTTGTGGTGGGCTCGGAACCTTGGGGTATTGACTAAGCATATCTTTCCCTGGCGGGCCTTGTGGCTTTATGTCGTAGCTGCGGGACTCGTCTAGAGGCCAAGGGTTAGATTCCAAAGTACATTGAGAGACTCTGGAAGCTGAGGGAGCGGATACGTCCTCGGGAGCCCCAGGTGGCAGGGGGTGGCCAATGTTTCGAAATGATGCATGGCACCTTCCCCACCTCAGAAGCGAATTGAATATGCGTCTCCCAAAATCCCCAAGAGAGTTGTACGAGCATGCTAGGAGGTACGCTGGAGGAGAAGATATTGATGGGCAAGGCGGAGGTTCAAGCTCCAGGAGAATGAGAAAAGAAAGAATTGAAGTTGTGGAGCATGACGCAAGAGCTCACCGACCCCCAGACCGATGGACACCAAGTATAGTGGAGGACGTAACAGGAACAAGTTTTATAAGTTTAATTAAAGATATGGGGCATGAAACCGAAGATTGCTTCCTTCTGAAGAAGGCTTTACAAAGTATGGCAGAACGTAGACTCTTAAATGGTTTCCTAGAAGGAATCAAACCGGGGGAAGACAAAGAAAAACATCAAGGTGAAAAGGGGAAGGAGGAAATGCACGGTTATTTACGTGATCAATAAAAAGATCCCAAGCATCACCCAACTCACTAACCAGATTTACAGCCTAAATCACACTTTCAATGTGTCGGCGTATGCCCTAGAGGAAGAAAGAATGATCAGTTTCAGTAGGAAGGAGTTAGCTTTGTCGCTTGGGAATGGAGATCAGCCCATCATCATCAAGTTGTACACCGCAGAAAGGGAAATAAAAAAAACCTTGTTGATACGGGAGCATCCCACAATATCTTGTATTATGAAGCTTTTTTAGGAATGGGGTATTTTGAAGCTCACCTTGCACCTTTTGCCGGGATGCTGAAAGATTTCACAAACCATTAGGTTATAGTCAAAGGCACCATTGATATCCAAAATTTTGCTGAGGATGGCAATATGATCAGATCTGAAATGGTTACCTTCATGGTCCTAGATCTGGCATCTCTTTATAACACCATCGTGGGCATACCATTCATGAAAAGCTTCGAAATGGTGGTCTTCATCCCTCACCAATGGCAAAATTACCTACTCCAAGGTAATTGGATGCTTGAAAAGTGAACCCGTTGATACCCTAAAAAAGATCACCATGCAAAAGAACAAGAATAGCATAACGATCTATGAGTCAGATCGTGAAGTAACACTTAGCCATTCCCAAACCTCCTCCAGAAGTATGGTTGAAGTAATTGCCGACTAGAAATGGAGAAGGAAGACCCCATGATGTGGGGGTGTCAAATTTCAAAATCACCAATTCTAGTGTAAGCGATCTCCAATATTAAAGAAGTTGCGACATGCAAATCCGTAGAGCAAGACGTCGAAATGGTGTTAGAAATCAATGAAGTGAATGAAACCCCCTGAGAAGAAATAATGAAGGAGAAAGTGGTTACCTTGGAGGAAGATACCGATAAAGGAAAGAAGGAGCAAACCGAAAGGTAGAAAATTCCAAGGAAGAGGGACATCGTGATTGATAGTTTGCAGATGAGTTTTTATTGTTTTCCCTAAAGATGTAGCATCGGTAGAATGTTTTATTGTTTTCCGTAAATATTTAAACATGTAGTAGGCTTTCATCACCCTCCCTAGAGGTTCAATGAAAATCAATGTTTCTTCTCTTTGAAATCACGTTCTCCATTATATTTCTTACACTATCTTTCCAAAATCTTTATTCGAACACGTCATTCCACGTGGTATCCTAACAAAGGTGTCCAAACGACACATATCTCATTTGATATGGGCCTAAGACAAACAAGCTAAAAATAACACATTCCGTAAAAATCGGTCCAAGCGACCTTAGCAATTTGCGAAACAGTTTCCGATGGAAATCGAAGGCCAGGAATGACTAGGCCCGAATGCTTTCCCATGATTGGTCATACACAACCATAGCACTACCGCACTTGCTAAGATTAACTCATAAAGTTATAACATTTATAACGATACCAAAAAATAAAAAATAAAAATTGAAATGTTGCAAACAATAATCTCAGTAATTATAGCAAAAGGGTATCGAATGGCTACAATAAAGTTGCTCGCGACTATTGATCCAGGAGGTCATAGCTAGCAGGAACACAACAAGGATATCGGGTGATGAAACAATACCTCATGGCCTCAGTAGTGATATGACTTAAAATAGGGCTCAGGTCCTTAGTAAAATTTGATCCTAGTGATCAATAATACATAAACACTTAGCCAAGATTGGTTCGATCAACCATATCAACAAAAGGCTAATGCCAAGATGACTATCTATAACGGTTTGCAAAAATTGGTCTAAGTGACCATAGCAAACCGCAAGAGGATTTGCAAAAATTGTTCTAAGTGACCACGGCAAACTGCGAAATGATTTGCAAAGTGACCATAGCAAATCGAAAAAGTTTTGAAAAATTGGTCATTTAAATTCGCTACTTGGAGTAGTGAGTTTGAGCGAGGAAAATATAAACTCGCCACATCTAGTAGCGAGTTTTTTTTAAATGGTAATTTTGGCAAACAGTTTGAAAGGGTTGTCATTTTGAGATTATTTTTTTAATGAATTATTTGAGAAAAGTTTACACGCGAAAGAAAGAGAAAGAGAAAGAGAAAGAGAGAGTGGTGCTGAGGATATTGTTTATTGCATCAACGATTCAACAAATGTTGGACTAGCTTATTGGGTCTCTTAACATTTCTAAGATTTGCAATTCACTTGATCTAACATGAATAAATAGTCAATTATTTTTTTAAAAAAATTGTATTATTTTTACAAAAACATTAAAATTTGCAAAATAATGATTAATTATTAAATTAATTTATTTAAATTAAAATAATTTCTTAATTATAATAGTCCTTATAAATTATAAAATATGAATATATTTAACCTTTTTGTAAATATTTATTGTAAGCTCAAGTGGGACGGAGGAAGTATTAATTTTATCTTTCATCAATAATTTTTACATATATATTTGCTTAAAATTTAACTTTGTTTTGAATAATTTCATGCCCGTGCGATTAACGCACATGTGTGTAGCACTAGTGTATTATAAAGTGGTAGTATGAGGATCTGTTTGGTAACTCAATTAAACTCTAAACTTGGAATACTTAAAGAGATTAAAAAATTAAGCCTATTCGATAAGGTCAATTTAAATCACTTAATTAATTAAGATTATCTTAAAAAATGCTATTAATTTTAAGTTGGAAAGAGGAGTCTTAAGATAGTAAGAGGAGGAAAGAAAGAGAAAAAAAAATGGGTTCAAATCCATCCATTAACATATTTTATTTATTTATTTATTATTACTTTTTTGTTGAAATATTTTAATTTCTCATATAAATTATATTTGACTAAGTATTAAAATATAATTTTCTTAATATTAAACTATTAATAATATTTTTAACAGAATGTCATAATTAAATTTTCTTCATTTTTTATTAAAGTTAAGTCAAGTTGACTATAATAGTCAAGATAAATTTTATAATGGGACAACGGAAATACCAAAATATATTTAAATATTATAAAAATATAATCTAATTATATTTAAGATGAAATTATTTTTACTATATAATCATTAATATTATTCAAATAATTTTTGAGAGATGAGTAAAAAATTTGACTAAATTCAAATATAAGTGGTTTGTCGTTATCAAACAAACTCAAGTCATAAAATTCAGCAAATTAACAATTCAGCTCTACGTTTTATCATATAAGCCCTGAGTGTAAAAGAGTATCTGTATTAATATAAAAAAAGTGTCAGTGCTAGTTTAAAATAGTGTGAGTGCCATTGTTGTTAGTAAATTTCAGTTATTTACAAAAATGTCTTAGTGCATTTTAAAATAAGTTTCATTTATTTACAAAAATGACAACTTACATTATAAAAAATGTTTCATTTATTTAAAAAAGACAAATTACAAATAAGAGTCCAAAGTATATGGGGTGTTTGTAGTTCAGGGTCCGATGTTTCATTTTTTGGTGACTAAGGATCCAAAGTTACCAAATGTTGACAGTTAAATTTTTTTTGACGAAAATGTTAGAATTTTCAGTTAAGTAAGCACGTGTCGTCCACGTTTTAACTGAGGGATATTTTAGAAATAAAGGTTTGTAGTTAAGGGTATAGTAAAATTTAAAAACTTGAAAAGGCTAAGTTCAAACTTTCCCATCTTCCCCGTCTCTTTGCCCTCTCTACCCCGTTGTTGCACTACGACCCTCATCCCCTTTCCATTCCATCTCTATTCCCATCTCATTTTCCTCACACCCTCGTCCGCTTCCCCTTCCCTAAACCATGTCCCTTTCGCCACCAATTGATCAAAATGACTACTTAGGGTTCTAATTTGTTATTCTCTTTGGCATAGCCATAGCCATGACAGAAGCTTCAAGGTCCCAATTCACACATCACCCTCTCCAATTGGTTCACTCTGTCTCACCATCATCGTTGTCAAGGTCGTTTCTCCGATTAGAGTTTTAGTAACTCCGGTCCGACAACAACTCTCCGCCTAGGGCTTGATTGATGAGAAAACAGGGGAAATTGGTGCTTTGAGTACATTTCAATTTGATGGGTTTCTTGGAAGTAATGTGAATTTTCTATGAATTCTCTGTGTGTTACTTGATTTTTTTTTTCCAGATTTTTTCATATTTTCTCAATGATGGTGGATGTTTCTTGAGAAAACAAGGGAAATCAACTGAATTCTTTTGTTTCTCTTTCTAGGTTTGGGACATTCTCAATTTTTTGGTGGGTGTGTCCTAAGGTTTGTGAATTGTTGATTTCCTTAAAATGTCGATGTTGCTTGGTGGTGTAATGGCGGTGATGGTGGGGTAGTGGTGGTGATGATGGATGTTAGTGTTGGAGGTGAATGAAAATATAATAACGGATCTCAAATCTCAAATTTGAAGGCTAGAATTAAAAAATCAAACTAAGAAAATGAATACAAAATTACTAAAATATCCTCAGTTAATTTTTACGTGGACGGCACATGCTCACTTAACGGAAAATTCTAACATTTTCGTTATAAAACCCTTAACTGTCAACATTTGATGACTTTGGACCCTTAGTCACCAAAAATGAAACATCAGACCCTCAACCACAAACACATAAACACTCCCTATTCTCTGAAAATTTATTTGTAATTTGCCCTTTAAAAAAATACCACCGCATTAAAACTAGTTTTTTCTTTACCGAATAATAATGAGAGGGATATGTTAGCGAGCAAATGACTTTTATAGATAACATACTTTTCTCCTTTGTATCAAATAATGTAACATATTTATTAGTGTATAAAAATACAACATACTTTTATAACTTTTTTTCATATATAATGCAATTTTCAAGTTAAAAAATGGATGATGTTAAATATAATTAACACCTTTTGACGAAATTAACACGAACTAAATATTTAACGAGCGTTAATGTCATTTTCTTCCTCCCTTGCAGAGATTGAGATGATATATAAGTTAGTTTTAACATCAACATTTGATAGAATTTCAACACCTCATTTGCTATATCATCATTTCATTAAAAATAAAATAAAATAACACACTTTAGTTAAAAAAAAAAAAAAAAAAAAGAATTTGATCGCATTTCTAGCACAGAGGCTCAGCGCCAACAAAAGAGCAATAGAAGAAGAGCACTGACCAGAATCAATAACCTCACCGGCGGGGCGGCCACCGGAGTAAACAAAAAGTTTAGAAGAGATAAAGATGAAGAGTATACCTTTGATTCTGACGGGCTGCGGTGGCGTTGGACGTCAACTCCTTGAACACATTGTTTCATGTCGAACCCTTCACGCGAAGCAGGTAGATTTATGATCGTTATCTGTATTACTCTGTCAATCTGAAAATTAGGTTTAATTTTTTGTGGAAATGTAATTATTCATTTGCTATTATATGTGTATTGATCGTCGTTCGATTTAGTGCTCCTAAATTTTGTTGTTGATTGGCTTGCTTATTTATCTAGAGACAGTCATTTAGGGATTTAGGGAGTATTTGGTTATATTTGTAAAATCAATTAATCTATGATTCAAAAATGAAGCAAAAATCTACTGATTTTTGGTAAATTTTCATGCTTGGGATGGTCCATTGCAGAGTCTCTTTTCAAATTCCCCTCCATGGGTTATAAAGACTACTATTTTCTACTTATGGGGTGGTCAGGGAGATCATCAAAAGCCTTTTATATTGAATATTATGGCTGATGTCTTGAGTAGGTTGTTGTGTGGGAGGAGGATGTTGGGTAATAGGGGTGTAAGATCGTTAAGGACACTGTCATGTTTTCCTATCTTCACTTTGCTAACAATACGATTTGTGTCTCTAGCAGAGAGCGTCTGAAATTTCAAGATTGCTTTAGCGATTCTTCAGATATTTGAGAGCACAGTTGGGCTTACTATTAATTTGGCCAAGTGTCATTGTAGCTTAATGTGGGGTTTAAGGTGGGTTCTAGCTATACTCCTTTCATGGGTTATCTGGTTCTTTTGTGGAATGTGGCCTCTATCTTATTTTGGGTTTTCTCTTGGAGGTATTCCTAGGTCTATTACCTTTTGGGATCAGGTGGTGGAGAGAGGTAATAACTACCTTACTAGTTGGACCCTGGAGACACACTTATTTTTCTCTTGGCCTGCTGTATTACTCTTGTACCTCTTTGTATTTTCTTTATCTGGTTCGAGTCCCGATTAGGTTGGCAGAGGCTATTCAGAGGACCATGCGATTTATTTTTATTTTTATTTGTGTGTGTGTGTGTGTGGGAAGGGTCCAGAGAGGGTAATCGAGATCACTTAGTGGCCTGAGTTCAGGCTTGTCATCCTTAGGAGGAAGGAGGTTTAGAGTTGGGAAACTTGGTGTTTCAAAATATTTTCCTTGAAGAATTTGACAGTTTCCTCATGAACCAAGATCATTTTAGTGAAAGAGTAATTTTGGGATGCACGATAACGTCTGGGATGGTAATTTCAGAGGTTCAGGTTCTCACAAAACCCATGGAAAATTATTCATCCCACCTTTTGTTCTGTCCCTGAATGTTGAGGGTGGGGAACGGAGCACGGATTCGATTCTGGGAACATGTGTTGGTGGGTAATTACTTACTGCTTAAGATGTTACCTTTTCTATATCATTTGTCCTTGTTCATTTGACAGTTATTTTTTATATTTGGGTTCTTGGGGGCGAAGGCGTTTTGTCCGAATTTTCATTTCATTCATAATCTTATTGATTGAGAATGTGATGTGGTAAGTGTTTGTCTTATGTCATCACATTTTCGTTGGATTGAACGCTGCATTATCTAAATGTAGCTCACATAGCTATTTCCATTTTGACCCCATGAACCGATCAAATCGTCCCACTAAGCAGCATTTTGAAAACATAATACGATCCTCTATCCCCTTATCGTCCACCTGAAGAAAAATCCTGAATCCAGCGCACTGATCCTGATTCCCAAGAGAGATATTCTAACTACTTATTCCATAATAAATGTCGTATTTGACTTGTCAATGTTTGTAAGAAATGTGCTTTACTTGTTTGTGCATTGCGTGTACAATGGCAAAATTGCACCAAGTTTATTTCCTTGGAATAGAAAGTTTATTTTGGGACGTACCAAAAAGGTAAGTGTGAAATTTATTATGGGACGGTAGAAGTACATGTTATTAAGATTTACAAACTCAAAAGCACATTCCTACATTTAATTCTTCTTAGAGAAGAATTTTTATGTTTAGAACTTTGTCAAATGTTAGCAACTCCATGAAACTACCCATAGCATTCCATTTTATTGACAGAAGGTAATCAAGTATATCATGCTTGAGTGTCAGGGAGTTCACTTGCAGGTCGTCGGTGTTTCTGATAGTAAATCATTGCTTGTTGCACCAGATGTGTTCACTACTGAGTTAAATGATCCATTTTTGTTGGAAGTTTGTCGGATCAAGTCAGATGGTTTGTCTTTGCTGAAGTGTAGTGGCTTTGGTAATTCTATCCTTTTCTCAGCAATTTATACTGTTATTCTTCTTCTCATAAACCATAGTAATCTTGATTTGTTTTGAAAGCTTTGCCTACGGGAAAATCCTGAATCTCCTAATACAATGTTCCTTCTAGAAATCTATAGCTAGTTGGTTTTGATGATATATTGCGATTGTTTGAGGATATGATAAATTGGAAATTGTGGTGGGTGCATATACCTTGAGCTAGTGTTGTTGTACTTTATGGTTACTTGGAATGCTTATGTATCTTTCTCTCTTTATCTCTCTATCTCTTTTTAACCTAATCTGATATTCAGGCGAGTGCAAAGCATTTACGAATCCAGAATCTTTGAGAGAAGTCACAAACATTGCTGCACGCCTCGTTCGATCAACAGGTTTGTGGCACATTTGAGCCCAGATGACTTGAAACTCATGTTTATGCTTCCTCTTAGTTTATCAACCCTTTAACATATTATCACATACTCCCTCCTTCTTTTTTGAAGGCTCACATTTTGGTTTGTGTGCATGTTTTAAGGAAGAGTTAATGTTGGTAAATGAGTGTTGTGAGTATTAAAAGTAAGGTAGGAATAGTGAGTGGGATAGTTGTAAGACAAGTGAGCCACATCAAATTAATAATAATATAAAGTTTCCATTTTTGGGGACACCTTTAAAAGGGACAACCAAAATGGCAAAGTGTGGAACTTCAAGAAAGACGGAGGGAGTATATACTTAATTTCAAGGAGAGAATAAAGATGGAGAACTCAGCAATTCTCCCAACTACTTGTGTTCAGTTATCCATTCGCCATTATGCATTGTCCAAATCAAGAATCTGTTTGTAATGGCATTCAATCATGTTTTTAATACTTGGAGTACATGTTGGTTGGTCTTCCCCATTTCGGACATTGCCTTTTGATATTAAATATTTCACTCTTTTTAACTGCATAATTTGGTTACAAGTCAAATCCATCTCAAACGATTGTTTCCTAATATCTCTTATTGGGTCTCCCAGTTATCTTCTTTTGTTACTTAGTGCGGGCTCATAGCGTAAAGGTTCAAATATATCCTTAATAACCATTTATTCACATTTCTACATTTTATTTCAAGACACGTGGTTCATACTTGCCCAACTTTCAATACCAATTCAAGTAGGTCTAGTAATGTTTTCATTTATTTATTTATTAATCGAATCTTTCTTGCTACACTATGTGAAGTTACTTGCTAAAAGTCCTAGCATGTGATCATGCATTAAATTCTGATATTTAGCTACATGGAATATACTCCCTTCATTCCATAATGATCTTCCTACTTTTTACTTTTTTTTTTGTTGTTACTTTGAATGAACTCTGAACAATAATTTTTAGGTTAATTTAATTATTCTTATGAAAATCTAAAACTTGTTATTGCTACATCATTGTAACTACTATCAATGACATTTCTTAGATTTTAATTAGGATAATTAAATTAACCTAAATTTATTGCTCAAAGTTCAAAGTAACAAAAAAAAAAAAAAAGTAGGAAGATCATTCCGGGACGGAGGGGGTATGTTTTAAGTTAAGATCCTACAAGAATGACCAACTTGAAATATACTGCAACAGGTTTGGCATTTGTTGATTGCTCTGCGAGCTTAGATACTATTCCACTCCTTACGCAGGTGGTTGATTTTGGGATTGAATAATGATCCTACCATATATTTTTACAACCGCCAATCAAGTCCCCACAGGTAATAACTCATGAACCGCCATTGACAGAACCTTTTCCCTTTTGCTTGCAGGAAGACTTTGATAAGTTGGTCTTATATCCCCGCCGCATTCGGCATGAGTCAACTGTAAGTTCATATTTCACATTCTAAAACTACATCTGCTAAATGTAGGATCCCTGATTTTGATTGTGAAGTAGGAAGTCCAGTGGCTGGACATATGTTTAATTTGTATCTTTTCCATATGTCCGAGGAGGACGGTTTACATGCCATGCATTTGGTTTCCCCTTCAGCTTACGTCTTTTGCATTTGATTAGCATACTTTTTCTTTTCTTTTCTAGCTTTAAGTTCATACTAAGCCAACTTCTCTTAGCATTTCCACTTCTGTTTTACCATTTCATAGTTCATTCTTCAAAAAAGTTGATTTTGATGTGTAGTCCATTCAAGTTTTGATTCTTATTTTTGGGTACTGTATTTGATATAAAGGGATGAGAATGTGGTTGGAGTTGTTCGTAATTGATGCTAAATGTTGTTAGAGCATGATAAACATTTCTATCTGCCTCTCCCTAAATGCTTAAGCTTTAAGCTGTATTGGTATCTTTATCTGGTATTAGGGCTTTAGGTGATAACATATTGTTTATCTTTGCCCCTCTCTCGTACTTGTGTCAAATAGGTGATGGTAGACTCGTTCATTTTCAGGGAAGATGATGGGTGGGTGACACTTCATTGGCTGTTGCTTTTCTCGTTTATGCCATATATATTTTTTTTGGTTCATTCTGCCCAAACATTTTCTTTCTTTTCAAGTTTCCACGTGGAATTTTCCATTCTTTTCATAATCTTAATGATCAGGAAAATGGAAGTGTTATTGCCTTCTTATGGGTCAACTCACTTGAGGCTTCTGTCTGTGTTGGAAGGGTCGGGGCATCATTTTTGTAATTCAATTTTGGCTCACTTGCCGATCTCTAGCTCCATCGCACTTTCCCTTTCTAGCTTCATGTGGGAAGCTAGAGTATCATTCAAAATAAGAGCTCTTTTGCAGTCTTTGGTTCTCCTAAACTCAATTCTTGCAACAACGTGGCCTTAAAGGAAAATGTTCTCGAACTGGTGCCATCATGTCTTAGTTTCCTCATAATACCATTATCACTCGTTCCTTCATTTTCAGGGGCATGATTTCTATGGAATAAGTTATTTTGGTGGCTACTGAACTTGAGGTCAGCCTGGATTCCTTATTCTCTTCTCCAGGTTAGATTCAGAGGTTTGGTAGGGGCAGCAATGCGAGTTTTTTCTATTGCAGTGCGGTGTCGTTGCTACTCTTGTGCAATTTACTGAGCAAAATTCCCAAAAGAAAAAAATCCTAGCCCATGAGTTGATTGATTCCTCTTTGAATAGAGTTGTGTTTTTAATTGGTTTCTGATCGGACATCGGCAATATGTGATTTTCGAGGAGTTCCTGTATATGAGTTGTCGTGTGACTGGGAATTCTTCGATTTCCAATTTTTAGTTTCCTTGCTAGGGTGAGTTATTCCATTGTATTGCCCCTTCTCAATTTGGCTCAGAGAAGGGTAATCATGATTTGCGCAAGGAGAAGGCTAACCCAAAATACTGTCTTTCTTGAAGGTGGACTTGATCCTTTGGTATTTTTGAATTCAGGGCTTTTTGAGTTCTTGAAATTTTTGCATTGCACCCCAAAGGAGAAGGATGTAAAAAACCAGGAAATAATTTTTTCTTAGCATTTTGAGTATTTTTTGCACTAATCGGGCTTATTTTGAGTTTTTGACTGCTGGGCTGTATTACCTTTGTCACATGGCTTTCTTAGTTTGATTTCATACAGGTTTTGTTTGCCTAAAGAGCTGGACTCTTTCACATATTCATCATCATTAGTCTATTATCATTAGTCTGTTTAATTAGTGGCAGACATGAATTTGGATTTTAAAGCATAATTTTGATAATTTGGTGGTGGTGGGTTAGGGGTATTGTTAAAAAAAATATTTGGTAACGGTAAGTCAGGGGTATTGTTGGAAATAAAATGTAATACTACATCAAGACATGATTAATCCTATTTGAACCAAACATTATTTTGTTTTTGTAAACAGGATTTTTAGTACCCATCATTAATAATTAGGGGTTTAATTAATAAGCCCCTCATTAACAGTATTGCTTATTCTTATCCAGCTACCGAATGAGCCCTTAAGGGTTACCTTATACCATCGACTTCTGAATGCTCATTATGATCAACCCACTCTCAAAATATAATTTAATAGCACTATCTGCATGCCCCCGATCCTTAAATTTTACAAGAGAGGTCTTCAAAAGAATGTCCACTTCAGCCCATCCATTAACTTTTTTTGACGAAAGAATAAAGTTGGTTTTATTTTGAATCATATAACCAAAAGTAGGCTTCGAAGTGAGATTTTTGATATTACAATGTTTAAAGAAAACTCTTGGGAAAGTTTGTTGGCTACTTTTGCTAGTTTTCCTTTCAAGTTCTTGCTTTGAATCTACCAGTGTCTATGTCTCTGTGTGTGATGCTGTATATAATTGTTGTTAGAGTTTTGTTGAGTTTGTGGAATCGCTATATTGGATAGATTGTTAGGTCATTTTACGTCTTTCTTTATGTTAGGGGTAGACATTCTGTTAATTTATTCTTTCTGCTTGGTCTGCTTTTACTGTTTGGTGTTTCCCATTATACTTCTTTTCTTATCAAGGAAGCAAAGAAGACAGCAGTTATCAAAAAGTGTGATTGTTTCTATTGTTTATGTGAAGGAGCATGTTTTCTGTATGAATCCCCGCTTTAATACTTTTTCTTGTCTTGAACTCTTACCTAAAATACTTGATGTTTCTTCCCATTTTATCACAAAAAATGACTTCACTAATAAGTTGTTGGTGTAAGGGAGGGTTTATGGCTCGATGTCCTGGCAAGCTAACGTGTAGGCGGTATCGGACCTCGAGGGGGTGCGGGGGCTACGCCCCACGGTATGGATTATACATCATCGGCACAACCGAGGAGCTTCGGCGGTTTGAGGCGGGCGCCTCGTCTGAGGCGGGCGCACAGTAGGCCGAATGGTGTGGGCGTGGGGTGCGGCCTTGAGGCGGCCGCATGGGAGTGTCTTGGGCGCGCGCCTCCAAGATCGGAAAGGTGTGTCCGTGGCTTACGAGGCCTGTGCGGGCGCCTGGGGTTTTATGGGGGCGGGCGCCTGCGGCGTTTTTCGGTTTGGGTGACGGGCCTCTTTGTTATTTGGTCTATTGTTTGGCTAGGGTTTTGGTTAATATATATATGTTATGTAAACCTATGTAAGCAGTTGGATCATTGCACATAATACAAAGAGGTGAAATTCATAACCCCAATTACATCTCTTTCTCTTTCGATTTCTCAATTGTGTTCTTGGTTATTGTTTATTTGCTTCCACTGCATTGTACAACAGGGAGACCCTTCATGCATTCTTTTTTCCTTAGACAGGTTGGTGCTGGTCTTCCCGTCATGACATCCTTAAATCGTATGCTTTCATCCGGAGACCCCATCCGCCTCATTGTTGAGAGTTTGAGTGGTCTTGAATTTCAAAACTTCTCTGTAAGCGTAAAGTTGTAAGACCAGTTGTCTTCATCCTTATGCTGCATATTTTTGATGGCTACACAAATCATTTTGATATTTTCTGTACACACTGTATTGAATAGGTACACTGGGATATGTAATGAGCGAGGTAGAAGATGGAAAACCCTTCAGCGAGGTTGTCAAAGCTGCTAAGGGACTTGGCTACACTGAACCAGGTAAAATACTTGTACTTGCATAATGTCAATATATCTTAGAAAAAGATGAATGGCGAAACTTCGTTTACATCCATTGTATTTGCATAAGGAATCTAGGTTTGAGGCTATGCTACGGGTTGGGAAGGGCTGAAGGGTTAGCACACAGCTCACTCTCAGTATCTGATAGGCTAAAGTCGCACGCCTACAAATTAAATACCAAGACAAGACTCGGCTACAAAACTGCAGCAAGGGCAAGTCCAGGGTCGATCCACTGAAGAACGGTAATTTGTTAATGTAATAGTCACAGACCAGTTTGGGGGGGGGGGGTTTGATTGATATGATTGTAATTAAACTAAAGCAAGAAAATAATAAAGTTGTTGACAATAAATTAAAGAGAACCTTGGATCATAGTTCTATCCCCATTCTAATTCTGAATATCATTGGTTAAATCCCTTCCTTTATTTCCCTATTCACCCAATCACGAGATATATTTCAATCTCTGTTTCTTTCTTTGATAATAGTTAATAGCGGCGACACGCTCAACTAAAAACCCTAATTGATAAACAAACTAAGCCGACACGATCAAAATTCGATTAAGCAATTGATTTCGATTTAAGAAACTAAGATTGGGAATAATTACTAATATACTTTTACTTAGATAATTATCTAGTTTTAACCAATTCACAAATCAGGATGACACATACAAGTTTATGAAATTGCTACAATGAAAACCCTAATCCGACACGGTAGGAGGGAATTCTAGCAGTAATTAATCACAAGAATTAAGAAATTGATCAAGTTTCTAAACCCTAGTAATCAATAATAATCAAGCAATACAAGTAAAACTATGAAATAGGAAAATAATGGGGAAGAGAAAACAAACCTCAATTTATAAAAAGAATGGTTCAAAGAACCCTAATCCAAAGTAATGGAAGTTAAGCTTCCATGGAAAATCAAAAGCTTGAAATTGTTCTAAGAAAAAAAACTTCTTCCCAGCCGTCTCCTCCTCCTGAACAAAAAAAAAATAAAGAAGTCTTTTTACACCCTTCTCAAAACCTAGTCTAAAAAAGGAAAATAAATAAATAAATTAAAACTCCCAAAAATTGCAAAAATCTCGTCGCTGCTTCTTTCCTTCGGTCGCTGAGTTGGGCACGACTCGTCCTGGGAGGGACGACTCGTCCCCTCTTTCACGCTTCACAGATTCTGTCGTCCCAGCTTGGGGAATAGTTGGTGAAGGCCGAGGACGACTCGTCCCATTGATGTTGCTGCTTCCAGGTCTTCCTTCTTCTTTCTTCTTCAATTCTTGTCATTGAATTGCTTCGAGTTTTCTTCCGTTGACTTGATCTTGAACTTTGATTTGATTCTTGAATACTTGATTTGGCTTCATGAAACCCTTACACCCGATTACCTTGAGTAATTTCAATCCGAGGGAAATTAGTGCTTCATGAAACCCTTACACCCGATTACATAAAAGAATGACTAATTTCCCTCGGATTACAATAATATCTCAATAAAGCCTCACAATACAAAATACTCTCAATATTACATCAAACTTATCTAAATAGATCAAGATTGATCATAATAAGCACGGAAAATATATGAATTAGATAGTATGAAATACGCCACATCAAATACCCCCATGCTTAGACCAGTACTCGTCCCTGAGTAATATCCTAAACTCCAATCTAACACCGGTCTAAAAACAGATGCATGGGAGGTAAATGACTCCTATTCTCCTCTAATCCGCCAACACGAGTCAATGAAAAATAAAAAAAAAACATCGGAGTAATAGAAACTCCGTTTCCTTATAACACCAAAATATAAACAATGAAAATCTTGACCTTAGCTTGATACCAACTCCCATAATAAAACGGTATCCAAACTAAGGTCCACACAAATAAGCCAAGGGGAACTAAATATGTCCTATGTTTTCCTCACGCTTGGCTCACGCTACATACACCCTCATAAAAAGAAATCATTGTTAAGGTTGTGATCCTTAAACAAAAATTCACCTCGTGAAAAGCACCAACACCCCTTATAACTCCAACAGTGAACGAGGGTTTCTAAATCCTAGACACCACTATCAAACCTCCTACTCGATAATGGTCCTACCCGATACTCCAAACCTCCCTTATGCCTTCAACTCACGTTGATATAAAAGATCGTAAACATTTCATTTCCTCACCTTTTGCACAGGTGCCGTTTCCGGTTTCACCTAGCCTCTCTTTTTTTTTTTTTTTTTAACCTCACCTTTTGTCTAGGTGCCGTTTTCGGTTTTCACCTAGCCTCTTTTTTTCTTTTTTTTTTTTTTTTTTTTTTTTTTTTTTTTTTAATGGGAAATAACGTATATACAATGATACAACCTTCATCCTTTCCCCCACGCTTAAATCGGACATTGTCCTCAATGACACCAAACAATAAATACGGGAAAATAAAACATGGGAAAAAAAGGGCACAAAGAAATAATCAAGTAAGGGGACGGGAGGCCCCACAAACATGGGCCTCATCAATGTAAGGGGGATAAAAGAAATCTTTTCGAGTTACCTCTAAAAGATGTTTTGATTCCATGACATGCCTTCTGTTGGAGACCATTTCGGCTTTCCATTAATCTTCTCTTTTGCTTTAAATCCTCGCCACTTGGTGGTTTTCCTTTTTTCTTTTCCTCCGGCTTCACTTTTGGAGCTTCACCATCATCAAACTGCACCTCCATCCTTTGCTTTTGGTTCCCTCAAATTCATGGCACACACCTTACGAACACTGTCGGGAAAATTCTTAGCATCGAAAGCATTGAGCTCACCACTTTTCCATCAAACTCCATGGTTAAAGAACCATTTTTCACATTCAGCGTCGTTTCAGCAGCAGACATAAATGGCCTCCCCAACAAAATGGGTGCCTCAGAATCCGACTCCATCTCAAGAACATAAAAATTCGCAGGGAAAACCAAATCACCAACCCGGACTTCGACATCTCGAACCACCCCTTTTGGGTATGCGTTGGACTTATCCGCCAACTGTATCACTACTCGAATATCCTCTAATTTACCCAATTTAAGGTTTTCAAACAATGTACAAGGCATAACATTGATTGAAGCCCCTAAATCAAGCATAGCTTTACGAACCGAACTACTCCCCCAAAGTCGCTGGAATCACGAACATGCCCATCACTACACTTTTTGGGCATCTTTTACGATAAAGCTGCAGCTCGCGTATGCTCGATCACCTTCACTTTCTTCGCGCGCCTTGACTTATTATTCCTCTTGGTAATGCATAGTTCCTTGAGAACTTGGCGTATCTAGGCTTGTTTTGAGAAGATCGAGGGAGGAATATTTACTTCAATATTCTTGAAGGTATCAAACATGCTCTTCTCCGACTCTTTGTGATGTATCTCTGCTCGATGCCGTTGGAAAAGGAACTTAGGCTCGTAGACACGCAGCGGTGGTGGAACATATTTCTCTTACGGGGTCTTACTGCTGCCTTCTTTTCCACCACTAACTCCGGTTCCACTCGCTTCTCAACATTTAATTCAGACTCTATAGGAACCATTTGCCCCTCAACTTTCTTCTTTCTCCTAACATAAACAGCACTAACATTTTGCTTCAGACGGTTCTCAGTTTGAGGTGATGATTTTGCCGCCTCTGGCTTCCATTCTTACTAGCGCCTCTGCGATACGCCCCGTTTGTCTCTCCGGACCACCGATACTAGCATCGGTCCTCTGGCGTCTTGTTGAAAACCGCTTGAAAGGTAGTCGTACTACGAGCCGATTAATACGAAACATGTTATCTGTAGGCTTCTTTCTTTAGCTGTGGTGGTTGTCCCCATCTATCATAGGGTTGATTACCCCGTAGTTATCTTGTCTCTGCTTCTTCTTTGTGGGAACCCAATGGTCACATTCTCCGACCTTCTCGTCCAGGCTCAACGGTAATTGCTTAATCCCATACATTTCAACTCCTTGACCTCGGACTCGAGTTTCTCATTCTCCCAGGTGCTTGTGCCCCATGTAGCGACTTGTCCTAATACTCGATCTTCTCCCGTGTGTTCGGGTACTCCTTGCTAGCTCCTCTAGTAATTTACGGGCCTCCATGATAGTTTTGTTCGGTATGCTTCCCCATGACAAGAATTTATCATCCTCTTATTACTGCATAAGTAATCCCCCGTAGAAGTAGACTATCGGTGGTCGTGATATACCCGTGATAAGGGCGGCTCTGCGAGAGATTATGGAAGCGAGTATAGTACTCATATAAGGTCTCATTTGCCTTCTGCTCCGTATTCTTTGATATCCGCTTCATAATATTTATCTATAATATTTATCACAGTCGGAGTGGGAAAAATTCTTCAAGAAACACCTCCTTCGTCTTACGCCGAAGTGATGCGTGGCGGGCGAGTGGTAATACCGTGGATTAGCGTTGTCTTTCGGGGTGAAAGAAACGCTCTCGATAAAAGCATTCGAGAGGTAAGGCGTCGGTTTCATGCTACGACATATCTGCACAAACCGAGAGATGTGCGGATTACAGTTACCTTTCCGTGGCAACCGTTGAAGTGGGGTAATTGATTAAGTAGCCCAGAGCTTCGGCTCAAATGTAACCCATGACGAATTTGGAAATAAGACTACTTGTGGTTGCTCTCCCCAATTGGGAGCTACTCTGCGCCTTAATGTCGATAGGGGTACTACATCCTCTCTATTATTTCCTCTGCCTCCTCCATTCACATTATTTTCCACTTCAGAATTACATCACCTACGGTCTCGCCATCTTATCCACTAACAAAGCTTTTCTCCTGTCCTGAAAATTCTTTCAATTTACGGTTCCAAAGCTCAAGAAAATTATTAGTAGAGCAGTATAGACTATCTGATGATCCACACCACGAAGGGACAAGGAAAACGTAAAACAAACAATTAAAATAAAAAGACAAATTAAATAAGAACAAAAACAAATAACACCGTTCCCCGGCAACGGCGCCAAAATTTGATAGGCTAAAGTCACACGCCTACAAATTAAATACCAAGACAAGACTCGGCTCTGGCTGCAGCGAGGCAAGTACAAGGTCGATCCATTTGAAGAACGGTAATTTGTTTATGTAATAGTCACAGACCAGTTTGGGGGGGTTGATTGATATGATTGTAATTAAACTAAAGCAAGAAAATAATAAAGTTGTTGACAAATAAATTAAAGAGAACATTGGATCATAGTTCTATCCCCATTCTATTCTGAATATCATTGGTTAAATCCCTTCCTTTATTCCCCTATTCACCCAATCACGAGATATATTTCAATCTCTGTTTCTTTCTTTGATAATAGTTAATAGCGGCGACACGCTCAACTAAAAATCCTAATTGATAAACAATCTAAGCCGACTCGGTCAAAATTCGGTTAAGCAATTGATTTTGATTAAAGAAACTAAGATTGGGAATAATTACTAATATACTTTCACTTAGATAATTAACTAGTTTTACCCGATTCACAAATCGGGATGGATGACACATACGAGTTTATGAAATTGCTACAATGAAAACCACTAATCCGACACGGTAGGAGGGAATTCTAGCGATAATTAATCACAAGAATTAAGAAATTGATCAAGTTTCTGAACCCTAGTAATCAATAATAATCAAGCAATACAAGTAAAATATGAAATAGGAAAATAATGGGGAAGAGAAAACAAACCTCAATTCATAAAAAGAATGGTTCAAAGAACCCTAATCCAAAGTAATGGAAGTTAAGCTTCCATGGAAAATCAAAAGCTTGAAATTGTTCTAAGAAAAAAAACTTGTTCCCAGCCGGCTCCTCCTCCTGAACAAAAAAAAAATTAAGAAGTCTTTTTACTCCCTTCTCAAAACCTAGTCTAAAAAAGGAAAAATAAATAAATAAATTAATACTCCCAAAAATTGCAAAAATCCCGTCGCTGCTTCTTTCCTTCGGCCGCTGAGTTGGGCACGACTCGTCCTGGGAGGGACGGCTCGTCCCCTCTTTCACGCTTCACAGATTCTGTCGTCCCAACTTGGGGAATAGTTGGTGAAGGCCGGGGACGACTCGTCCCCTTGATGTTGCTGCTTCCAGGTCTTCCTTCTTTCTTCTTCAATTCTTGTCATTGAATTGCTTCGAGTTTTCTTCCGTTGACTTGATCTTGAACTTTGATTTGATTCTTGAATACTTGATTTGGCTTCATGAAACCCTTACACCCGATTACATAAAAGAATGACTAATTTCCCTCGGATTACAATAATCTCTCAATAAAGCCTCACAATACAAAATACTCTCAATATTACATCAAACCTATCTAAATACATCAAGATTGAACATAATAAGCACGAAAAATATAGGAATTAGATAGTATGAAATACGCCACATCAGTATCTCGGGGCTCGCTAGTGTGCTGATTAGTCTCCTTGGTGTCATTTGTCCTCACATTAATGGTTGCTAAAGGCTCACATAAACAGTCCATAAAATTACATAAAATGATAATGCAAAATGTAATCACATTAAATTGCATATGATATACAAATAATACTCCCTTTGTCCTATAATGATAATCCGATTTGATTATTCAAACATTTTAATAACATATTTTCATTTCCATCACTAAGCTTAATGATGTTTACTTATTACTCTATCACTCCCTCTTCTTCTTTGGTCCTCTCCTCTCTCCCTCTTCTTCCGTGGTTGGCAGTTTTGGAAATTCAATGGTTTTAACCTAACAATTTTGGAAACTCAGACTATCTTTTTGGGACAAAAAAATTACAAACGGGAGCATCTTTATGGGACGGAGGGAGTATGTTTTAACGAGTAGACGTGTACAAGTGTGCATACCGACCTACTATACATGTATATTTTGACAGTTTTCCACTCTATCTCTGACAGGCTCTGATCCTTGCTCAGCTTTTTGGGCTTCGTATTAACATGGACAACATTTAGGTTTGTGCATGTGTCATATTATTGCGTCTATTTTATTTGATTAGTAACCTCTTAATCCAATCTGCTTGGTCTTGCAGATTGAGAGCTTGTACCCTGAAAAAATGGGACGTAACATGATGTCCGTGGAAGGCTTTTTGGTAAATGGCCTTCCATTGCTGGATAAGGATATTGCGGAGAGGGTCAAAAGTGCTTCTTTGAAAGGAAATGTACTGCTTTATGTTTGTGTTATTGAGGACTCAAGGTACTCTTTCAGCTCATTATACTTGAGCTTTTGAATTTCGTTATAAATGCATATTTGTTTTTGGATTGAGGAGCTTTTTATACTTTTTCCACTTCTTGTAGGTGCAAAGTCGGAATTCAGGAGCTCCCAAAAGAGTCTGCTTTGGGCAGGTTGAGAGGAAGTGACAATGTGGTGAGCCTTGTTAGTTAATTGATTCTATTTCCCATTACTTGCAGTTTGACAATACTCTTTATTGAAGATTATATACCCTATTCTTCTTAAGAAAAAATAAATGTATGCAAGGTACTCCCTCCGTCCCTAAATGAACCTCTTACTTGCTTCTTCGGTTCTTCCCACCAAAAATTCCCCTTTATTCACTCAAGCTATGGAAGATTTTCTTTTTGAAATTTCCCACCACATTGAAGTTAAGTCCTGGCATCTCAAAGTTTCCAAATTCCTTTTCCTTCTCTCTCTCTCTATCTCTCTCTAGTCTCTACCCTTTCACACATTATCAGTCCCTTCGTATATTCTATTTGTGTATCTCTGTCCAAATGGTTCTATTTGATACTGTATTTGATATGGATAAATGCAATGTAGCAAATGACTATTCAAACATTTTAGTGTGTTACTTCTTTCACTTGGGCATCCCATAACAAATATTACTATTCTATAATGGAAACTTGATAATACTTCACCTAATAGCGAACATTTTTATGGACGGAGGGAGTATATTAAAGTGTGATGATTATGTCCAATTTATTTGCAGGTGGAAATATACAGTCGGTGCTACAATACACAACCATTGGTTATTCAAGGTGCTGGAGCAGGGAACGACACTACAGCAGCTGGTGTCCTTGCTGATATCCTTGATCTCCAGGATCTATTTCCTTTAACATCTCCTGGGATCTCTTCTGAAATAAGCTGGAACGACCCGGAGTATGTCATCTAATATTCTAAATAGGTGTTCTATAAACCGGAAATTCCGGAAATTTTACTGTTTACTTGCAAATATTATTTTTCTGAGGTGTTAGAATGATACATTATATGTTGAGGAGATACTACCAAGGTTCATGACTTGTTAGTGATAAGCAATTTTATGATGCTTTTTGATTAGAAATGCTTTATTTGTGACAAATATAATGATAGTGTTTTGGTATACTCTCCCCGCCCCATTCGAAAAGGCACAAAATTGGTTTTACACGAAAATTAAGAAGACAGTATAGCGAAGTAAGTGTTGTAAGTATGAAAAGTGATGTAGGAGAGAGAATGTAGGGTATTAAATAGTGAGCAAATAGTTATTGTATGAACAGTGGGTATCACGAATAAATAAATATTAAAAAGTTTTCATTTTGGAAATGTAACTTTTTTTTTTTAAATGGAATATTCAAAATAGAAATTTGTGCATTTTTGAATGGGATGAAAGACATTCATTTACTCCCTCCGTTCCTAAAAGATTGTCCTGTTGTACATTTTGCAATTATTAAGAAAGAGTTTCACCTTCTTGTACCTTAGTAGATTTGCATTAACATTCATGCCTAAGTTTAGAAATGGGATTTACTTTTTGGGACAAGTTAAAATGGCAAATGAGACAATCTTTCCGGGACGGAGGGAATACAACTTAAGCCGGCAAAAACAAAAGGTGAATGGGAAATTAAACTTGGTTAATTGTGACATTTATTCCGCAAGACGGAGAGAGCAACATCTTGGGGACTTTTGATTGGGGGGACGTGTAATAATCTTGGGGGACTTTTGATTGTTATAACTGAATGGCCAAAATACGTTTATCCACCCAAATTATTCAATGATTTGCATTTTATACTCTCGTTTGAAAAATTGGATTCTTTGGTATCTAAACTTTTAAATTATCTCACTTTGCCCCCCTGTCATTAACGAACGTTAAAAAAGTTAACGGAATAGGTCATGTGCCGAGCACATGATGACAAATGGGCTATTTTGTAATGGTTATTAGTTTTTAAGGGTTTAAATGCAAAGTTTTAAATATAAAGTGTTAAAAATTTATTTATTTTTTCCAAAATAATTAACATTTTCTTAAATAATTAATATTTCTTGAAAATAATATTTTTTTATATTAAAAGTTAATATATATATTTTTGCATTTTTATTGTAAAAAAGTTATATTCGTAGAATAGCATATAGATTTAAACATTACTTATCTTAAATAATTAATATTTTTATAAATATTATAAATAAAAATGTATTTTTAAAGAGAATTGTATTTATTATTTTTGAAAAAAAGTAAAATAAATTTTAAAATAATAAATAATTTTTAAAAAATAAAAAAACTTACCTGATAAATGTTTCATTTAAAAATACATTTTTTTTGATTTTATAATCTTCTCTAATTTTTATTTTTTATTCCTCTTTTAAAAAATATATTTTCTGAAAATATTAATTATTTAAGATAATGTTATTATATAACTATTACTTAAACATAATTTTTTTACAATAAAAATATAAAAAATTAATATTTTTTAACATAAAAAATAAAAAAAAAATTATTTTTAGGAAATAATAAATTATTTTAAAAAATGTTAATTATTTTGGAAAAGAAATAAATATTTAGCACTTTATATTTAAAATTTTGCATCTAACCCCTTAAAAACTAATAACCATTATAAACTAGTCCATTTGTTATCATGTGCTCGACACATGACATATTTCGTTAACTTTTCTAATGTTCGTTAGTGTCAAGAGGCAAATTAAAAAAACCCGATAATGTTTCATTTAAAAAATCAACTAAAGATAACTAACAATTGCATCTTATGTCTAGATGACAAAGAAATCCGTTAATCAGAATCCACTCCCATGAGCAATGATACAATTTTTCCAAGTAAAAGGTTTGTTGTAGCAGTTAAAGATAAACAAAAGAAAATAATTTGAAAATCAAAACATAAGAAAGAAAAAGCACATTATGCGATGAAACACGATTTCATTTACCCATAAAACACTATCAAACACCAACGGGTTTCACGGCCAAGTGGTATCATTGCCGGCTTTCCTACGGGGGAGGTCGGGGTTCGATACAGGGATTTAATTCTTCCATTGGCTTTCAGGAGTATAAGGGGTCTTGCTTGCCCCGGGGCGGAGCTGGGGGTTCGGGGAATAGTCGGCGTAAGTTGAGAACTGGGTATCAAACAAAAAACGGTGTATATACGCTTTTGAAAATAGTCCATTTATCAAAATTCCCTGCAAAAATCGATTTATACGTAAAAGACATTGATTCAACTCATATGTACTAACTCTTGGTTGTTACTGTTAGGACATAGTCAATGTATAAGATAGAAAACAATCAACAATCACACGCAATACACAGATATACGTGATTCACCAATTTTGTTACGCACACAGGCGTAGGGAGATAATATTATTATCAACTGAAAATCATAGAATACAATCTCTAATATAGTGCATGAATTTTTAGGCAGAATAATTCTTATATGTGCAAACCCAAAATCTAAAAAACAGATGAGCAAAATTAACTACAAATATGATTGGGGGTAGGCTGCATTTATATACCTACTCCAAACACTACATGGTTTTTAAACCTGAGTCAACATCTGCCGCTGAAAGGCCTTTTCCGGACTAAGGGCGCGATCGCCCCATTGTAGGGGGCGATCGCCCCTTCCCCCAAAATTGACACTCCGTGATCGCCTCATATAGGGCGCGGTCGCTCGCCTCGGATAGAAACTTGGCGCGGTCGCGCGCTCCTCACGGCGGGGTCGCTCCCCAGCTATGTCACAGAAATTCCGAATTTTGTTGTTTTGTTCCCTAATTTAGGCGTCCCCAACTTAGATGACACCAAACCCAATAAATGTCCACCTTGACATCTAACCTCCGGATCATAATCAGAATTCCCCTTTGCCTCATATGCTATCTAAGAGCTGCGAACATTTAGCAAGTCCAAACAATATTGGAACTTGCTAGTTGGAACGAACTTCGTGAATATGTCAGCTAGATTGTCCGCAGTACCCACTTTCTTCACCTTGATTCGCTTCACTCCTCAGAAAATGATACCTCACATCTATGTACTTGGTCCTCTCGTGATGAACTTGATCCTTGACTAAATAAATTGCACTCAAACTATCACAAAATATTATAGCATGATCCTGATGTAACCCAAGGTCGTTGATCAAACCCTTTAGCAATAATCCCTCTTTAATGCCTTACCCATGCCATGTACTGCATTCCGCCTCCCGTAGTAGACAACGTCACGTAGATTGTAGAGTAGCCTTCCAACCGAAAACCGATCCACCAAGAGTGAACACATACCCGATCATAGATCTTCTCGTGTCAACATCCCTGCAGTAGTTCGAATCATAATAACCCTCAACTACACATTGGCAACCACCTCCATAAATGAGTCCAACATTTGATGTACCCGTAAGGTATCTAAAGATCCTATTCACTGCTTGCCAATGTTCTTTAACAGGATTCCTCATGAACCTACTAACAACACTAACAGCATAAGCAAGATCCGGCCTAGTGCAAACCATAATATACATCAAAGCGCCAACCGCACTATCATAAGGTACTTGAGCCATATAATCTTTCTCTTCATCCAACTTAGGCGCAAAAGCAACAGAGATAGACGTGCATTCGCTGTGCTCGGAATATCTAAAGGCTTTGTTGTAGACATGCCAAACCTTTCTAAAACTTTCTTGATGTAACCTCTCTGGGATAAGAACAATTTTCGTTGGATTCTATCCCTATAGATATTCATACCTAGAATTTTCTTTGCCGCACCCAAATCCTTCATCTCAAACTCGCAGATAGTAGACCACTTCCAACTTGAATATCCGACTTCTTGACGGCCGCTATCAACATATCATCAACATAAAGAACCAAATAAATGATGGAACCATCCACCAAAACTATCATGTGATACACAAAACAGGTCATACGGGCTCCTCGTGTAACCAATCTCTATCATATAGCCTGCCAAACCACTTCGTACCACCGAATAGGCGATTGCTTCACTCATACAAGGACTTCTTCAACTTACACACGTAGTCTTCTTTCCCGGAACTGAAACCCATCCGTTTGTGTCATAAAAATCTCCTCCTCCAACTCTGGATGTAGAAAAACTGTTTTTACATCTAGCTGCTCGAGCTCCAAATCCTGATGTGCCACCATTGCTAATATCACTATGATAGAAGTGTGTCTAACCACAGGTGAGAAAATATCATTGTAGTCAACGCCCCTTGCAACTACACGAGCTTTATTCTTGACCCCCTCTTATGGTGACATACCTTCCTTCTTCTTGAAGACCCACTTGCAAGTCACAATCTTTCTGCCCTATGGCCTCTTGGTTAGCTCCCATGTCGAATACTTGTGAAGTGACTCCATCTCATCCCCCATATCCGCGTGCCAGTGGGAAAACTCTGAACATGTAATTGCTTCCTTGAAGGTGGTTGGCTCCAAAGGATCGGGTTTCACCTCCTCAGCAACCTGAAGTGCATAAGACATAATGTCTTCAAAACCATACCTCACTGGAGGTATCCCAAAATTAGCTCGTCTAGGCCTATCTTGAGCTAACCCATGTTCCTCGTAAACTGGTGATGAACTGTCTGGTGCTTCTGTCTATGACGGTAGATCGTGATAAACATCTGACTGTGGACTGTTCAACTCTGAAGTATCTTGTAGCTCCACCTGTTTATCAACGCTACCAACACCTGATACAATCACAGATCTCATAATAGGGTTAAGCACAGAGTTTTCATCAAAAACAACATTCCTGCTTATTATTACCCTTCCTCTCGATGGAGACCGAGATCACGGTATCCCTTGATACCATCTCCATAACCCGTGAATACTCCTTTTTCTAGTCCTCGGCTCTTACTTCCCATCATCAACATGATAATAAGTAGTACAACCAAAAGCCCTTAAATTAGAATAATCAACATGTTTACCTGACCATACCTCATTGGGAACTTTGAGACTGATACATGTTTGTGGTGCGCGATTTATCAAGTAACATATTGTACTAACTGCTTATGCCCAGAACCGTTTAGACAAACCTGCATTGGAGAGCATGCACCTTTCGCTAGCCAACAATGTCTGATTCATACGCTCTGATACACCATTTTGCTATGGTGTACCTCTGATAGTGAGATGCCTAGAAATTCCCACTTGCTTATAGAACTCATCGAACTCAGCACTATAGAACTCCAACCCATTATCTGTCAGGAGTCGCTTTATCTTCTTCCTTGTCTGATTCTCCACTAATGTCTTCCAATGTCTGAAATTGGCGATAGCCTCACTCTTGTGCTTTATAATAATCACCCAAGTCTTTCTCGAGTAATCATTAATCATAGATAAGAAATACCTATAACCTCTTAATGATTCCTGACGTGAAGGTCCCCAACAATCTGAGTAAATGTAACCCAGATCCATCGTTCTATGAACTCCCTTAGGAAACTTGTTTCGCTGCATCTTTCCAAGTACACAATGCTTACAAAACTTAAGGTCCTTGACCTTATGGCCACACAGAAGACCATGATTCACCAATATTTGCATCCCTCTAATGCTCATGTGCCTAAGCCTAATATGCCACAACTTGGTCATATCCTCCTTGATCACTTCGGACGATGCAACCAATATTGACCCAGAAAGCGTCCTTCCTTGGAGGAAATACAAGGAGCCCCGCTTAAGGCCTCTCAGAATCACTTCAGAACCTTTGCAGACATGAACTGCTCCACCTTTACCTTTAAAATTGTACCCTTTGCTGTCGAGCTGACTAAGAGACATCTGGTTCTTTGTCATCTGTGGAACATGCCTCACATCGTTCAAAGTGCAGAACTTACCATCATAAGTCCGCATCTTGATAGAGACAATACCAACCACCTTGCAAGTAAAACTGTTGGCCATATGAATATTACCACCATTCACCTGCTCATGGAGTTGTAAAACACTCTCTCCTCGGTTTGATATGATAAAAAGCCCCATCAGGGCTTGGGGATCAAGTACTTCTTCATACATCCTTCTCTCTTCCTAGGCTGCCAGATCTAAAAAAACGAGGAGGAACAATCAGTAAAAGACGTGGACGACAATATAATAGTTAAAAAATTAACAAGTACTAAAGACGGGAAGGAAAGAGATTTACAGCCGGGCAAGTCATCAACGCTTAAACACCAGTTTTTGTGGAGCTTGCATACATCACACTCATCATGGAAGACGAGGCCGGGATGCACCCTCCAATCGGGATATCTATTTCCCCTAACCACTGAGGCCATGGGCACTAGCCCGCTCCCCAGGGACCGGGGCATAACCCGGCACGAACATAATACCTCTGGTCGGTCTCCAAAATTGACCAACACTGAGTTCCTACCTCGGCAAATTGCCTTAGCCTCTCAATCAGTTGCCCACTCCACTCAGACCTCCACACCTGCTCGGGCACACGGGGGTACTCAGAGGGAGAAGCAAACTTCCAGCCTTGTCGGCTCTCCACTGATGACATGATTATTCCACCCAGACACCTTGCTCGACATGGGGTAAATGAGTTTGGGTTGATTTGGAACACTCCTTATCACCACAAGCCTTGTATCCTCCTTATAGCCGACGGTAAAGAAGTGGTGGAAGACAGACTGACAAGGTTCAAAACCTAAGCTACGACAAAGAACTATGAAGCCGGTGAGGAACCTCACGGCGTTGGCACCTAGAATAGCCGGGATGGCTTGCATATCCTCAAGGAATTCACATATGAAGGGGTCCAAGGGAAGACGAAGGCCCAATTGGAACTGCTTATTAAAGAAATTGACGTAGTTCAGACTATAGTAAAAGTCAGTCACAGCTTTCTCAATCTTGAGTGGGACACCGGGGAAGTAACTAAGTCGGTACTCTTCCCTCGATACCCCATACCTAGAATGGAGTTCTTCTATCATGGGTTCCCCTGCTCTTATGGGTTTGGGCCTAGGGGTATAAGTTCTACCTCGGCCAGATCTACCCCGGCCTCTACCTAGGTCTCCAGATTAGGCTCCCTCGGCAAATGCGTCTACGATCCTCTCTGAAGTCGAGGGACCAGTAGGACGAGCAGCATCGCCTCCTCTTCCCATCATAACTGCACAAATAAAGAGCAGATATCAGAATTTGGCTAGGGCATAGGGAGAACGAGGACGAGGAAGGGTACCCCTCCCCGTCCTATTAACTTAAAACGAGGAGGGATTCTTACCCAACAAAGGACGCTCCAAGTGATTGGACTTCAAGTAATACAAATTGATGTGGTTGATTATCTTAGACCAACCGTGGAATAGCACAACATTAGGGGAATCTACATCTACACGGTCAATCCTAAACCGACTTGGGTAGTGCACGTCGGTCCTAGGAGATTGGTACCTCGTCAGAATTTCTCCTATCTCTCCCAGACTTAGCATCAACCATGACCCGTCAATCCTTTGGTAGATCCTAAGGTTTTGGGTATGGTATCAGTAGAGGGTGTTTGGGTTACTTCTCCATGTCCTCGCCATCTCTAAGGATGAGGAAGGCACAAGAAATTGATTCAAAGGAAACTCAAGAAAAGCTTCAAATAAACACCAACAATGGCGGCCCTCAAGAACACACCAAGAACAACAACACCAAAACCAGAAATTCAAAGTGAAAATGCAGAAATTAGAAGGAAAGGAAGAAATTATACCTTAATCCGAAAGATTGATGAAGAAAACACGGGCAAATCAAGCACAATGAACAGATCTGACGAAGAAATCAAGAGAAAAATGGCATTTTTCGAAGCTTCTAGTTCTCTCTAAATTACAAAGGGTGATAAAAGAGTAGAACTGAAGTGGATTTCGCCTTTTATACCCAAATCTGAAATGGGTATGGGTCAAATTTTGGGTAAAGGGGTGCCGTCTGTTCCGTGCAATTAATGTTCTAGAGAGTTCCAAGACGAATGTCAGACCTCGATATCCGCGCCCATCATTATCGAATTAACCGGTGGATAATGAAATGCCTCATGAATTCGTAAAAACCCGTTTGTATTCGTTTAAGCCGAGGTAGAGCAACACTTCCTCCTCGGCATAGCCGAGCTAGGAAGTCGGGGGCCACTGAACGGTATAAACCGAGGTACGAACGTGGATCATGGCCGGGCAAGGCCCAATGTATTGGACCCAAAATATAATCCATACATATCTCAATTACGACAAAGGGAGTGGGCCTATCCTACCTTTGCTCATCATGCTTCCTCGTCATTCCCACTATGTCGGCCTAGACACAGCAGAGCGAATAAATGACTTAAGGCACAACAATTATACATGCCGACAAGGCACGATCTCATATGCCGAGCAAGGCATCTATCAAAACCGACCTAGGCCTCATTTGAAGACGAGGAGGCCCCTCCTTGGTTATCATCAAAAGTAAGGAAATGGGTTCCCCTATCCTTGCTACCCTCTTCCTTGGTATCAACCTAGGCCGGCCAAGCCATGTATGACGAGGAGGTCGCCTACAAAGCGCGCATGCAGAATACAACTATCTGCTCCTACTCAAATAAGGGTTGTAGACAGTTATAATTCCACAAGGATTATAACCTCCTCACATACGAATTCTTATTCAATAAGGATTCTACAATGCTATGCCTATATAAACAAGCCATAATTCACATTATTTTGGTAACACATCTTTTGACTCTAAACTCTTGTCAATTGATTTCTCTCTCTAAATACAAATACTTACTCTCACGCCGGAGGGACTTTGTCGGTGAAGCCCCGACTTAGTTTAAGTGTTTGTTCTTCTTTTTCAGGCTATTCAATCATCTAGGATACAACCTGCCGCTGGATTTGGGCTGATCCGAACGTTTTTGGCATTATCAAATTCCAATACCCAAAAAAGATGAATAAAAAAACTAACCCCATCAAGTTACATAATTTCATCTCCATCCAAACACATAAATTAGAAGAAGGAAGAGAGAGAGAGAGAGAGAGAGAGAGAGAGAGAGCTTCAATTAAATTAACAATAGTGCTGAGAGAATTTAGCCAGATGTATTTGAACTCTGTGTCTTGCATATGAATGGCATAAGCTTCAATCTTAATTTGTAATCCAGGAAATCATCTCAAACCTTGAAACCGTTGGAAGCAGACAATCGAAACAGAGGGCAGGTGGTTGTTTGTTTCCACCGATGAACGCTGCCAAGAGAATTATGGTGGCGGGATCTGGGGATTTGCCGCTGGAGTGGAGAGGTCATATAGGAAGTTGGAAGTAAAGAGAATGTGGGTTGTTCGCCCGTTTGAGAGGAGAAGAGACGGAGATTGATTGAAAGAAAAAACAGGTTTGTTAGGAAAGAGATTGCGTTTGCTAAACCCAGGAACTGCTATGACGGTTGAGAACAGAGAAATTGAATCATAACCACTCTTTGTCTTTTCTGAAATCGGATCCCAACCACTATTTGTGTGGCAGTTATTTCTGATGTCTATTGTAATATAGATAATGCAGGGGAAATATTAGTTTTTTTGATAATTTTACAACACTATAAGGACAAACTTGTCGATTATTCATAACTTCTCATTTGAGTTATAAAGTAAAGCGTGAATTTTACTCCTCAATGTACCAAAAAAGAAAATTAATAGTAGAAATGTTGATGCATTCATTCTTGTATGATATAACCTCTTAGTATTAATGTACACGCACTAAACCATTGACCCCCTCTCCCTCTCTCTTTAAACCCTCCACTCTCACTGGCAATTCAGGTGACGCCGGTGTTGGGTAATGCTAGCACAACTTAGATCGAATGGAGCACAAACAAAGAAAAGAAGAAATGGGAAGATACGAAAAATTTATGTGGTTCGGCCTCTTGCCTACGTCCACGAGCACAACAATTAAATTACCATCAAACCTTCAAAAGTACAAGTGTATCACCCTACAAATCTGAGTACCTCACTCTAATATTACAAGGAATGACACACTCTTACGAGACTCTCACAAGAAAGACACACTACCACTCTTTGCTGCTGATTTTTCCTCTACAAAAATCTGATGTGTTTTTCTTTCTTTTTTGTCACAAAACAAGTTGTTGTCACCTCTATACATGCAGCAAAAACCATCCACTTGAAAGCTCTTGAACCTTCAAAAAGTAACCAAAGCACCTCTTTGTATCCCCAAGAAACCTCCTAATAAAAACACAATTCTAGAGACTCTAACATATTAGTTTCCCAACTAAATAATGTTGGAAGTTTAATTGATCCCCAACAAATCCTCCCTCAATTAAAATTTTCAAATTTCTACTTCATTCGATAAAGTTACCTTTTTGTTTTTCTTTTCCTCAACATCTTTCTTTAAGGCCTCACCTTCAAGGTAGCAAATATTCTTTGCATTTATCTTTCCCCACATGATCAAGCGGCTTCATTTGAACATCTTGCACTCTTTCTTGGTCCCAACGAACTTATACCCATGTGAAGTCATTTCACCTAAAGAGATGATGTTGGTACAAGTGGAAGGCACATATTTGTCATTATGGAGTGTTGGACTACACCATTGTGTAGCTTCATTCGAACACTACCAACACCTCCAACCTTTATCTTTTGACCATTTGCCATCTTGAAATGTCCAAACTCTCCATTGAAATTCAAGGTTTCAAACATGGCTTGGTCACAGCAAATATGTATTGAAGCCGCCGAATCCATCACCCATTTATTCTTAGCAACATCCTCGCTCGTTACTAAATATACATCATCTTCATCATGAAAATTCACCACATTGGCCTCGGAGTTGCCTCCATCCTTCAATTGCACTTGTTTCAACTTTTTCAAGTCCTCTCTTATTTGAGGACACATGACTTGGATATGGCCCATCTCCTTATAATAGTAGCACTCTACATTGCTCATATCCCGCTGGGTACGTGATTTAGATCTCTCCCTAAACCCACCTTTCCTCCTTGATTGGCTCCTCCCTCGACTCGACTCCTCTGTAACAAGTACACGATCTCCACCGTTGTTGATAGACTCCTTCTTCATCATTCTCTCATTCTGATGTAAAGTTGTCGTCACCTCATCTAGTGTCAAACTTGTCCTCCCTACAAACAAAGTTTGCACTAATGGCTTGTACGATTTGGGTAAAGATGCTAACAACAACAAGGCTTGCTCCTCATCTTGGATTTTGTCATCCACACTCACCAATTGACATACTAACTTGTTGAATGAGTTGATGTGGTCATGAATGTCTCCATCTTCCTCCATATTTAGCGAGTAAAGATCCATCTTCAAATACAATTAGTGAGTGACTTGAAAGCATATATGTTCTCAAGCTTATCCCACAACGTTTTTGGTGTTGTCTCCTTTAACACATTAAATATGATCTCAGGAGCAAGTGCCAACCGAATCTTGCTCACGGCTCTCCATTGAATTTCACTCCAATCTCTATTTGTAATGGAATCGGGCATCTCGTCCTCAAGAGCTTGGTCAAGACCTTGTTGCACCAAAAGGTCTTGAATCATACTTTGCCAAATAGTAAAATTCATCTTTCCATCAAAGAGTGGAATATCAAACTTTGTTGTGCTCCCAGCCATAACTGAAAGCTCTAATACCACTGTTGGGTAATGCTAGCACAACTTGGATCGAAATGGAGCACAAACAAAGAAAAGAAGAAATGAGAAGATACGAAAAATTTATGTGGTTCGCCCTCTTGCCTACGTCCACAGCACAACAATAAAATTACTATCAAACCTTCAAAAGTACAATTGTATCACCCTACAAATATGAGTATCTCACTCTAAGATTACAAGGAATGACACACTCTTACGAGACTCTCACAAGAAAGACACACTACCACTCTTTGCTTCCTCTCCAAAAAATCTGATGTGTTTTTCTTTCTTTTTTGTCACAAAACAAGTTGCTGCCACCTCTATATATGCAGCAAAAAACATCCACTTTAAAGCTCTTGAACCAAAGAATCCCTTTGTATCCCCAAGAAACCTCCTAATAAAAACACAATTCTAGAGACTCTATCATATTAATTTCCCAACTAAATAATGCTGGATGTTTAATTGATCCCCAACAGCCGGTGCATCCTTTCAACCCAACACCATCTTCCGGTAGAAACCACCACCAGATTCGGCTCCCCTTCCTTGTCGCCGACTTTGTTCCTCCAGATCTGGCCCAAATGCTCATTTATATAAGCAAAGAGACAATATAAATGGATTAAATGTTGATTTTGTAGTATAGAAACAAGATTATTATACCTTTGAAAAAAGGAATAATGGCGTTGGAATAGCTCCGACCACCGGGGGGATCTGGACTCAGTTATGGTGATTAATCAATCTGATATGATCATGGAAAAAGATATTTGGGCCTGTACGAATATATGAGGCCCAATACGATAAATATGGATTGAAGGTCAAGAAAATAGGCCCAAGATAGGCTGAGTGCGACTGTAAGTACCCAAATCCGGATCGTCCAAATCCGTCAGAAAGTTAACCGAAATCAGTTAACTGGCCCGCTCCAGGTTAACCGGAACTCGTTAAACTCCCCGTTGCCGTGCCAACGAGACGTCCCGGGACTGCCCCGTGCATCCCGACGTCGAAGCGTACTTATGGCTTTCCCTGAAAAACGCACTTTTCGGCACTTTCCGGGGGCATTTCGGACATTTTTCGGACTGTTATTT
Source organism: Adenophora triphylla var. japonica (assembly GCA_022495995.1). Taxonomy (NCBI): domain Eukaryota; kingdom Viridiplantae; phylum Streptophyta; class Magnoliopsida; order Asterales; family Campanulaceae; genus Adenophora; species Adenophora triphylla. The sequence goes on from JAFEMH010001310.1 coordinate 80,197, forward strand.
TAAAAAACGGATAAAACCGGGACCGGGGAACGAACTCCCGTGCAAAGGGTGAGTCACAGGACACGTGTCCAGCATGCCACAGCCCTCTCGTCACCTTTCAATCACAAATCAAGCTGACAAGACCAAAATACCCCCGGATTTCGCCAAGTCCTACGGACTCCCCGCGCAAATTTCCGAAATTGCCAAAGAAGCCCCTCGTAATTCCAAAATACCCCAAAACCCTGGAAATTCAATCCAAGTCCGTCCGAACTCCTACTGCAATTTTCACCTTTAAATAGAAATGGTCAAGCCAAAGCCAAAGAAGGAACTTTTTACCCAAAAAGTCACTCTCCTCACGGCCCAAACCGATTTCACCCCTTCCCGAGCTCCCGTTTGCCTCGATTCGCGTGAAACTTCCGTATTTTGATCAAGTACGCCCCTCATTACTTCGAAACACCCTTTCGAACTAATTTTCGTGGTCCCGTACACACCTTCCGAGCCAAAGGAGTCGACCCTAGCCATAGTGTATAACTCCCTCTCTCTAAATCTCTCATTTCGTCTCGTTTATGCGCCGCCGCTACAACCGTTTCGAACCACGTTATCAAAATGTAGACGCCTCCGTCTAACGGGGTCCGATACGTTTTAGCCCCTCGATCCTCTTCTCTTTCCGTAAGAGAAGTAATCACGGGTTAAAACGGCGTTCCGACCCCGTTCTGTTTACTTTATCGTCTTTTACAATTCCGGATCGATCGATCTGTTGATCGTCATTTAATTTCTGTCATTTACAATTCCGAGCCGATTGGCCTCATTGATCGTCATTTACAATTCCGAGTCGTTTGACTCGTCGATCGTCATTTACAATTCCGGATCGTTTGATTCCGTTGATACCGCACTTTAAATACTGTCATTTATAAAGTCCGACCCGTTTGGATCGTGATAGTATTTACTTTTCAAAGTCCGAGTCGCAACCCGATTCGTTGATCGCATATCATTTAATACGCATTTTTCCCGTAAAAATTCTTAACAATGTAATGCCCGGTTCAAAACCGGAGTTCGTCCTTCGAACTCTCTTTCAAAACGCGCGAAATGACGTTTGGCCTCCAAACGCTCATTTTCAAGCTAAAAGCCGCCATTTGACACTTAAAATCATTTAATACGCATTTTTCCCGTAAAAATCGTTAACAATGACACGCCCGGTTCAAGAACCGGAGTTCGACCTTCGAACTCCTTTTCAAACTCAAAACCGACGTTTGTCATTCAAACGCTCGTCTTTTCAAATAAATTCACCTAATCAACGTTTGACATTCAAACCAAGATTAAGCTTGTCATTCAAGCCCCCATTTCAAAACACACACACACACACACGTTTTCGAGAAAGGCAGAAAGACTCGTCATGCGAGGCGTTTCGGGCGATCTCGTAATACTCTACCCGAAACGTAACGTGACCTCCGAACCTAACAATCTCTGGTACTAAAAAAGCTTTTTACTCGTTTTTGCTACCAATAAAAATGATCCCCTGTTTTCAAAGCCTTTTCCTAAGTTTTTGCTGCCAATAAAAACGACACCATTTTCTAAAGCCGTTTCTCAACGTTTGGGCTCAAAATACAAAAACCGCGTGGCGACTCCTCATTTTTTCCTTCCCATGAAGCGAGGTCTCGTACACCAACCCCCCGCGAAAGACAACCGCTGCGCGCCCGCGAAATCCTGTAATTTCGGTTGGCGACTCTCCTGGGATGTCTGTCCACGAGGAACTACCCGTTGCACCCCTCTTCTCCAACGAAGGGCATGATGTTTTCCTAGTCAAGCCCAAAGAATGCACCCGACGCAATACGTCCCTACGCTTGGATTGAACCGTCGATGACGACGAGTCGACTCTCCGGAGTCGAGGACGCGTGCACTCCGCGGCACCTCTCGCATTCACATGCCTCGCTGAGGACGGCACTCCTTCGAATCAGGTCACCTACGACCAAGGCTCCAATACCATGGAAATTGTCAAGCTCAACGTCTAGTACAGGCAGCTATCCGACAATTGGAAGCAACTGGTCCACACAACGAAGAATCCCTCTGACAAAGTGGTTGACGATGACTTCGTCAACATCATCTATTCCAGATATCCCGATGATACCAAGGATCCGATCCTTATCATCAGATTCTGCAATGCCAAAGTCACCCTCGATGACTGCCTGCTCATGGTAAACGAGGCCCTGGCTAAGCGAGCTCAGAGCTCATCACTACTTCCGAGTACCAGCCCCAGTGGCAACCGGCCCGTGCCGTCAGTCAAGCTTATACCCTCAAGCGTCGCCAAGGCCAAGGGCAACAGCGAAGGAGACCAAGCTCCTCACCCTGCTACGAGTCAGATCAATCTTAGGAACGCTTCCTAGCCCACCCCGAAAACATCTCGTGAAAGTCTTCCCGCAAGGCGTAGCCGCCTTCCGACATAGGAAATGACCACCTCAAAGATCAACATGCTCCAGCCGATTCCTCGTTCCCAACCATCACGGCCCCGGATTCGCACATCCCGCGCCGATCGCTAGCTCGATAGACTTGGCGATCGAGCGAGATCACGAGACTATCAACATTGCAGAATTCAATACCCCTGGGTCAATCAAGCGTATACGGGCAAATTTCTTGGTAATCGAGATCAAGGAAGGCCGCATGGAATGTCCTAACCGACTTCCTTCGTCAACGTAATCCAAGTGTTTCGCCATTCGGCGATTTGAATGTAATCACGGTTGGACACTAGTCGATGATGCGCACCTACGGAGACTCGCTTAGCTCTCGCAAGGAAAGCCCTCATGGAACTAGTCGCTCAAGAAAGCCGTCTTTGGGACGAAGACCAAGCTCGAAAGACCGACAGGACCGAGCCCTTAAAGTGTCACAGCAGCCTTCGTACGTAAAGCTAGAGGCCACTCTGCACTCGGTTCGACCTCAAGCAGTTTTGCTCACGGCAACTTTCCGGACTACCATTTGTTCTCATCCAACCCTCTCGCCAGCGAGGGTGGTCAACGGTCCCGATGACCTAGAGATGGAACGACACAAAGATAACGAATCTCGCCGCTTACCTCCCTGGGAAAGAAAGTTCTCTCAGGAAAGCGACGACGAAGGCGATGAAACCATTCTCTTCCAAGTCGGGCATGAAGTCAACAAAACCGGACTCCCAAGTGGTCCTGGGAGGATGGGAACAGATCATTTCCGCACTCAAATTGAAAGGCCAACTCAGGAGAAAGGTCTATTTAAAAACAAAGAGGAGGATGGAAATTCATCTCGAGCAACTACTCGGGGAAATTCCACAGACGAGGCATTCATTTACGTAAACGATCAATCTGGGACAAAGAACCAGCCATATGGGCAGATGTTCGGGAAGCCGTGTACTCACCTTCCGACATACCCACCACTCGAGATAAAACAAAGGAGAGAAACTCTCCCCGATGGAGGTTTACCTAGACTCCGCACGCAGCTTCAAAGAAGCACCGGCTATTCTCACATGTGGAAGAAACGCAGCATTAACTCTCGACGCAGCTCCGCTGCAAGAAAGTTGATATGGGCCAAGAGTGGAGGAAAATTAGCAAACCATGAGTATCGCTGCACTCCAACTCCTTAATGCCCCGAGTATGCTCAAGAAGAAGGAAAGGAACGCGATATACCGTGAAGAGATCAAGGAGACTGTTCGCTTGAGCCGAGAACTCTCCAACCTCCCTGAGGGTCGGCAACGCACGCTTCGGCCAGTAACCACTGCTGCATCGACATTCGAACAATGCGTCAACCGTAGGCTACTCTCCCAGAGGCACCTAAACCAAGATCCCGGGACGTAATCCGTCAAGTTGCCGAAGCTTCAGGAATACATCCACAATCAATGAGTTGAGGGAAGACCTATGGCCCTACGCAACGAGGAATCCTCCTCTAACTATGGCTCAACTCGTAGCGGCCTGCTCGTAAGGGACCAAACCGGATGTCGCCGTTCTAACCCGATCGGGTCAAATCCATGCGTTACCACCTAAGGCCACCAAAAAGCTTCAAGGGAGCCGTAACCGCAACCTGGGCCACTCGAAGACGCAAGTTCCCCGAAAGAGGACCCGATCCTCACTCGCCTCAAGCGCACTGTGCGAACATTTCCTCGTCTCGCTCACCTCTTCATATCCTCACAAGCTCAAGCTAGAGGAAAGCCTGGCCCGTACTACGGTCCCCGTGGTCGCAACCCCAAGATGAAGTCATTCGGATGATCGGCAACATCCACTATGGCAACATTATCACCTTCAGAGCCGTATTTGACCTTCCAAAATTTGGGACTGATCACAATGAGCCGCTCTACATCACAAGCCCACTGGACGAGCGTCGCCTTCCCCGCTGCTTGGTAGACGGAGGTTCCCTAATGAATGTCTTGCCCGCCAAGATGATGGACCTGCTTGACATCAAGCCCACGTATCTAAAGCCTTCACCCACACTGCCAAGGCCTATGACTCTACTTCCCGTACGCTTCCGTAGTTGCTACTCTTAATATCTGTTCGGCAAGCGGGTGATCCCCACCGAATTCCAAGTATTGACATTCCAATCACTTTCACAGCCATCCTGGGCGTCCCCGGCCGCATCAAATCAATGGCGTGGCATCCACCTCTTCATCGTTGCCTCAAGTTCATGCAAGGCAACGAGCTAACTACGCCTACGGCGATGGCCACAACCGAGGGGACCAAAGACCAACGACATTCAAGTATTAGAAATCAAGCATAATGACGATACGGCATTAACCTGGATTCACTCTGTGAGACCTCCAAGATCCAAATATGCAACGTGACCTTCCACTGCCTCACGACTGCATTCCTCTTGCCACGAAGATGATGAAACGCATGAACTTCATCCTGTGATCGGGCTCGGCAAAAGGCTACAAGGCCAACACCAAGTTATTGAAGTCAAGGACCACACCACGGTCCAGGGCTTCGCTACGTGCCAACACCTGCCGATATCAAGAAAGACAAAAGGCTCGCCCGCACCAAGGCAAAGAGCCCGCAAAAGGGGAACCTCCGACGGCACACTCCAACCTCCGCCTTACAAATTTTGACTCGCTCATTACTTCACCAAGGGAACCAACAGCAGTAACCGAGGGGACCGACAAGAGGAACCGACAAGGGAACCGAGAACCGAGGGGACCGATAAACCGACAGCAGAATCGAGGGGACCGACAAATGAACCGATGAAGATGAGAAAGAAGCAGTGGATAGTCAGCACCGAAACTACAGGAAGAATGGAATAGCTAGCACGGACCTCAAGCGTTTCGTAGGACTCAAAGCTAATCCGATAAGGGGAGCGTTCCTCGACTTCACAAACTCTACTGGACCAACCGCCACCACACCCAAAGACGAGCACACATTCAAGGGAATCCTGACTTGGAGGAGCAACTCAAGGTACTTCCATGGGAAACAAATTGTTCGGATCGCCCACCGAGGCCACGTTCGAGACAAGAACTCCAAAGCGTAAGGAACCATAATTCATAGAAGACGCTCTCAAAGGACCATCTACGTAGTCTTTTTTGAAGAAGTCATGGAGGTGCCAAACCCGATAAACCCGGGCTCCAACTACAAAGATGATCGCCATGATTGGGACAACAGGCTGCCTCTCAATCCCCGAACCCTCATCAAGCATCCAAGAATGCCACCGAAGAATCGGGTAACCTTCACCGACCGAGGGCAAGCCAGCGTAACCGGAAGACAAGCCGGGCCCGCACTCCACATCTCCCTAAACCCGGCCTCAAACCCTCTCGAGCCGGGCCCCGTCGAGTCCGGGCCTTCCGAGTCATCCAACGGCCTTACGCCGAGGACTATGATAATGTAGCCAATCATGTATTTCCTTTCTTGTTTAATGAAAAGTCTCGACCTTTCTGAGTATCCTCTCATTGCCACTTTAACAACCGATAAGTTAACAAACAACTTAAAAGACGTTAATAATTCAATTGATAAAGAAGCGCATACATTAAACGAACAATACATTAAGGAAGTTCTCGAGCGTGTAGTTGACCAAGAGGACAACCGGGCCCAAGCCGCCGAAGAGGTTATGACCAAAGTGAAACCGGGGTCGTTGTAAGAGCCTAAAGAGACACAAGTGGGCGCTTTCTTCGCCGATGCGTAAAAGAAGCCCCGATAAGCCTCCTCCGGAGTATGTTGACGTGTTCGCCCGGTCATATCAGACATGCCAGACTCGATCCCTCAATCGTGGAGCACGTAATTCCCCCGATCCCGAATCCAAGCCTCACAAATGTAAGCCGCGCAAGATCAAGCCAGAGTGGTCCTTGCAAGTTAAAGAAGAAATTGAGAAGATGCTCCGAGTTGGTTTCATCGTAGTGATTGAGTACCCGACTTGGCTCTCCAACATCGTGACGGTCACCAAGGCCAACGGAAAGGTCGATGTCGTGTGGATTTCCTGGATCTCAACAAGGCCACCCTAAAGATGATTTCCCACCGCCTAACATCGACATGCCGGTCGACACCACGGCAAATTTCGAAGTGAAGTCCTTCGTGGACGGGTTCGCCGGATACAACCGCATCAAAATGTCCGAGGAGGATCAAGCCAAGATCGCTTCACCACTCCATGGGGACATACCGTTACACGGCCATGCCGTTCGGTCCGAAGAAAGCCTTACTTACTACCGGCCGCAATGTACTCTCTTCCATGACATTATTCACAAAGAAATCGAAGTATATGTCGACGACATGATCATCCACTCTGTGGGATCGTACATGCAAAGACATGACAGATCCGAGAAAGTTCTTCAACTGCACTCGTAAAACACTCCATGAGGTCAACTCCGACAAAGTGCACCTTCGGCGTCAAGCGCGGCAAGGTACCGGGGTACATGGTTACGTAAAGGGGTATCGAAGCCGATCCCAAGAAAATCAAGGCCATCATCGACATGAAGCCGCCTCAAACCCCGACAAGTGAAGAGCTTCATGGGAAGACTTCAAGACATTAGTCGCTTCATCAACCAAGCTTGACATCTCTCTCGCGAGCCCATGTTCAAACCGATGAAAAAGAATGCCGACATCAAATGGGACTCCGAGTGCCAAACAAATTTTTGAGAAGATCAAGACCTACTTGGTGAATCCCCAATTTCCGTGCCCGCCACACGAAGACAAGCCACTACTCCCGTATCCGACAAGAATGTACACGTCAATCGGAGCAATGCCGGCACAAGAGCAGTAAAGATTCCAAGGTTGAGCATGCAATCTACTTCGTAAGTTTCCGGAAGCTTCAAGGAAGTGAACTCAGCTACTCAAAGACGTAAAAACTTGTACCGCCTCGTATGGGTAGTCGGGAAACCGAAACACTACATGCAGCCGCATTCGCTCCCCGGTCTCCAAAGTGGACCCCGTCCGATATCTCTTTGACAAGCCATCCCCGCCAATGCGGCTAGCCAAGTGGTCATTCTTCCCGGCCGAAGTTCGACATCAAGTACATGGTCGAAAATCAACAAAGGGTAGAGTCATGGCGCATCACCGGCCGACTTCCCGAGCAAAGGAACCTAAGGGTCCCGATCCGCACCCTGACGACGGAATCTTTCTCACTCGACAACAAGAAACCGCCGGCAACTCTTCTTCGATGGGGCAGCCAACAAGAAGGGGAATGGTATTGGAATGCTCCTTGTCGATCCCAAGGACGAGCACACTCCCATAGCTATCAAGCCAATTTTCAAGCAACCAACAATGCAGCTGAATACGAAGCTCGTGCAAAGCAGTCCCGGAAGCCGCCTCGAGCGCAACATCTCGTAGCCGGATGTATATGGAGACTCAAAGCATTGATCATCAATCAAGTGTCCAACAAATGGAAGACGGTAGATTCTCGCCTTCGTAAGTACCACGCGTACATGGAGGAGCTCATTGCTCGCCCAAGGACATCTCTTTTCACTATTTGCCAAGAGACAGAAACCGCTTCGCGTACGCCCGGCAACCTCGCCTCTCTTGTCGAAATTCCCGATGGGAAAGCAAGAAACCCTCGTAATAGGCAGACGGGAAACACCCGCCTATTGCCGTGAGATCGAAAAGAAAAAGAAACGATCGACGAACCCCGGTACAATCATATTTACCAAGACCTCCAAAGCGGAGAAGCTTCCTTCACAAATGAAGATGGAAAATACAAAGAAGGGATCAAAGCCAAAAACATGATGGCATTAAAACGCCCGGCATCCCATTTCGTCATTCTCGGGGGTATGTTGTACAAGAAGCGCCACTAAGGGCCACTCCTTCTGTGTAAACAAAGAAAAAGCCAGCCGAGCTAATGAACGAAGTTCACAACGGAACTCGCGGTCCGCACATGAACGCCCGAGCATTGACACGTATCATTCTCCGTATGGGATACTACCGATATCAATGGAAACAGATCGCATCCAGCCAGTCCGAAGCCGCGACAAATGTCAATCGGTTCTCCAACCTCAATCATATCCCTCCTCACGAACTCTATTGCATGACTACACCATGGCCTTTCGCCACATGGGGAATCGACGTCATCGGCAAGATCACTCCACCAGGAGCAATGGTCACGAGTTCATTCTAGTCGCAGCCGACTACTTCACCAAATGGGTAGAAGCCGATCGTACAAGGTACCGAATTCTAAAAAGGTGGCCGAGTTCATCCTAGAGAACATCATGTGCCGATACGGAGTGCCCAACGAGATCATATCCGACAATGGGACTCACTTCGAAGGAGATTGTGACCAACTACCGACCGAACCCGTAGTCACACGTCACAAGTCTTCTCCTTACGTACTCACAAACCAATGGTGCAAGAGAGGCACCCAACAAAACTCTCGCCATGATAATCGAAAGATGACCACTGCAGGTGGGACCGGCCCGAAAAGCTACATTTAGCCCTCTCGGGGATACCGAACATCGCCGAACCGCCACGGGAGACTCCGTTCGCGCTTACCTACGGAATGGAAGCGATGTTGCCCGTGGAATTGGAAATTCCATCCCTCCGAGTCCTCTTGGAAAACGGGATCAATGAAGTCGAATGGCTACAGAGCCGTCACGACGAACTTGCTCTACTCGACGAGCGCAGATTGAAAGCCATGGAGCATACTCGAGCCTACCAAAGCAGAATGGCCCGAGCATTCGATAAGAAAGTCAAGATACGAGACATCAGAGAAGGCGACTTGGTGCTAAAGGAAAAGCCTCCTACGCAGACCAATCCCCTCGAGAGTGGGAGCCTACCTGGATAGGACCGTTCGTGGTACAAAGAATCTTCTCCGGAGGAGCCATGAAGCTAGCAGACTTGGACGGAAACCCTTTCGTTAACCCCGTGAACGGAAGCAAGCTCCGCAGATACTTCGTTTGAGAAAGAGCACGAGTCAACTCTCCTTCCCCATACATCGTCCTCTTAGTAAAATTAAAGTGCTAAAAGAGTAATACCCAACTGGATACATTCCCGCTAATGATCCAGGTAAAAAATAGGGTCGCACTTCTTTTGTCTTTGTTTTTCTCAAATTCACCTAAAGTGTCGAACTACGGTGACCTGAGCCCCTTAGTCCAATTGTAAAAGGGGAACGTAGGCAGCCATCATTGGTTCGGTCTAAAAACAAAAAAAATAAAATAAGCATCAATTGCTTGTGTTTCGAAAAACTCTTTTCATTTAACCTACAAATTCATAACGATTAAAACATTCTTTGATGAGTTCAAGCACGGTCAACTCTTGACTCGCTACACGCTAGCAAAACTACAATAAAACATTAATCAATTAATGTGTCTCGCAATGACAATGGGTGGATACTGGACAAAGAAGGTCAACCTAGTTTCCCGTACTAGGTCCTTCATCCTTCTTCCCCTTCCCTTTCCCCGGCGAGTGTTCTTCACCTTCGCAGAAATATTCCGGTAGGCCTTCTACCTCGGCTCGGTGGACTCTTCCCGACGCCTCCGTCAAGCCCGCGGCCGTCAACGCAGCCCTTTCTCTAGCTCGTCTCGAGCCGCCTCGCTTCGAGCCATCATAACAAAGGCTTTGATTGGCCTCCCGATCGCATTTGTCTCATAATCAGCCATGGCATCGCCAAGACGATTCCTGTGGTTAGCCCTTGCTTCGCCCTCCTCAAGGTCGAGCCGTCTGTGTGATCGCACTCAACACTCACTCCGTCTCCACAAGATAGCCATCTCGTGTCTCCCCTATACACTCTTCGTACCTGGCCAGATATCAAGCGTCGACGTAACAATGCCCTCTCTCCGGTGAAAGAGAACCCCGGGCAGAAAGGACGTGTATTGCCACCACCGTGTGATCGCAATAGCGTCGAAGGATCTTCCATCCGCAAAGATCCCACCTCAAAGGTAGCAAAGATAACTCAAATCGGGCCAAGGGCACTCGCTCCACTCGCATCGTCGCAGTAACCAATGATGGAATGTAGAAAGACGTCCGAGACAGCCCCGACACTCGACAACCAATGCACCCTCCCGAGCGGTCCGACAAGTCTCAGAACTTCCAATGGGGAACCCACCATCGCAAGTGATGCGTGCAAAGTCCGGCCATCCAGAGCTCCAGCTCGCCCGACGCCCCTATCACCAGAGGACGCCGAGAGAAAGACCAAGCGTCACAGACATTGGCACCTCGTGCATCATCTCAGCCTCTCCCTTAACCACATGGTAAGCATAGCGGGACTCCCTCCCCACATGTATCGGCCACCGGCCGCCATCCGACCTATGCCCAGGAACGTCTCGCCCAAGACCACGGCACGATGTCTCCCCACTCCGCATCCGCTCACCAGTCCAAGACACCGTGATGGCACACACCCGTGAGACGTGAATGTGAACAGAGTAGCAATCGCGCACAGAGCAAACGCGTCCCACGAAAAGACGCTCCTCGCCTCCGCAAATCTTTCGGGCCCCCGAAATGTCAACATAATCAGCATCCTCAGACGCATCCCGTATGCTTCTCCAAATGAGATACCAAACAAAGACACTAGCTTCTCAACAAAGGGCTATGCCACCAAAGATACGGAAGAACTAGCTGCCTGCCTCAGGTCCTCCTGCATGGCCCTAAATCTTCAAACGTAGGAGTGACTTCGTTGTACGAAAAGCCGTACACATTCCTCCGTACGTCCTGCAACCGAGACGCGGCTCTCAAAAGATCCCAATCTCGGCATGAGCTCCTTCAAAGCCCAAACAGATTTAATCCCGTAATGCCTTCGAAAAACCCTTTGTTCTCGCCTCGTGTGGTTCCGTACCCACGACCGAAAGTTGTCCAAATATCGCTCTTGCATCCGAGACGGTAACTTGGGAAAGGGAGCCATAAAGAATGAAGGAAACCTTGGAAGTTTGAGAGAATTCACGTAATGATAAAAACAATGCGCAGCTTCTTAAACAATTGCAAAGCCGAAACCGCAATTTAAAGAATCTGAAATTCACTCCTAGTCCTACCGGATTCCTCTCGCAGCTGACTTGTCAACTCTGCAAACTACCGCTCCTAAATTGGAAACATTTCCAAACAACTCCTCGTTTCATCCTTATGAAACCTGCGTGCCGCCCCCGGTTTCATTCAACCAATATCAATATCCCTTCCGCCCGTGCTCGTGCAACAAAGGCAAATAATTAATAATCGCTGCATATAGGCTTAAATTTTGACCCGTTCAATTTTTAATGCATTTCTCATTTTATTTATTGTTGATTAACCTACTTCCTTATTTGCCGAAAATAATGTAAGGTGATCACAGTAATAAATGCGCTGAGCATGTGTTCCGCCCACGGGCGCCTTTTTCGAATACAGTTCAAATCAAATTGTTCCTGACAATACATGCATTTTGTCTAAACAAAGCAGAAAAAAAAAGAGGACTACTCCGAGTCCTGCTCGTCATCCGAGCACTCGACGTACTGCTCCACCGCTGCCGGGTCCGTCGCAAACAAGAAGTCGCCAAACTCCTCCAGGCGGGAATATGCAAAAGGCCTCCTCGGCGTATGCGAACTCGAAGACTCTCCCCTCTCGCGCCCCGAGTGCGCAGAAGAAGGAGCTCCAAATCCAGCCGTTCCGCCCGCGAACTGGCCAAATCCCTGTGCAAAGTCCTCCCCACCAGCTGTGGGAGCAGGCGAACCTCTCGGCCTAGACGGCCCCCGCTCACGGACGTCCACGCTCCTCCGGGAACTGCACCGCATGAACTCCACGAGTCTCCTAGCGTAGGCGGCCCACCCGTCCACCAGCCTCATGGCATCGTTGAACATACGGCCAGACACCTGCGAACCAGGAAAGTCATCAGAAGACGAATGTAGCATGTATGCAACATTTGCAGAATACTACTATCAAATGCAGAAAATCAAAAAGATGCTCACCGAAGCATTGGGGTCAACCCTGTATCGTGGTCTCGGCTCATCCGGGAGCGGGATCACAAGTCGCCTGCGTGAACCATCCAGCCCCTCGTACGCCAACCTAGCGCGTGGGATCGGGAGATCTCGGGGACGTCCTGGAACCTCGCCCTCTCTATGCTGCACCTGTGGGCTCCTCATCCTCATCCTCAAGAAAGTATTATAGTCGGCCCCCGCTATGATGAACTCGGTATAGAACACGCCCTGTCTATACCTCTCCAACTCATCCATCGGCATCGATAGAGGATGCTGCATGTGCATAGGAGGATCCATCGACACCAACGGAATGGACCCCGGGCCATGCTGACGGGTCACCCGCTCCCCCAGATACATAACGTCGCAATGAAGTCCCACCAGGAGCCTCCTCCGCCGCGTCATCTCGCTAGCGACCTGAACCACGCCATAGTGGAACCGACTCCACCAGGTCAGCCGGATCCTCTCGAAGAACTCCCGGTTCCTGCCCGAGACACCTCCTCATATGACACTCGAGTGCCAACTTCGACGAGACCGCCCTCTTCGCTTTCTTCGCCAAACCAAGATGGCAGTGGAACAGGGTCGATACGCCTCCTTGATGTCCCAATCTCGCGGACTAAACACCTCATAGCACTGCACTGCCAAGCAAATGGAAAGTTATGTCGCCTACAGAGCGTATACATACGAGTACATAAAAGAGGCAAGGAAGAGAAAAAGACGTAAACTTACATCCAAGACAAAGCGTAGCGCCTAAAGGAGTGCTCCTCTCCCCGTGAGAACTCCTCTGTGGAATGGTAGAGCTCGGCCACCGGCCTCCCCCACGCGAACCCCTCACAAAGATCCGGATCCGTCGCCGACCCGAGCAGAGGGAAGTGACAAGATGTGTCGAAGTCGGGAACAAAGTCGCCGACAACGCGAACCAAAGGAACCTCGAGCCAGCGCTCCGCGGTCATCCTCAATGATCCATCCAAATAAGCGGCGACACCCGCCTCCGCATGCCTCTCCATCGGCCCGTACCGAATGCCTAAGCCCCCGGCATCGGTAATATCAAAACCCAGCAGCCTGCATAACCGCTCCGGGTATAACCATCAACCCACACCCGCCGTGTTGCCATAAGTCGGCAACCCAGCCGATAGCGGCAAAATCCGTGGGAGTCACCGTCGCCTCCCCATCCGAAATGGAAAGTGTGGGTCGTATCCCACCAATACTCGCCGTAGCTACATACATGGACCCGGCCCTCAGCGTATCGTATATCGCAGCCACTGCACTGATGAACCCAGCCAATCCAGAGTCAAGCACCAGCTGCCGCGGACTCCTCTCTCCCTCTCGAGCCACGTCCGGGATGATCCCCCACAATGCTCTCACCGCCTCAAAGACACCCCGACTCTTCTGATTGTGAGTATCAACCTCCCCTGTCCCCTGCAGGCAAACAAGACAAAAGCAACGTCAACAAATGCACAAACGCATGTCAAAAGGATGCAATGCAGATACGGTTCTCATTCATTTCCTACATACATTTCCATCATTTCGAAAACTCCGTCGAATCCGGAACTTTCAAAATCATTTCGAAAACTCCGTCGAATCCGGAACTTTCAAAATCTTTCGAAAACTCCGTCGAATCCGAAACTTTCAAAATCTTTCAAAAACTCCGTCGAATCCGGAACTTTCAAAATCTTTCGAAAACTCCATCGAATCCGGAACTTTCAAAACATTTCGAAAACTCCGTCGAATCCGGAACTTTCAAAACGCTTCGAAAACTCCGTCGAAATCGGAATTTCAAATTCTTTTCGAACATTTCGAAAATTTACTCCGTCCCGAATTAAAGCTACTTTAATTTTGGAAAATGCATCTAGACATGGAATTTTGCAACCAAAATTTTTATGTCATCTACCCATGATGTCAATTGAACTACATCCTAGTCAATTTCGACAACGATTCATGGCAAATTCAAAAGCCCCAATTCAAGCACCAAAATCCCTAAGTAAATTCCTAAACAAATTTCTAACATTTAAAGAATGCACATTCTTAAAATTAATGGAATTTGTAGGAAGCTTACTTGTCTTTCGATCCCTCCCTTGGAGTTGTGTCTATCCCTAGCCGGGTAAAACTCCGCCGGATTCAATGGATGAACAATGGTTCGAATGGTCCGAACCAACCGCGTTCTTTCGTCATCGGTCCTTCCATGACGACCCATCGGTTCCCATTCACCTTCCATAACAATTTTCCTTCACAAATTCGAGCAAACCTTGCAATTTGGGGTGGAATTTTTTCTCTCCTCTCTCTCTCTCTCGTCGGAAAATATGGAGGAAGGGGTATGGTTTGCGTCGGACTTGGAGCTGATTTGAATCTGGTCAAATTCAGTCCAAGTCCGGCCGGACTCCTGCTGCAATTTAAAAAGATTCCTTCCATTTTAGTTCCTCATTTCTTGGCAATTCCAATTTTACTCCTTTTGGCCCCCAAAAGTGTAAAATTTATTCCCAGTTAGTTTTCACTAATGCCCGTCTCCAGACGTTAAATTCCCAGTTAGTTTTCACTAACACCCGTCTCCGGACGTTAAATTCCCAGTTGACGTTTGACATTCAAACGCTCAATCATGTCTCCGGACATTCCAGTTACAAGCCCGTCTCCAGACGTTAAATTCCCAGTTGACGTTTGACATTCAAACGCTCAATCATGTCTACGGACATTCCAGTTACAAGCCCGTCTCCAGACGTTAAATTTTATCCCCAGTGGACGTTTGACAGTCAAACGCTCAATCATGTCTCCGGACATTCCAGTTACATTTCCGCCTCCAGACGTTAAATTCAATCCCCAGTTGACGTTTGACGTTCAAACGCTCAATCATGTCTCCGGACATTCCAGTTGCATTTCCCTCTCCCGACGTTAAAAAGTCCAGTGGTTTTCACCATCGTTCATCTCCCGCCGCGCCGTAAGCCCGATCACGTCCCACGCAGCCGGCACAATAAGCCCGCACAACAATCCCTCTTCGGCCATTAAGGTAAGCCCGAATGCTCATCCCTGCCAGGATTTTAAAGAAGAAACGTCGATCCTTCCGAGTTGTTAATAACGCCGCTTAACACAACCGTTCTCATCTGCCGTATCCCCAGCGGGATAAACCTGGGCAAGCAATAAGCCCGTACTCCAAGGCACGAACGCCTTCATATCGGGATAAACGTATCCTCGCAGCCTCCGATTTGAGGCACCACACGCCACGCCTCGCGCATCGCAACTCCGGTGTGAGGCGCCACACGCCTCGAAGGTTACGAAGTCCCTGTGTTCGGACGCCTCGAAGCAGCCTCGCTCGAGTCAAGGTCCCCACCCGCGGCCCTTGCACCTTCGAACTACGATCGGCTTGATTCCCGCTGGGATACGTAGGAATCCTTTTGCCAGGGTCCACCACCACCGCCTGTGTCTTTCAAAGGAAGGCATCCCGATTTGGATCCTTATCTTTTTCAACGACCCCACCTCCTTCGGAGGAGACGTCGCTGAGGGGCTAACTGTAAGTACCCAAATCCGGATCGTCTAAATCCGTCAGAAAGTTAACCGAAATCCGTTAACTGGCCCGCTCCAGGTTAACCGAAACTCGTTAAACTCCCCGTTGCCGTGCCAACGAGACGTCCCGATCGCCCGTGCATCCCGACGTCGAAGCATACTTAACACGTGTCATCTCACGTAAAAGTATGGCTTTCCCTGAAAAATGCACTTTTCGGCACTTTCCGGGGGCATTTCGGACATTTTCCGGAGTGTTATTTTAAAAAACGGACAAAACCGGGACCGGGGAACGAACTCCCGTGCAAAGGGTGAGTCACAGGACACGTGTCCAGCATGCCACAGCCCTCTCGTCACCTTTCAATCACAAATCAAGCTGAAAAGACCAAAATACCCCTGGATTTCGGCCAAAGTCCGCCGACTCCCGCAAATTTCCACGAAATTGCCAAGAAGCCCTCGTAATTCCAAAATACCCCAAAACCCCGAAATTCACCCAAGTCCGTCCGGACTCCTACTGCAATTTTCACCTATAAATAGAAATGGCTGTCAAAGCCAAAAGAAGGAACTTTTTTACCCAAAAAAGTCACTCTCCTCACGGCCCAAACTGATTTCACCCCTTCCCGAGCTCCCGTTTGCCTCGATTTGCGTGAAACTTCCGTATTTCGATCAAATACGCCCCTCATCACTTCGAAACACCCTTTCGAACTAATTTTCGTGTCCCGTACACACCTTCCGAGCCAAAGGAGTCGACCCTAGCCATAGGTATAACTCCCTCTCTCTAAATCTCTCATTTCGTCTCGGTTTATGTGCCAGTTGCTACAACCGTTTCGAACCACGTTATCAAAATGTAGACGCCTCCGTCTAACGGGGTCCGATACATTTTAGCCCCTCGATCCTCTTCTCTTTCCGTAAGAGAAGTAATCACGGGTTAAAACGGCGTTCCGACCCCGTTCCGTTTACTTTATCGTCATTTACAATTCCGGATCGATCGATCCGTTGATCGTCATTTAATTTCTGTCATTTACAATTCCGAGCCGATTGGCCTCGTTGATCGTCATTTACAATTCCGAGTCGTTTGACTCGTCGATCGTCATTTACAATTCCGGATCGTTTGATTCCGTTGATACCGCACTTTAAATACTGTCATTTATAAAGTCCGACCCGTTTGGATCGTGATAGTATTTACTTTTCAAAGTCCGAGTCGCAACCCGATTCGTTGATCGCATATCATTTAATACGCATTTTTCCCGTAAAAATCGTTAACAATGTAATGCCCGGTTCAAAACCGGAGTTCGTCCTTCGAACTCTCTTTCAAAACGCGTGAAATGACGTTTGGCCTCCAAACGCTCATTTTCAAGCTAAAAGCCGCCATTTGACACTTAAAATCATTTAATACGCATTTTCCCGTAAAAATCGTTAACAATGACACGCCCGGTTCAAAAAATCGGAGTTCGGCCTTCGAACTCCTTTTCAAACTCAAAACCGACGTTTGTCATTCAAACGCTCGTCTTTTCAAATAAATTCACCTAATCAACGTTTGACATTCAAACCAAGATTAAGCTTGTCATTCAAGCCCCCATTTCAAAACACACACACACACACGTTTTCGAGAAAGGCAGAAAGACTCGTCTTGCGAGGCGTTTCGGGCGATCTCGTAATACTCTACCCGAAACGTAACGTGACCTCCGAACCTAATAATCTCTGGTACTAAAAAAGATTTTTACTCGTTTTTGCTACCAATAAAAATGATCCCCTGTTTTCAAAGCCTTTTCCTAAGTTTTTGCTACCAATAAAAACGACACCATTTTCTAAAGCCGTTTCTCAACGTTTGGGCTCAAAATACAAAAACCGCGTGGCGACTCCTCATTTTTTCCTTCCCATGAAGCGAGGTCTCAGACACCAACCCCCCGCGAAAGACAACCGCGTTTCGCGCCCGCGCGAAATCCCGGTTAATTTCAGCGACATGGCAACTTAACCAAGAATATTGGCGGGAAACAAGGCCAAGCGGGAAGCCCATTAGAGCCCATCACTAAATATTTTGATGTAATCTCAAGGCAATAATCTCCCATAAGGATGTTCATGTTACCGACAACAACAAAGGTTGCCGCCTTATCATGGTTGTCGCCTATAGGCAACATTTGGATCAGCAGCTACATTCCAGAAGCTGTCAAAGACGTTAAATTTGGACCCACAAAATCTGTTATAATGATGAACTGCCCGTCAAGAAAAGGGTGGCATCTCCATTATCTTTGAGTGCTCATGTATGCCCAATGGAAGGATGACACGTGGCCAAGAGCATGTGACCTGCACATGACATGAGGGAGTATATAAACAACATCAGAAAACAAATTCAGTAAGTCTCAAGTACATTTTGCAGTATTTCTCAAGCTTCCATTGTACTTTCTCTTGCTCCATAGATCTTGTACTTATCCTCACACCAGAGGGGCTTTGCCGGAGATGCCCCCAGCCTAGTTTATGTGTGCTTTATGTGTAGGAAACCACAGAGAAGAAGCTGGACTATCCACAGTTGGGCTACTCATTTCAGGTATGTGCAATCATTTTTCTGTGGCAGCATCCATTGGTTCCGTTGCCGAGACTGAATTTCTTCTCCGTTTGTTCATCTTTTGTTGTTCTTGTTCTTTTCCTCCAACCCTTGCTTTAAGGCTTCCAGCTCACCACGAAGTTCTTGTTCAATTTGCTCAAAGGCTTTGACGGCTTCATCAACCTTTTGTTTATCCGCATTAAGGGAAACTAAATCTTGTTCCCGTTGGATGCACTTCTTCTTATACCTTTCTTTCTCAGCAAGAGCTCGCTTGCGAGATTTATCACGTGATTCCAATTCAAAAGTCAATGTTTGGCATTTGTTTCCTTAGGCCGAAAAGAGTACTTGAAATCTGTTAGAAAGAAACAAATTTAAAATAGAAAATTGGCAAAAATCAAGTTAAGAGAATGGCGTGAAACGTTAAAAACTTACGCCACAATGTTGTAAGCCAGCATAGTTAAGAGACAGATCAACATCCTGCTCTTCAATTTCAGTGACTTGTTGTTTGTCGCTTGAGCGTTGGATAATCCCGCCTCCAATCATACTGTAAGTGGGGTCCCTTGAGTGGACATTAAAACCTGTCAAGGCAGGTGCACTGACAATTTCCTTACTTAACTCAAAAATACCATCTTCATCAGAAGGCATTTGGAAGTCCTCTTGAAGCCAGCTGGCCACATGATCACTTGTCTACTTGACTCCAGAAATTTCTTCATCAACAGACAAACTGGGTGGATTTTCAGAAGGGCGAGATCTCTTTAGATGGCAAGAACCATCATCTTGGCCCAAACTTTGAGTTGTGGTGTCAGTAGGCTTGTCATATTGATTTTCTTCTTGAGCAGCTTCTTGCTCTTGTTCCTCTTCTTGTTGTTGCTCTTCTTCTTCAACTTCTTCTTCATCCCTAAACCTAAGGGGAGAAGATCGCGTGGGAGTTTTGGACTTCCTTTTATTTCTGGTGAGACTAGCAGCTTTCTCAGCAGCGGCATTAGCTTTCTCAAGCGCAATGGCTTCAACATCATCTCCGTGGAAGGAAATGGGAATTTCAAGTTCAGAAGTCCTGAGCAGACTGGCCTGCCTGGCTTCAGCCAATCTCTTACAGCGACCATCAGCGCCAGAGAATGCTTCTCGCCTCTCAGAAAGATCCATGGATCTAAATTCTTCAAGCAAAGTGTTAAACATATAATGAAGGGAAAGGGGGAAAACAAATCAAAAATAAGTTTAAAGGCGAGAAACATACTATATACATCAAACATTGCATTGCAACAGCGACCTTCCTGTTTGCAAGGTCCACACTCTGAGGCAAAGCAATTTCCCGAATGGATTTCCCAACCATGATAAGGGGCAGTATGGACAATGGGAACGCGAGATTCGTTCCTTGGAAAAGTGAAGTCTGTGAGGCCCACTTCCCGCAATAAAGATGGGCTGGAAATGATCTCTCTCCAAGAGAACAAAGCAAGGCCTCTATCCTGGGCATTGGCAAGAATTTTCAACATTCTATCCTTAAAGTGATTGTTGCCGGATACTAAAGCTTTTCTGGTCTCAATCTTAGGGACTATCTCTCAAAGGTCGCCAGAATGGTTCCAACCCACGCGAGAAGTTATGAAAATAGGTTTGGATTGCCAGTTATGGACTTTCCTAGGGAGGGGAGTAAAAATTTTTGGTTTTCTATATTTGATAGACAAGCGGTTCTCGACAACCCCATCTCACTTAGAAACAGCTGTGTAACCCTCAAATAAATGGACAAGAAAAGGAACGGTGGGTTCTTGCCTAAGGGCTCTACAAATGAATAAGTAGCTGGAAAGGATACGGATGGCATTAGGATGAAGGTCAACAATGGCGGCCTGGGCTTTATGCATAACTGCATATATGAAGGGATCTATTGGAAATCTAAGTCCAGCTTCTAGCTGCGAGGGATAGGCAATGACACCATCTCTTCTTTGTCTCATGGCAGCAATGGAAATGTCACCCACTGTAAGTACCCAAATCTGGCTCATGCCTTCCAAATTAACTTTCCTAGCAGTTTCCCAAACATTCATAAAGTTTAGGGGCAATTCGGGAACTATTCAATACTTTCCGAGCATGGAAGGACCTGCCAGGAATAATGAATCTGGATAGGACCTCGCTGGAAAGAGCCTTCCAGTCTGCCACCTTGCATGTTTCCAGAAACAAGTTGACGCGACAAAAGAAGGCGCCGGGGGGCCTCTTTTGGCGCATGGTCATGCCGTGCGGCCTCATTAGAAGCACACCAGAAGCCTATTAATAGAGACCTCCTCTACCCATTTTCAGATACAATTTCCACAGCAAAGTTACTCTGCAGAAATCTAGACTCGAATTACAGTCTCCTAAACACACTAAACCACTCTCTCTCATACACTAATCCTATCCTAATCTATTCCTAATAGATATTGTCTAAGAAAAGCTCCCTTGGAAGATAAAGAAACACCAATATTGGTAATCTCTCCTTCCCTCACCTCAAATACACTCTTATATTCTCTCATTCCCTTGTTACTTGTTGCTTACCTATCTTTATATCATAAAGTTTCAATCTTTATCAATGTAGATCAATATTTCCCACTCCCCTACACAAATGACTCAGGAGATCCTCTCCCTAGGATGAACAAGATTTCACAAGTGGCTTGTTCTAGGGATGATCTACCAAATGAGGATGTGATCCCCTTTTACATTTATGTCTAAAAATGCAATTTTTATTTACTAAATGTTCTCCCATTCCCCTTGATCTAGTTTTTCCTATGATTGTCCACCTAATGAAGTATTAAGGATATAGGAAAAGCCATGAAGATCCATCTTTTTACATTATGTTCTTAGATTAATGATACTCCTTATGCTTTCACATTAAAAATCAAATCTTTATATTAATATTGTTTCTCCCCATGTCCCTAAAGTTGGAATCTTTCTTCGAGGATTGTCTAAAAAGCCTACTAAGGCATTAAAGACATATGATGAACATAAAAGATCCAACCTTTACATCCCATTTCCCTAGTCCCATGGTTCTTGAAGCATTCCATAGTGAGGATTGGTGTAAAGACTCCATATTTACATCAATCTCATTATAAAATGCCATAATCTTTGTCCCTTTTAGAAATCAATGATTCTTGGTCCCAAAATCTCCTATGATCACTTGAGACAAACACACCAAAAATGTCCCTATGAATCACCATTGTCTCAAGATGTAGGATTGATGGCCAAAGATTCATTCTTTTTCTAAATGTCTCATTCTTGGACTTAAAAACGATTTCTTTGATCACCTTTGACTAAAATCCCCAAGGAAAGTTGGATTAAAATATATCAAGGCTCTTACGCCTATATTGGTTGATTAATCTATTGGGAGGGTAGATATGTCCCATAATGATGATCGTAAGTTCAAAATGAGTAGGGAAGCAAATCCCTAATAACATCAAAGCCCAAGGCATCTCGAACTAAAACCTTCTTAAAATGGTTTTTATCTTCGGATAAAGACTTGGCATATCCTTTCTTTTTTCTCGAATCACACACGCACACAAACAAGCACAAATTTTGAACCTTGGAAGACTTGCTTTTGCAAGGCTCCTTGGGTGAACGCCAAACATTCTTCCCAAGGAGTAACTTAACCTCCGAACCATTTTTCCTATTTTTCAAAGTTTTGAGGATAAATCAAAATGGCGTGACGACTTCGTTTTTCATAAATTTGGTATCTTCCAACGAGGTGAACTCGGCCCTTTTCCCATAAAAAAAGATGGGGTAATTCACACCCACATAAAGCTCAATATGGTAAATGTTATGGTTTATCCCATACTTAACGTGTAAGGGAGTATGGAATTCTAAGGCATAAGAGGTACTTGTTTCTGCGGCAACAGAGAAAGGAATTTCGTTGGAGGCTTGATGTCTGGATGAAGTCTCGGCGGCCAATGTATCAGACACGTCGTGACTGGATGAGGAGCTGGAGGAAGACATGTCGCCAAGTTCACTGAAGAAGAGAGAACCTGTTTATAGAAGCGATGACTACATAAATCAAGGGCAGCGGAAAAGTCAGTATCTGATAAATCAGAATAAAAAAGATGGCGGTAGAACTCGCAAATATGTGAACAAAGTTTCCAAGTGGTGAAGAAAGTTTTCATGGGAACTGACTTGTGCAAAAATGGAGGACCCCTAATTTTTAAGCCATCCAAAATGGCGACATCGCCACCATGCCTGATAAGCATAATGTTGAGATCCTCGCGAGGAATTCTGGCCCAAACCCCTTTTCCTATTTTGGCCAAACCTAACTGTTCTATCACATGATTTAGTTCTAGCCATCAAATTATGCGGAAATTGAATTGAAACTGAAAAGTTTGAAGATTTGAAGTTTCTGTTACCTAAAAATATGTAGAGAATGACGGAAGTTGGAGGATTTGGACGGAGTTTGGCCGGAAACTTCAAAAAGTGATGGAACCTTCAGAAACTCACCAAGCACGCCTGAAACGGGCAATTTGGGGGAAAGGGAGATGAAGGAAGCTTAAAAATGATGAAAATCAGCCGGAAGGTGGACGGAGCAATGAAGGTATACGCCTGAGAAAAAGCTTTTTCATCGGAGGAGGAAAGAAAGTTTGAGCTTGAGTCACAAAATGGAATGGGGAAACGAGGTGACCCATAACCAAAGAAGACGAAAAGGTTTTGGGGAGGTTTTCAAAATGTATTAAATGATGTCCAAAAATTGAAGTTCCCCCCATTATTGAAAATAAATCATTAAGCCGCAGATTTCGAGGTGACAGCACATCAACTCTGACAAACCGCCCTTTTCCATCAATCGGGAAGTGACACGTGGCCAGAAGAGCGTTATCTGAAACCGTCATCTCGCTAAGTCATGGTCAAGAGGCGAGAATTATTAGCGACAATCAAAGTTTCTCAATTGGATAATAAATAATCCAAATCTCGAACTTGGGGGCTACTGATATGATTATGGAAAAAGATATTTGGGCATGTACAAATATATGAGGCCCAATACGATAAATATGGATTGTAGGTCAAGAAAATAGGCCCAAGATAGGATGAGTGCGACATGGTGACTTAACCAAGAATATTGGCGGGAAACAAGTCCAAGCGGGAAGCCCATTAGAGCCCATCACTAAATATTTTGATATAATCTCAAGGCAAGAATCTCGCATAAAGATGTTCATGTCAGCGACAACAACAGCAACAAAGGTTGCCGTCTTATCATGGTTGTCGCCTATATACGACATTTGGATCAGCAACTACATTCCAGAAGCTGCCAAAGACGTTACATTTGGGCCCACAAAATATGTTATAACGATGAACTGCCCGTCAGGAAAAGGGTGGCGTCTACATTATCTTTGAGTGCTCATGCATGCCCAATGGAAGGATGACACGTGGCCAATAGCATGTGACCTACACATGACATGAGGGAGTATATAAACAACATAAGAAAACAAATTCAGTAAGTCTCAATTACATTTTGCAGTATTTCTCAAGCTTGCAATGTACTTTCTCTTGCTCCATATATCTTGTACTTATCCTCACATCGGAGGGGATTTTTCATAGACGCCCCCGGCCTATTTTACGTGTGCTTTGTGTGTAGGAAACACGGAAAAGAAGCTGGAGTATCCACAACTGGGCTACTCATTTCAGGCCCGTGCAATCATTTTTCTGTGGCAGCATCACAATCCTTACCAAATACGAACCCCTTGAAACAGACAATGGGTAAGTGGAGTGGGTCGGCTTGAGGGGATTTCAGATTGAGGGGATTTCAGATTGAATGAATCAACTTTATTTTAGTGATTATTTAAATGTGGATTATCTTTTTTTTTTTATGTTGTACATTGAATTGAATGTAGTTTATCTCAACATTTTTGTTTCTAGTGGTGAAAATGTGAAAGCATATGAAAAAATTATTCTTATACCTTAAAACAAAAGAGTAATTTTAGTCTTATATCTTAGGTATAGGAGCGAAAGTTAATAAAATATGTGACTTTTTATGATATTTTTTTTTTAGAAAATGTGATTTTTTTAAAAAAAAAAATTAAAGGTATAAGAGTAATTATAGTCTTATACCTAAAATAGGAGCAGACTAGTTAACAAAATATGTGATTTTTTTTTATGATTTTTTAAGAAATTGTGAAAAATTGTAAAAAATAAAATAAAAAACATTTATACCTTAAGATATAAGGGTAATTATAGTATTATACATAAATATACGAGGGGACTGGTTAAAAAATATGAGACTTTTTTTAATGATTTTTTAAGAAAATGTGAAAAATATTAAGTTATAAGAATAATTCTTGTCTTATGCCTAAATATAGGAGCGGATTGGTTAAAAAACATATGAGATTTTTTTATGATTTTTTAAGAAAATGTGAAAAATTGTAAAAAAAAATAAAAAATTACTTTTATACCTTAAGGTTACAAGAGTAATTTGTGTATTATACCTAAGTATAGTAGCAGACTGCTTAATAAAATATGAAATTTTTTAATAAGTTTTTAAGAAAATGTGATTTTTTTTTTTTTTTACTATTATACCTTATATTATAAGAGTAATTATAGTTTTATACCTTAAGATAAGACCGATAGGTAGGGATAGTCTTATCTTTTGAACATTGATTGATAGGTTTCTATAAACTTTTGAATTCTACTGGATATTTATAGGTTTGTTATTTGACCCATGAGCCCAAGGGTCTTCAGCCCTAAAAAATATTATATATGTTCCCGTTAAAAATTCTTAAGTTTAACTTTTTCTAAATATCTTTCAAAATAAAAAATTGGCATTTATTTATAAACACATGAAATAATAGGAGTATAACAAAAACAGTGGATCTATTCTGGTAAGTTAGATATAGTGTACTCCCTCAGTCTCAGTCGTATACTCCCTCCGTCCCACCCGAATTTGGACAAAGTTACTTTACACAGAGATTAAGGAATATGATATTTTAATAAAATGTTGTGAGTGTAAAAGAATGAGTGGAGAGAGAATGAGTGGAGGGTGTAATAAATTATAATGGTGTTGTGAGTATTAAAATAATGTAGGAGAGAGAATGAGTGGGGTTGGGTGAATATTTTATTATTATAAACTTTCCTTTTTGGGTTGTCCAAATTCGGATGGGACGCCCAAAAAGGAAATTTGTCCAAATTCGAGTGGGCCGGAGGGAGTATAAGATTTTATAAATGGGTTTTGCATGAAAATAAGAAAATATGTAAGTGATGTAAGTGTTGTTAGTATGAAAACTGAGCTAGAAGAGAGAATGTGGGGAAGAGAATACTGAGTTGATTGCTATGTGAGTATAAAAGTAAAGAATGAGTGAGAGTGAAAGTAATAGTAAAGATTCTTTGTTATTTTAAGAAAGTGAAATTTTATATGAGAGACCCGAAAGGGCAAGAAGTGAAATCATATACGGGGCGAACATAGTATTAGTGAAAAGAACATTTGTATTTGTATATCATGATGAAAAATTATTCCTGGATGTGAATTGTGTAACCTAAACTTATCTTAAAAGCTGGAGTTGCTAGATTTTCTTTTCCTTAACTTGGCATACAAAAATCGCTTGGGATATCAATGAAAGTCTCATATTTTTGATCGGGGCAAATTTTTGTGAAAAATAAAAATTAGACATTTATTTTAGGGCCGAATAAATAGTATTTTTATTGGTGTATTAGTAACATTTTGTTTTTAATTTCAATGATATTGATGCTACCAAAAAAATGGATATGCAACGTGGTCAGGTCCGAGAGAGACGGTCGGATATCTGGCATAATCAAGAAGGTCTTTCACCTGAGATAAAAGAGAAAATCGTTAACTCAAAACCGGGGGTGGTCCCCGGCGATTAGGCTATGGTGTGAGAGTAAGAATATGATGTACGGAGAGAAACACTATGGAGTATGAAATTTGGATGAGCGAATAGTATAATATCTTGTACCTTAGGGGAGGAAGCAAATATATAGAACGTAAAAGGAAAAATGTCACTATCGGTTGGATACACATGTTGTTTCCTCATTGGCTTAATACTTTGGCTAGAACCATGACGTTGGGTTCATTTTGGCCAACCGAGCGATAAACTTAGCCGCAGTTCATAGTTCAATAATTTGGAGCCGAGCTTTAGGCTTGGACACATCAGATATAGATATTCTTTTTCTAACTTTTTTGCTAAAATAGACTTTAAAAGCATCTTTGGGTATATACTCTTCTTAGCACACACCTTATATTGAACCTTGTTTGGATACCAAAAATAATGTTAAATATTCAAATTTAGAGTATGTGAAATCGAACTGAATAATTCAGTTATTACTTACATGTTCCCCCAATCAAAAGTCCCCCAAGATTATTACATGTCCCCCCCCCCCCCCAATCAAAAGTCCCCAAGATGATACTCTCTCCGTCGTCTTACGTAATAAATGTCACAATTAACCAAGTTTAACTTTCCCATTCACCTTTTGTTTTTGCCGGCTTAAGTTGTAAATGAATGTCTTTCGTCCCATTCGAAAATGCGCAAATTTCTATTTTGAATATTCCATTTAAAAAAAGTTACATTTCCAAAATAAAAACCTTTTAATATTTATTTATTCATGATACCCATTATTCATACAATAACTATCTGCTCCCTTTTCATACTTACAACACTTACTTCGCTATACTCTCTTCTTAATTTTCGTGTAAAACCAATTTTGTGCCTTTTCGGGTGGGACGGATCGAGTGGGACGGAAGAAGTATACCAAAACACTATCATTATATTTGTCACAAATAAAGCATTTCTAATCAAAAAGCATCATAAAATTGCTTATCACTAACAAGTCATGAACCTTGGTAGTATCTCCTCAACATATAATGTATCATTCAGAAAAATAATATTTGTAAGTAAACAGTAAAATTTCCGGAATTTTCAGTTTATAGAACACCTATTTAGAATATTAGATGACATACTCCGGGTCGTTCCAGCTTATTTCAGAAGAGATCCCAGGAGATGTTAAAGGAAATAGATCCTGGAGATCAAGGATATCAGCAAGGACACCAGCTGCTGTAGTGTCGTTCCCTGCTCCAGCACCTTGAATAACCAATGGTTGTGTATTGTAGCACCGACTGTATATTTCCACCTGCAAATAAATTGGACATAATCATCACACTTTAATATACTCCCTCCGTCCCTAAAAATGTTCACTATTAGGTGAAGTATTATCAAGTTTCCATTATAGAATAGTAATATTTGTTATGGGATTCCCAAGTGAAAGAAGTAACACACTAAAATGTTTGAATAGTCATTTGCTACATTGCATTTATCCAAATCAAATACAGTATCAAATAAACCATTTGGACAGACACAAATAGAATATATGAAGAGACTGATATTGTGTGAAAGGGTAGAGTGAGAGAGAGAGAGAGAGAGAAGGAAAAGGAATTTGGAAACTTTGAGATGCCAGGACTTAACTTCAATGTGGTGGGAAATTTCAAAAAGAAAATCTTCCATAGCCTGAGTGAATAAAGGGGAATTTTTGGTGGGAAGAACCGAAGAAGCAAGTAAGAGGTTCATTTAGGGACGGAGGGAGTACCTTGCATACATTTATTTTTTCTTAAGAAGAATAGGGTATATAATCTTCAATAAAGAGTATTGTCAAACTGCAAGTAATGGGAAATAGAATCAATTAACTAACAAGGCTCACCACATTGTCACTTCCTCTCAACCTGCCCAAAGCAGACTCTTTTGGGAGCTCCTGAATTCCGACTTTGCACCTACAAGAAGTGGAAAAAGTATAAAAAGCTCCTCAATCCAAAAACAAATATGCATTTATAACGAAATTCAAAAGCTCAAGTATAATGAGCTGAAAGAGTACCTTGAGTCCTCAATAACACAAACATAAAGCAGTACATTTCCTTTCAAAGAAGCACTTTTGACCCTCTCCGCAATATCCTTATCCAGCAATGGAAGGCCATTTACCAAAAAGCCTTCCACGGACATCATGTTACGTCCCATTTTTTCAGGGTACAAGCTCTCAATCTGCAAGACCAAGCAGATTGGATTAAGAGGTTACTAATCAAATAAAATAGACGCAATAATATGACACATGCACAAACCTAAATGTTGTCCATGTTAATACGAAGCCCAAAAAGCTGAGCAAGGATCAGAGCCTGTCAGAGATAGAGTGGAAAACTGTCAAAATATACATGTATAGTAGGTCGGTATGCACACTTGTACACGTCTACTCGTTAAAACATACTCCCTCCGTCCCATAAAGATGCTCCCGTTTGTAATTTTTTTTTGTCCCAAAAAGATAGTCTGAGTTTCCAAAATTGTTAGGTTAAAACCATTGAATTTCCAAAACTGCCAACCACGGAAGAAGAGGGAGAGAGGAGAGGACCAAAGAAGAAGAGGGAGTGATAGAGTAATAAGTAAACATCATTAAGCTTAGTGATGGAAATGAAAATATGTTATTAAAATGTTTGAATAATCAAATCGGATTATCATTATAGGACAAAGGGAGTATTATTTGTATATCATATGCAATTTAATGTGATTACATTTTGCATTATCATTTTATGTAATTTTATGGACTGTTTATGTGAGCCTTTAGCAACCATTAATGTGAGGACAAATGACACCAAGGAGACTAATCAGCACACTAGCGAGCCCCGAGATACTGATGTGGCGTATTTCATACTATCTAATTCCTATATTTTTCGTGCTTATTATGTTCAATCTTGATGTATTTAGATAGGTTTGATGTAATATTGAGAGTATTTTGTATTGTGAGGCTTTATTGAGAGATTATTGTAATTCGAGGGAAATTAGTCATTCTTTTATGTAATCGGGTGTAAGGGTTTCATGAAGCCAAATCAAGTATTCAAGAATCAAATCAAAGTTCAAGATCAAGTCAACGGAAGAAAACTCGAAGCAATTCAATGACAAGAATTGAAGAAGAAAGAAGGAAGACCTGGAAGCAGCAACATCAAGGGGACGAGTCGTCCCCGGCCTTCACCAACTATTCCCCAAGTTGGGACGACAGAATCTGTGAAGCGTGAAAGAGGGGACGAGTCGTCCCTCCCAGGACGAGTCGTGCCCAACTCAGCGGCCGAAGGAAAGAAGCAGCGACGGGATTTTTGCAATTTTTGGGAGTTTCAATTTATTTTTTTTTTTTCCTTTTTTAGACTAGGTTTTGAGAAGGGAGTAAAAAGACTTCTTAATTATTTTTTTTGTTCAGGAGGAGGAGCCGGCTGGGAACAAGTTTTTTTTCTTAGAACAATTTCAAGCTTTTGATTTTCCATGGAAGCTTAACTTCCATTACTTTGGATTAGGGTTCTTTGAACCATTCTTTTTATGAATTAAGGTTTGTTTTCTCTTCCCCATTATTTTCCTATTTCATATTTTACTTGTATTGCTTGATTATTATTGATTACTAGGGTTCAGAAACTTGATCAATTTCTTAATTCTTGTGATTAATTACTGCTAGAATTCCCTCCTACCGTGTCGGATTAGGGTTTTCATTGTAGCAATTTCATAAACTTGTATGTGTCATCCATCCTGATTTGTGAATTGGGTAAAACTAGTTAATTATCTAAGTGAAAGTATATTAGTAATTATTCCCAATCTTAGTTTCTTAAATCAAAATCAATTGCTTAACCGAATTTTGACCGTGTCGGCTTAGATTGTTTATCAATTAGGATTTTTAGTTGAGCGTGTCGCCGCTATTAACTATTATCAAAGAAAGAAACAGAGATTGAAATATATCTCGTGATTGGGTGAATAGGGGAATAAAGGAAGGGATTTAACCAATGATATTCAGAATTAGAATGGGGATAGAACTATGATCCAATGTTCTCTTTAATTTATTGTCAACAACTTTATTATTTTCTTGCTTTAGTTTAATTACAATCATATCAATCAAACCCCCCAAACTGGTCTGTGACTATTACATAAACAAATTACCGTTCTTCAGTGGATCGACCTTGTACTTGCCCTTGCTGCAGTTTTGTAGCCGAGTCTTGTCTTGGTATTTAATTTGTAGGCGTGTGACTTTAGCCTATCAAATTTTGGCGCCGTTGCCGGGGAACGGTGTTATTTGTTTGTGTTCTTATTTAATTTGTCTTTTTATTTTAATTGTTTGTTTTACGTTTTCCTTGTCCCTTCGTGGTGTGGATCATTGTATAGTCTATACTCGTTCTACTAATAATTTTCTTGAGCTTTGTGAACCAGAAATTGAAAGAATTTTCAGGGACAGGAGAAAAGCTTTGTTAGTGGATAAGATGGCGAGACCAGAAGGTGATGTAATTCCTGAAGTGGAAAATAATGTGAATGGAGGAGGTAGAGGAAATAATAGAGAGGATGTAGTACCCCTATTGACATTAAGGCAGAGAGTAGCTCCCAATTGGGGAGAGCAACCACAAGTAGTCTTATTTCCAAATTTGCTCTTTGAGGTTACATTTGGTGAAGCACAGGCTACTTAATCAATTACCCCACTTCAACGGTTTGCCGGAGCAGAACCAGAATCAGCACATCTCTCAGTTTGTGCAGATATGTCAGAGCATGAAACCGACAGCCTTACCTCTCGAACAGCTTTTATTGAGAGCGTTTCTTTCACCCTGAAAGACAATGCTAATCCATGGTATTACCACTTGCCCGCCAACAGTATCACTTCTTGGCAGAAGATGAAGGAGGTGTTTCTTGAAGAATTTTTCCCACCTGACCAGATAAATATTATAGATAAATATTATGAAGCGGGATATCAGCAACATGGAGCAGAAGGCAAATGAGACCTTATATGAGTACTATACTCGCTTCCATAATCTCTGCAGGAGCTGCCCTTATCATGGATATACTGATGACCAGCTGATAGTCTACTTCTACGGGGGATTACTTATGCAGAATAAGAGGATGATAAATTCTTGTTGCGGGGGCAGCATACTGAACAAAACTACTGCGGAGGCCCAGAAATTACTAGAGGAGCTAGCAAGGAGTACCCGAACACATGGGAGAAGATTGAGTATTAGACAAGTCGGTCTTGTAATGGGCGCAGCCAGGGAGAATGAGAAACTTGAGTCAGAGGTCGAGTTGAAATGTATGATGAAGCAATTCTTGTTGAGTCGGACGAGGAAGGTCGGAGAATGTGAATTCGGTTGGGTTCCCACGGCGGCGAGACAGTATAACTATGGGGGTAATCAACCCCATGATAGATGGGGGCAACCACCGCAGCGGCGGCAGTCTACGAATAACATGTTTCGTCTTAATCGGCTCGAGTATGACTACCTTTTCAAGCGGTTTTCAACAGTATCAGCAGAGGACTGATGCTAGTATCAGTGGTCTGGAGAGACAAATGGGGCAGATTGCAGAGGCAGTAGTAAGAATGGAAGCTAGAGAGGCGGCAAAATCATCACCTCAAACTGAGAACCGTCTGAAGCAAAATGTTAGTGCTGTTTATGTTAGGAGAAAGAAGAAAGTTGAGGGGCAAATGGTTCCTATAGAGTCTGAATTAAATGTTGAGAAGCGAGTGGAACCGGAGTTAGTGGTGGAAAAGAAGGTAGAGAAGACCCCAGAAGAGAAATATGTTCCACCACCGTTGCGTGTCTATGAGCCGGAAGTTCCTTTTCCAATGGCATTGAGCAGAGATACATCACAAGAGTCGGAGAAGAGCATGTTTGATACCTTCAAGAATATTGAAGTAAATATTCCTCCCTTGGATCTTCTCAGCAGTTCCTAGATATGCCAAATTCTTGAAGGAAGCTGTGTCTTGCAGAGGAATAATAAGCTGAAGGCCATGAAGAAAGTGAAGGTGATTGAGCATGTGAGCGCAGTTTATCAGAAAAAGATGCCCAAAAAGTGTAGTGATTCGGGCATGTTCGTGATTCCAGTGACTTTGGGGAGTAGTTCAGTTCAGAAAGCTATGCTTGATTTAGGGGCTTCAATCAATGTTATGCCTTGTACATTGTTTGAAAACCTTAAATTGGGTAAATTAGAGGATATTCGAGTAGTGATACAGTTGGCGGATAAGTCCAACGCATACCCAAAAGGGGTGGTTCGAGATGTCGAAGTCCGGGTTGGTGATTTGGTTTTCCCTGCGAATTTTTATGTTCTTGAGATGGAGTCGGATTCTGAGGCACCCATTTTGTTGGGGAGGCCATTTATGTCTACTGCTGAAACGAAGCTGAATGTGAAAAATGGTTCTTTAACCATGGAGTTTGATGGAAAAGTGGTGAGTTTGAATGCTTTCGATGCTAAGAATTTTCCCGACAGTGTTCGTAAGGTGTGTGCCATGAATTTGAGGGAACCAAAAGCAAAGGATGGAGGTGCAGTTTGATGATGGTGAAGCTCCAAAAGTGAAGCCGGAGGAAAAGAAAAAAGGAAAACCACCAAGGGTGAGGATGAAAGCAAAAGAGAAGATTAAGGGAAAGCTGAAATGGTCTCCAACAGGAAGGCATGTCATGGAACCAAAACATCTTTTAGAGGTAACTCGAAAAGATTTCTTTTATCCCCCTTACATTGATGAGGCTCATGTTTGTGGGGCCTCCCGTCCCCTTACTTGATTATTCCTTTGTGCCCTTTTTTCCCATGTTTTATTTTCCCGTATTTATTGTTTGGTGTCATTGAGGACAATGTCTGGTTTAAGCGTGGGGAAAAGGATGAAGGTTGTATCATTGTATATACGTTATTTCCCAAAAAAAAAAAAAAAAAAAAAGAAAAAAAAAGAGGCTAGGTGAAAACCGAAAACGGCACCTAGACAAAAGGTGAGGTTAAAAAGAAAAAGAAAAAGAAAAGAGAGGCTAGGTGAAAACCGGAAACGGCACCTAGGCAAAAGGTGAGGAAATGAAATGTTTACGATCTTTTATATCACCGGAGTTGAAGACATAAGGGAGGTTTGGAGTATCGGGTAGGACCATTATTGGAGTAGGAGGTTTGGATAGTGGTGTCTAGGATTTAGAAACCCTCGTTCACTGTTGGAGTTATAAGGGGTGTTGGTGCTTTTCACGAGGTAAATCTTTGTTTAAGGATCGCAACCTTAACAATGATTTCTTTTTATGAGGGTGTATGTAGTGTGAGCCAAGCGTGGAGGAAACATAGGACATATTTAGATCTCCTTGGCTTATTTGTGTGGACCTTAGTTTGGATACCGTTTTATTATGGGAGTTGGTATCAAGCTAAGGTCATGATTTTCATTGTTTATATTTTGGTGTTATAAGGAGACGGAGTTTCTATTACTCTGATGTTTTTTTTTATTTTTCATTGACTTGTGTTGGCGGATTAGAGGAGTATAGGAGTCATTTACCACCCATGCATCTGTTTTTAGATCGGTGTTAGATTGGAGTTTAGGATATTACTCAGGGACGAGTAATGGTTTAAGCGTGGGGGTATTTGATGTGGCGTATTTCATACTATCTAATTCATATATTTTCCGTGCTTATTATGTTCAATCTTGATGTATTTAGATAAGTTTGATGTAATATTGAGAGTATTTTGTATTGTGAGGCTTTATTGAGATATTATTGTAATCCGAGGGAAATTAGTCATTCTTTTATGTAATCGGGTGTAAGGGTTTCATGAAGCACTAATTTCCCTCGGATTGAAATTACTCAAGGTAATCGGGTATAAGGGTTTCATGAAGCCAAATCAAGTATTCAAGAATCAAATCAAAGTTCAAGATCAAGTCAACGGAAGAAAACTCGAAGCAATTCAATGACAAGAATTGAAGAAGAAAGAAGAAGGAAGACCTGGAAGCAGCAACATCAAGGGGACGAGTCGTCCCCGGCCTTCACCAACTATTCCCCAAGCTGGGACGACAGAATCTGTGAAGCGTGAAAGAGGGGACGAGTCGTCCCTCCCAGGACGAGTCGTGCCCAACTCAGCGACCGAAGGAAAGAAGCAGCGACGAGATTTTTGCAATTTTTGGGAGTTTTAATTTATTTATTTATTTTCCTTTTTTAGACTAGGTTTTGAGAAGGGAGTAAAAAGACTTCTTTATTTTTTTTTTGTTCAGGAGGAGGAGACGGCTGGGAAGAAGTTTTTTTTCTTAGAACAATTTCAAGCTTTTGATTTTCCATGGAAGCTTAACTTCCATTACTTTGGATTAGGGTTCTTTGAACCATTCTTTTTATAAATTGAGGTTTGTTTTCTCTTTCCCATTATTTTCCTATTTCATAGTTTTACTTGTATTGCTTGATTATTATTGATTACTAGGGTTTAGAAACTTGATCAATTTCTTAATTCTTGTGATTAATTACTGCTAGAATTCCCTCCTACCGTGTCGGATTAGGGTTTTCATTGTAGCAATTTCATAAACTTGTATGTGTCATCCTGATTTGTGAATTGGTTAAAACTAGATAATTATCTAAGTAAAAGTATATTAGTAATTATTCCCAATCTTAGTTTCTTAAATCGAAATCAATTGCTTAATCGAATTTTGACCGTGTCGGCTTAGTTTGTTTATCAATTAGGGTTTTTAGTTGAGCGTGTCGCCGCTATTAACTATTATCAAAGAAAGAAACAGAGATTGAAATATATCTCGTGATTGGGTGAATAGGGAAATAAAGGAAGGGATTTAACCAATGATATTCAGAATTAGAATGGGGATAGAACTATGATCCAAGGTTCTCTTTAATTTATTGTCAACAACTTTATTATTTTCTTGCTTTAGTTTAATTACAATCATATCAATCAAACCCCCCCCCAAACTGGTCTGTGACTATTACATTAACAAATTACCGTTCTTCAGTGGATCGACCCTGGACTTGCCCTTGCTGCAGTTTTGTAGCCGAGTCTTGTCTTGGTATTTAATTTGTAGGCGTGCGACTTTAGCCTATCGTATGCGAGAGTGAGCGTGTGCTAACCCTTCACCCTTCCCAACCCGTAGAAGATAGCGTAGCCTCAAACCTAGATTCCTTATGCAAATACAATGGATGTAAACGAAGTTTCGCCGTTCATCTTTTTCTAAGATATATTGACATTATGCAAGTACAAGTATTTTACCTGGTTCAGTGTAGCCAAGTCCCTTAGCAGCTTTGACAACCTCGCTGAAGGGTTTTCCATCTTCTACCTCGCTCATTACATATCCCAGTGTACCTATTCAATACAGTGTGTACAGAAAATATCAAAATGATTTGTGTAGCCATCAAAAATATGCAGCATAAGGATGAAGACAACTGGTCTTACAACTTTCTGCTTACAGAGAAGTTTTGAAATTCAGTACCACTCAAACTCTCAACAATGAGGCGGATGGGGTCTCCAGATGAAAGCATACGATTTAAGGATGCTGTGACGGGAAGACCAGCACCAACCTGTCTAAGGAAAAAAGAATGCATGAAGGGTCTCCCTGTTGTACAATGCAGTGGAAGCAAATAAACAATAACCAAGAACACAATTGAGAAATCGAAAGAGAAAGAGATGTAATTGGGGTTATGAATTTCGCCTCTTTGTATTATGTGCAATGATCCAACTGTTTACATAGGTTTACATAACATATATATATTAACCAAAACCCTAGCCAAACAATAGACCAAATAACAAAGAGGCCCGTCAGCCCAAACCGAAAAACGCCGTGAGGCGCCCGCCCCATAAAACCCCAGGCGCCCGCCTGGGCCTTGGTAAGCCACGGACACACCTTCTGATCTTGAGGCGCGCGCCCAAGACACTCCCATGCGGCCGCCTCAAGGTTGCACCCCACAGCCACACCATTCGGCCTACCAGGCGCCCGCCTCGGCCAGATGAGGCGCCCGCCTTAAACTGCTGAAGCTCCTCGGTTGTGCTGATGATGTATAATCCATACCGCGGGGGGCGTAGCCCCCCGCACCCCCCTTTGAGGTCCGATACCAGTCTACACGTTAGCTTGCCAGGACATCGAGCCATAAACACTCCCTTACACCAACAATTTATTAGTGAAGTCATTTTTTGTGATAAAATGGGAAGAAACATCAAGTATTTTAGGTAAGAGTTCAAGACAAGAAAAAGTATTAAAGCGGGGATTCATACAGAAAACATGCTCCTTCACATAAACAATAGAAACAATCACACTTTTTGATAACTGCTGTCTTCTTTGCTTCCTTGATAAGAAAAGAAGTATAATGGGAAACACCAAACAGTAAAAGCAGACCAAGCAGAAAGAATAAATTAACAGAATGTCTACCCCTAACATAAAGAAAGACGTAAAATGACCTAACAATCTATCCAATATAGCGATTCCACAAACTCAACAAAACTCTAACAACAATTATATACAGCATCACACACAGAGACATAGACACTGGTAGATTCAAAGCAAGAACTTGAAAGGAAAACTAGCAAAAGTAGCCAACAAACTTTCCCAAGAGTTTTCTTTTAACATTGTAATATCAAAAATCTCACTTCGAAGCCTACTTTTGGTTATATGATTCAAAATAAAACCAACTTTATTCTTTCGTCAAAAAAAGTTAATGGATGGGCTGAAGTGGACATTCTTTTGAAGACCTCTCTTGTAAAATTTAAGGATCGGGGGCATGCAGATAGTGCTATTAAATTATATTTTGAGAGTGGGTTGATCATAATGAGCATTCAGAAGTCGATGGTATAAGGTAACCCTTAAGGGCTCATTCGGTAGCTGGATAAGAATAAGCAATACTGTTAATGAGGGGCTTATTAATTAAACCCCTAATTATTAATGATGGGTACTAATAATCCTGTTTACAAAAACAAAATAATGTTTGGTTCAAATAGGATTAATCATGTCTTGATGTAGTATTACATTTTATTTCCAACAATACCCCTGACTTACCGTTACCAAATATTTTTTTTAACAATACCCCTAACCCACCACCACCAAATTATCAAAATTATGCTTTAAAATCCAAATTCATGTCTGCCACTAATTAAACAGACTAATGATAATAGACTAATGATGATGAATATGTGAAAGAGTCCAGCTCTTTAGGCAAACAAAACCTGTATGAAATCAAACTAAGAAAGCCATGTGACAAAGGTAATACAGCCCAGCAGTCAAAAACTCAAAATAAGCCCGATTAGTGCAAAAAATACTCAAAATGCTAAGAAAAAATTATTTCCTGGTTTGTTACATCCTTCTCCTTTGGGGTGCAATGCAAAAATTTCAAGAACTCAAAAAGCCCTGAATTCAAAAATACCAAAGGATCAAGTCCACCTTCAAGAAAGACAGTATTTTGGGTTAGCCTTCTCCTTGCGCAAATCATGATTACCCTTCTCTGAGCCAAATTGAGAAGGGGCAATACAATGGAATAACTCACCCTAGCAAGGAAACTAAAAATTGGAAATCGAAGAATTCCCAGTCACACGACAACTCATATACAGGAACTCCTCGAAAATCACATATTGCCGATGTCCGATCAGAAACCAATTAAAAACACAACTCTATTCAAAGAGGAATCAATCAACTCATGGGCTAGGATTTTTTTCTTTTGGGAATTTTGCTCAGTAAATTGCACAAGAGTAGCAACGACACCGCACTGCAATAGAAAAAACTCGCATTGCTGCCCCTACCAAACCTCTGAATCTAACCTGGAGAAGAGAATAAGGAATCCAGGCTGACCTCAAGTTCAGTAGCCACCAAAATAACTTATTCCATAGAAATCATGCCCCTGAAAATGAAGGAACGAGTGATAATGGTATTATGAGGAAACTAAGACATGATGGCACCAGTTCGAGAACATTTTCCTTTAAGGCCACGTTGTTGCAAGAATTGAGTTTAGGAGAACCAAAGACTGCAAAAGAGCTCTTATTTTGAATGATACTCTAGCTTCCCACATGAAGCTAGAAAGGGAAAGTGCGATGGAGCTAGAGATCGGCAAGTGAGCCAAAATTGAATTACAAAAATGATGCCCCGACCCTTCCAACACAGACAGAAGCCTCAAGTGAGTTGACCCATAAGAAGGCAATAACACTTCCATTTTCCTGATCATTAAGATTATGAAAAGAATGGAAAATTCCACGTGGAAACTTGAAAAGAAAGAAAATGTTTGGGCAGAATGAACCAAAAAAAAAATATATATGGCATAAACGAGAAAAGCAACAGCCAATGAAGTGTCACCCACCCATCATCTTCCCTGAAAATGAACGAGTCTACCATCACCTATTTGACACAAGTACGAGAGAGGGTCAAAGATAAACAATATGTTATCACCTAAAGCCCTAATACCAGATAAAGATACCAATACAGCTTAAAGCTTAAGCATTTAGGGAGAGGCAGCTAGAAATGTTTATCATGCTCTAACAACATTTAGCATCAATTACGAACAACTCCAACCACATTCTCATCCCTTTATATCAAATACAGTACCCAAAAATAAGAATCAAAACTTGAATGGACTACACATCAAAATCAACTTTTTTGAAGAATGAACTATGAAATGGTAAAACAGAAGTGGAAATGCTAAGAGAAGTTGGCTTAGTATGAACTTAAAGCTAGAAAAGAAAAGAAAAAGTATGCTAATCAAATGCAAAAGACGTAAGCTGAAGGGGAAACCAAATGCATGGCATGTAAACCGTCCTCCTCGGACATATGGAAAAGATACAAATTAAACATATGTCCAGCCACTGGACTTCCTACTTCACAATCAAAATCAGGGATCCTACATTTAGCAGATGTAGTTTTAGAATGTGAAATATGAACTTACAGTTGACTCATGCCGAATGCGGCGGGGATATAAGACCAACTTATCAAAGTCTTCCTGCAAGCAAAAGGGAAAAGGTTCTGTCAATGGCGGTTCATGAGTTATTACCTGTGGGGACTTGATTGGCGGTTGTAAAAATATATGGTAGGATCATTATTCAATCCCAAAAGATTTTTCAGATCAGATATTGGTAGGGAAAGGAGAAAATTTAAGAAATAATATGATTGTCATTTCTTTTGGAGAGCCCAAAAATTTGAAGGCTGCGTTGTTGGGCTCAAGTAAAATATCTAAGAAACAACTAAGAATGAAAGGTCAAACAAAAGATCTTCAGCAAGAAAGAGAATATAGGAAACATGATGAAATAAATTACCATGGAAGAAGTAAGAGGTTTTTTATTGGCTAGAATAACACAACCCCCTAAATCAACCACCTGCGTAAGGAGTGGAATAGTATCTAAGCTCGCAGAGCAATCAACAAATGCCAAACCTGTTGCAGTATATTTCAAGTTGGTCATTCTTGTAGGATCTTAACTTAAAACATACCCCCTCTGTCCCGGAATGATCTTCCTACTTTTTTTTTTTTTTTTGTTACTTTGAACTTTGAGCAATAAATTTAGGTTAATTTAATTATCCTAATTAAAATCTAAGAAATGTCATTGATAGTAGTTACAATGATGTAGCAATAACAAGTTTTAGATTTTCATAAGAATAATTAAATTAACCTAAAAATTATTGTTCAGAGTTCATTCAAAGTAACAACAAAAAAAAAGTAAAAAGTAGGAAGATCATTCCGGAACGAAGGGAGTATATTCCATGTAGCTAAATATCAGAATTTAATGCATGATCACATGCTAGGACTTTTAGCAAGTAACTTCACATAGTGTAGCAAGAAAGATTCGATTAATAAATAAATAAATGAAAACATTACTAGACCTACTTGAATTGGTATTGAAAGTTGGGCAAGTATGAACCACGTGTCTTGAAATAAAATGTAGAAATGTGAATAAATGGTTATTAAGGATATATTTGAACCTTTACGCTATGAGCCCGCATTAAGTAACCAAAGAAGATAACTGGGAGACCCAATAAGAGATATTAGGAAACAATCGTTTGAGATGGATTTGACTTGTAACCAAATTATGCAGTTAAAAAGAGTGAAATATTTAATATCAAAAGGCAATGTCCGAAATGGGGAAGACCAACCAACATGTACTCCAAGTATTAAAAACATGATTGAATGCCATTACAAACAGATTCTTGATTTGGACAATGCATAATGGCGAATGGATAACTGAACACAAGTAGTTGGGAGAATTGCTGAGTTCTCCATCTTTATTCTCTCCTTGAAATTAAGTATATACTCCCTCCGTCTTTCTTGAAGTTCCACACTTTGCCATTTTGGTTGTCCCTTTTAAAGGTGTCCCCAAAAATGGAAACTTTATATTATTATTAATTTGATGTGGCTCACTTGTCTTACAACTATCCCACTCACTATTCCTACCTTACTTTTAATACTCACAACACTCATTTACCAACATTAACTCTTCCTTAAAACATGCACACAAACCAAAATGTGAGCCTTCAAAAAAGGAGGGAGTATGTGATAATATGTTAAAGGGTTGATAAACTAAGAGGAAGCATAAACATGAGTTTCAAGTCATCTGGGCTCAAATGTGCCACAAACCTGTTGATCGAACGAGGCGTACAGCAATGTTTGTGACTTCTCTCAAAGATTCTGGATTCGTAAATGCTTTGCACTCGCCTGAATATCAGATTAGGTTAAAAAGAGATAGAGAGATAAAGAGAGAAAGATACATAAGCATTCCAAGTAACCATAAAGTACAACAACACTAGCTCAAGGTATATGCACCCACCACAATTTCCAATTTATCATATCCTCAAACAATCGCAATATATCATCAAAACCAACTAGCTATAGATTTCTAGAAGGAACATTGTATTAGGAGATTCAGGATTTTCCAGTAGGCAAAGCTTACAAAACAAATCAAGATTACTATGGTTTATGAGAAGAAGAATAACAGTATAAATTGCTGAGAAAAGGATAGAATTACCAAAGCCACTACACTTCAGCAAAGACAAACCATCTGACTTGATCCGACAAACTTCCAACAAAAATGGATCATTTAACTCAGTAGTGAACACATCTGGTGCAACAAGCAATGATTTACTATCAGAAACACCGACGACCTGCAAGTGAACTCCCTGACACTCAAGCATGATATACTTGATTACCTTCTGTCAATAAAATGGAATGCTATGGGTAGTTTCATGGAGTTGCTAACATTTGACAAAGTTCTAAACATAAAAATTCTTCTCTAAGAAGAATTAAATGTAGGAATGTGCTTTTGAGTTTGTAAATCTTAATAACATGTACTTCTACCATCCCATAATAAATTTCACACTTACCTTTTTGGTACGTCCCAAAATAAACTTTCTATTCCAAGGAAATAAACTTGGTGCAATTTTGCCATTGTACACGCAATGCACAAACAAGTAAAGCACATTTCTTACAAACATTGACAAGTCAAATACGACATTTATTATGGAATAAGTAGTTAGAATATCTCTCTTGGGAATCAGGATCAGTGCGCTGGATTCAGGATTTTTCTTCAGGTGGACGATAAGGGGATAGAGGATCGTATTATGTTTTCAAAATGCTGCTTAGTGGGACGATTTGATCGGTTCATGGGGTCAAAATGGAAATTGCTATGTGAGCTACATTTAGATAATGCAGCGTTCAATCCAACGAAAATGTGATGACATAAGACAAACACTTACCACATCACATTCTCAATCAATAAGATTATGAATGAAATGAAAATTCGGACAAAACGCCTTCGCCCCCAAGAACCCAAATATAAAAAATAACTGTCAAATGAACAAGGACAAATGATATAGAAAAGGTAACATCTTAAGAAGTAAGTAATTACCCACCAACACATGTTCCCAGAATCGAATCCGTGCTCCGTTCCCCACCCTCAACATTCAGGGACAGAACAAAAGGTGGGATGAATAATTTTCCATGGGTTTTGTGAGAACCTGAACCTCTGAAATTACCATCCCAGACGTTATCGTGCATCCCAAAATTACTCTTTCACTAAAATGATCTTGGTTCATGAGGAAACTGTCAAATTCTTCAAGGAAAATATTTTGAAACACCAAGTTTCCCAACTCTAAACCTCCTTCCTCCTAAGGATGACAAGCCTGAACTCAGGC
Source organism: Adenophora triphylla var. japonica (assembly GCA_022495995.1). Lineage (NCBI taxonomy): Eukaryota > Viridiplantae > Streptophyta > Magnoliopsida > Asterales > Campanulaceae > Adenophora > Adenophora triphylla. The sequence continues at coordinate 122,295 of JAFEMH010001310.1, forward strand.
CACTAAGTGATCTCGATTACCCTCTCTGGACCCTTCCCACACACACACACACAAATAAAAATAAAAATAAATCGCATGGTCCTCTGAATAGCCTCTGCCAAACTAATCGGGACTCGAACCAGATAAAGAAAATACAAAGAGGTACAAGAGTAATACAGCAGGCCAAGAGAAAAATAAGTGTGTCTCCAGGGTCCAACTAGTAAGGTAGTTATTACCTCTCTCCACCACCTGATCCCAAAAGGTAATAGACCTAGGAATACCTCCAAGAGAAAACCCAAAATAAGATAGAGGCCACATTCCACAAAAGAACCAGATAACCCATGAAAGGAGTATAGCTAGAACCCACCTTAAACCCCACATTAAGCTACAATGACACTTGGCCAAATTAATAGTAAGCCCAACTGTGCTCTCAAATATCTGAAGAATCGCTAAAGCAATCTTGAAATTTCAGACGCTCTCTGCTAGAGACACAAATCGTATTGTTAGCAAAGTGAAGATAGGAAAACATGACAGTGTCCTTAACGATCTTACACCCCTATTACCCAACATCCTCCTCCCACACAACAACCTACTCAAGACATCAGCCATAATATTCAATATAAAAGGCTTTTGATGATCTCCCTGACCACCCCATAAGTAGAAAATAGTAGTCTTTATAACCCATGGAGGGGAATTTGAAAAGAGACTCTGCAATGGACCATCCCAAGCATGAAAATTTACCAAAAATCAGTAGATTTTTGCTTCATTTTTGAATCATAGATTAATTGATTTTACTAATATAACCAAATACTCCCTAAATCCCTAAATGACTGTCTCTAGATAAATAAGCAAGCCAATCAACAACAAAATTTAGGAGCACTAAATCGAACGACGATCAATACACATATAATAGCAAATGAATAATTACATTTCCACAAAAATTAAACCTAATTTTCAGATTGACAGAGTAATACAGATAACGATCATAAATCTACCTGCTTCGCGTGAAGGGTTCGACATGAAACAATGTGTTCAAGGAGTTGACGTCCAACGCCACCGCAGCCCGTCAGAATCAAAGGTATACTCTTCATCTTTATCTCTTCTAAACTTTTTGTTTACTCCGGTGGCCGCCCCGCCGGTGAGGTTATTGATTCTGGTCAGTGCTCTTCTTCTATTGCTCTTTTGTTGGCGCTGAGCCTCTGTGCTAGAAATGCGATCAAATTCTTTTTTTTTTTTTTTTTTTTTTAACTAAAGTGTGTTATTTTATTTTATTTTTAATGAAATGATGATATAGCAAATGAGGTGTTGAAATTCTATCAAATGTTGATGTTAAAACTAACTTATATATCATCTCAATCTCTGCAAGGGAGGAAGAAAATGACATTAACGCTCGTTAAATATTTAGTTCGTGTTAATTTCGTCAAAAGGTGTTAATTATATTTAACATCATCCATTTTAACTTGAAAATTGCATTATATATGAAAAAAAGTTATAAAAGTATGTTGTATTTTTATACACTAATAAATATGTTACATTATTTGATACAAAGGAGAAAAGTATGTTATCTATAAAAGTCATTTGCTCGCTAACATATCCCTCTCATTATTATTCGGTAAAGAAAAACTAGTTTTAATGCGGTGGTATTTTTTAAAGGGCAAATTACAAATAAATTTTCAGAGAATAGGGAGTGTTTATGTGTTTGTGGTTGAGGGTCTGATGTTTCATTTTTGGTGACTAAGGGTCCAAAGTCACCAAATGTTGACAGTTAAGGGTTTTATAACGAAAATGTTAGAATTTTCCGTTAAGTGAGCATGTGCCGTCCACGTAAAAATTAACTGAGGATATTTTAGTAATTTTGTATTCATTTTCTTAGTTTGATTTTTTAATTCTAGCCTTCAAATTTGAGATTTGAGATCCGTTATTATATTTTCATTCACCTCCAACACTAACATCCATCATCACCACCACTACCCCACCATCACCGCCATTACACCACCAAGCAACATCGACATTTTAAGGAAATCAACAATTCACAAACCTTAGGACACACCCACCAAAAAATTGAGAATGTCCCAAACCTAGAAAGAGAAACAAAAGAATTCAGTTGATTTCCCTTGTTTTCTCAAGAAACATCCACCATCATTGAGAAAATATGAAAAAATCTGGAAAAAAAAATCAAGTAACACACAGAGAATTCATAGAAAATTCACATTACTTCCAAGAAACCCATCAAATTGAAATGTACTCAAAGCACCAATTTCCCCTGTTTTCTCATCAATCAAGCCCTAGGCGGAGAGTTGTTGTCGGACCGGAGTTACTAAAACTCTAATCGGAGAAACGACCTTGACAACGATGATGGTGAGACAGAGTGAACCAATTGGAGAGGGTGATGTGTGAATTGGGACCTTGAAGCTTCTGTCATGGCTATGGCTATGCCAAAGAGAATAACAAATTAGAACCCTAAGTAGTCATTTTGATCAATTGGTCGCGAAAGGGACATGGTGTAATGGATCAGACTATCATTTTACATTCTGTTAGTAGTTAGAAGTTATAAGGGGTACGAGTGTTATTTCTTCATAGTTAGAATAAAAGAAGTAAAGGGGTTTGTGGTAATAAATGAAAGTGCAGCTAGTGGCACGTGTCAAGCTGAGGGCGCGAAAGTTGGTTAGGAAGGTGTTATCTGTGCTTATAAGCCATGTTTAGGAGATAATGAGGGGGAGAAAAAATGATAATCAGTTTTTCGTGCTAATCAAATCCCTTTTCTCTTATTCTTTATTCTCTGTTTACTCTTTTGTTCTTATTCAAAATATCAAACACTTAGGGTTCATCTTGAATCCTTCCCAAAGCTTGAGATCCTGCCTGATCCATTACAAGTGGTATCAAAGCAGTAGATCCACGACTGTTCTACTGAACCACGGCTGTGCACTCGATTTGAATTGCGGATTAGCATCAACTATGGCAGAAGGAACTCGCAGGACTGTAGATGAACGATTGTCGAATCATGAGGAACGATTGGAAGAATTCCAGGAAACAGTTCAGAGAATTGAAGATATGATGTTGGAAATGAGGAATTTGTTGGTGGATAAAGGAAAAGGATCAGAAGCTGAGCAAGCTCGTGGAGTTAACAACAATTTTCAGCAACCTGGTGTTGAAACAGCAGTAGGAGCTCAGATCGGCTTTGGATCTCTATCTTCTCCTTTAACTCCATCATTAGGATTTGGATCTATTTCGCAACAGGTTAGACCACTTCCGATCTATAATTTTCCTCAGAATATGCCCCAATTTCCTCAATCTATGTCACAATTTACACAGTCTATCCCAATTTTTTCACAACCTGGCCCTAGTTTCACACATCAAACACCACCTCACTCACAACCAGTACCTGCTCATTCTAATTTGGGAGATTCTACTTGTTATATTCCTCAATTTCATAATCCTCCCCTAACCAATCCATTTGTACCTCGATATCAGTACCAGCCTTATATACCAATTGTTCACAACCTGCCTTATGCAAATCACAAAAAACCTAAGATATTTTTCCCAAAATTTGATGGAACCGATCCAAAAGGATGGCTGTACAAATGTGATGAATACTTTGACTTTAATCCAATGGAGGAGTTGAGGAAGGTCAGATTTGCAGCTATACACATGGAAGGAAGGGCTCTCAGGTGGTTTAGATCTTATAAAGTGGATAAAGGACCTATTCTATGGGGTATGTTTGGAGAAGAAGTGTGTAAAAGGTTTAGCCCGGTGGAACAAGATGATCCACAGGATGATTTTAATAAACAAAGACAGACTGGTACAGTGGATGAATATTATGACAGGTTTGAGGAACTAAGGTCATTGATTGCTGAGAAACACAAAGGTTTCACGGAGGAATACTATATCTCTGGTTTTTTGAGTGGTCTGAAGGAGGATATTAAGGGTGTGGTGAAATTACTTAAGCCAAGTACTCTTGCTGATGCCATTTATCTAGCAAGACAGGAGGAATCAAGAAGTAAAAAGGGTGGTCATGTGTTCAAACCTGTTTATAATGCCAACGGCGGAAGGTTATCAGTGAGTAAACCTGTGGTTACTAAAGCAGTTGTTCAATCTGCTACTAGTATATCTCCTGGAAGTAATTTTTCTAGACCTAAGTTGACTGCTGCTGAGATAAATGAGAGGAGAAGGAAAGGTCTACGTTTCTATTGTGATGAATTGTTTGCTCCTGGTCATAAGTGCAAACTCAAGTTATACATGTTAAGTGGGGAAGATGATATGCAGGAATCATCAGAAGAAGATATAAGGGAAGTGGAAATAGTGGAGGAAGAAAAGGACATGGGGTTTCAAATATCTCTTAATGCTTTGGCTGGTAGTGTTTCTCATCACACTATCAAGCTTAAAGGTATAGTTAACAAGAGACCTATAACTATATTAATTGATAGTGGTTCCACCCATAATTTTTTGGATGTGGAAACAGCTAATCAATTAGGTTGTGTGGTAGAAGAAGGGCGACTATGGTGGTTACGGTAGCCGATGGGAATAAGTTGCCTAGTGTGGCAAGATGTCCTAACTTTCGGTGGTCAATGCAAGTGGAGTGATTTTGAAGCTAATATGAGGTTGTTGCCCTTGGGAGGGAAAGGTTTGTGATGCAGTATTAGGGGTGGAGTGGCTAGAAAAGTTTAGTCCCATTACAATGGACTTCCATAAAATGCAGATAACCCTCTCTAAAGGAAAGAAGAGTATTACTTTGAATGGAGCTACAGATGATACTGCGAATTTGAAAATGATGACTGGAAAATCTTTGGCTAAATTGTTAAAGAGGACTACTCAAGGGTTGAAAGGGTATTTGTTATACATGGATGGTAATGATAAAGAGGATGAGATGCAAGGTGTTCCTGGTCAGATTACAGAAGTGATAGCTCTGTATAAAGAGGTATTTGATGAGCCAAAGGGTTTACCTCCTCATAGGAAGCATGATCATAAGATTCCTTTGAAGGAGGGCAGTTCTCCAGTGTGTCAAAGGCCCTACAGAGTAGCCCATGTTCAGAAGGCAGAAATTGAAAGGCAGGTCAAAGAAATGTTGGCCACTGGAATTATAGAACCTAGCAGCAGTCCTTTTGCTGCTCCAGTGATTTTGGTGTACAAAAAAGATGGTACTTGGAGGATGTGTGTTGATTTTAGGAAATTGAATGAGCTTACAGTGAAGGATAAATTCCCTATACCAGTGATAGAGGAATTGCTTGATGAATTATATGGTGCAAAGTGGTTTACTAAATTGGATTTAAGGGCTGGGTATCATCAAATTAGAGTGGCTGAAGAAGACATTCCAAAGACAGCATTTAGAACACATCATGGGCATTTCCAATTTAAAGTAATGCCTTTTGGTCTTACTAATGCCCCTGCTTCTTTTCAAGCATTAATGAATGATGTGTTTGAGCCTTTTCTGAGGAAGTTTGTGTTGGTGTTTTTTGATGACATATTGGTGTACAGCCCAGATTTAGAGACTCATGTCCAGCATCTGACTCAAGTTTTACAAGTAATGAAGGCTAATCAATTGTATGCAAAAATGTCTAAGTGTTCATTTGCTCAGCCTTCCTTGGAATACTTGGGACACATCATATCACAGGAGGGAGTATCTGCGGATCCTAATAAGGTCAAATCTATGCAGCATTGGCCTGTTCCTTTAAATGTAAAACAATTAAGGGGTTTTTTGGGTCTCACTGGATATTACAGAAGATTTGTTAAAAGCTATGGGGAAATTAGCAAGCCTCTGACTCAGCTTCTGAAAAAGGGGTCTTTCAAGTGGGATAAGAATGCACAGATGGCCTTTGATAAATTGAAACAAGCTATGATTACTACTCCTGTCCTTACTATGCCTGATTTCAGTGTGCCTTTTGTGGTAGAAACAGATGCAAGCAATCTTGGCATTGGTGCTGTGTTGATGCAAAGGAATAAGCCTATTGCTTACTTAAGCAAAGGGTTGAGTCCAAGGTACCAAGGATTGTCTACTTATGAAAAGGAGTTAATGGCTATGGTTTTTGCTGTTACTAAGTGGAGGGCTTATTTGCAAGGACATCACTTCATCATTAAGACTGATCATCAAAGTTTGAAATTCTTTTTAGAACAAAGGGTGACAACCTTGTTACAGCAGAAGTGGCTTTCCAGAATGATGGGTTTGGATTATGAGATTACATATAAGAAGGGAAAGGAAAATGTGGTGGCAGATGCCTTGTCTAGGGTTATTGATCAGCAAAGTGAGTGTTTTGCTATAACTCAGGTGGTACCAGTATGGTTACAGGAGCTATACTTGAGTTATGATGAGGATACTTTTGCTCAGAGCATTATAAGTCAGTTGGCAGTTGAATGTGTGGCATTAGATGGGTGGAGTTTTGAGAAGGGTCTCTTAAAAAATAAAGGGAAAATTTATTTTGGAAATTCTAGGAATTTGAGGAAGGATATTCTCAATGAGTTACATGCTGGTAGTGTTGGAGGACATTCTGGAAGAGAAGCTACCTATAATAGGGTGGTGCAATTCTTTTATTGGCCAAGTGTCAGAAGTGATGTGAAGGAATATGTTAAAGAGTGTGATATCTGCCAAAGGTCTAAGGTGGAGAATGTATTATCTCCAGGCTTATTACAACCGTTACCCATTCCATCTCAAGCTTGGCAAGACATCAGCATGGATTTCATTGAAGGGCTGCCTAAATCACAAGGGAAGGATATTATTATGGTGGTTGTGGACAGGTTTACAAAATATGCTCATTTCATTGCATTGGCTCACCCTGTATCTGCTCTCTCACTTGCTACTATATTTCTTGATCAAGTATATAGGCTACATGGGCTGCCTAACTCTATAGTCAGTGACAGGGATAAGATATTTGTTAGTAAGTTTTGGCAAGAGTTGTTCAAATTGGTGGGTACTAGATTGACAATGAGTACAGCTTATCACCCTCAGTCTGATGGACAAACTGAGAGAGTTAATAGATGCTTAGAGGGATATCTAAGGTCTATGTGCATGCAGAAACCAACTCAATGGAATGCTTGGCTTCCTATGGCAGAATGGTGGTATAATACCACATTCCATCAGTCCATTGATATGACACCTTTTCAAGCATTGTATGGAAGTCACCCTAAACAATTGCAATTATCTACTGAGTTTCATACTTCTGTAGGGGCTGTAGAATCATTATTAAAGGACAGGCAGAGGTTGGATTTGATATTGAAGGAAAGCTTGACTCAAGCTCAAAATAGGTATAAGACTTATGCTGATCAGAGAAGGAGTGAAAGAACCTTTGAGGTAGGAGATTGGGTGTACTTAAGGCTGCAACCCTACAGACAGTCTACATTGGCCTTGAGAAGAAATTTGAAGCTGTCAGCTAAGTATTTTGGGCCTTTTCAAGTCATAGCAAAGGTGGGAAATGTAGCTTATACACTTGCATTACCTCCTGGGTCAATGATACACCCTACATTTCATGTTTCTCTGTTGAAAAAGAAATTGGGAACTCAGGTGGTGCACATTCTTGCTCTGCGAAAGTGGGACCTGATGGTCAGTTTTTAGTTCATCCAGTAGCAGTGTTACAGAGGAGGTTCATTAAAAGAAATAATGTAGCTGTGGTTCAATGGTTAGTTCAGTGGGCAAATACCTTACCAGATGATGCCACATGGGAAGATGCCACTGTTATTACTGATCAATTTCCAGAATTCAATCCTTGAGGACAAGGATTTGTTGAAGGGAAGGGTATTGTAATGGATCAGACTATCATTTTACATTCTGTTAGTAGTTAGAAGTTATAAGGGGTACGAGTGTTATTTCTTCATAGTTAGAATAAAAGAAGTAAAGGGGTTTGTGGTAATAAATGAAAGTGCAGCTAGTGGCACGTGTCAAGCTGAGGGCGCGAAAGTTGGTTAGGAAGGTGTTATCTGTGCTTATAAGCCATGTTTAGGAGATAATGAGGGAAAAAAAAATGATAATCAGTTTTTCGTGCTAATCAAATCCCTTTTCTCTTATTCTTTATTCTCTGTTTACTCTTTTGTTCTTATTCAAAATATCAAACACTTAGGGTTCATCTTGAATCCTTCCCAAAGCTTGAGATCCTGCCTGATCCATTACACATGGTTTAGGGAAGGGGAAGCGGACGAGGGTGTGAGGAAAATGAGATGGGAATAGAGATGGAATGGAAAGGGGATGAGGGTCGTAGTGCAACAACGGGGTAGAGAGGGCAAAGAGACGGGGAAGATGGGAAAGTTTGAACTTAGCCTTTTCAAGTTTTTAAATTTTACTATACCCTTAACTACAAACCTTTATTTCTAAAATATCCCTCAGTTAAGTAAGCACGTGGACGACACGTGCTTACTTAACTGAAAATTCTAACATTTTCGTCAAAAAAAATTTAACTGTCAACATTTGGTAACTTTGGATCCTTAGTCACCAAAAAATGAAACATCGGACCCTGAACTACAAACACCCCATATACTTTGGACTCTTATTTGTAATTTGTCTTTTTTAAATAAATGAAACATTTTTTATAATGTAAGTTATCATTTTTGTAAATAAATGAAACCTATTTTAAAATGCACTAAGACATTTTTGTAAATAACTGAAATTTACTAACAACAATGGCACTCACACTATTTTAAACTAGCACTGACACTTTTTTTATATTAATACAGATACTCTTTTACACTCAGGGCTTATATGATAAAACGTAGAGCTGAATTGTTAATTTGCTGAATTTTATGACTTGAGTTTGTTTGATAACGACAAACCACTTATATTTGAATTTAGTCAAATTTTTTACTCATCTCTCAAAAATTATTTGAATAATATTAATGATTATATAGTAAAAATAATTTCATCTTAAATATAATTAGATTATATTTTTATAGTATTTAAATATATTTTGGTATTTCCGTTGTCCCATTATAAAATTTATCTTGACTATTATAGTCAACTTGACTTAACTTTAATAAAAAATGAAGAAAATTTAATTATGACATTCTGTTAAAAATATTATTAATAGTTTAATATTAAGAAAATTATATTTTAATACTTAGTCAAATATAATTTATATGAGAAATTAAAATATTTCAACAAAAAAGTAATAATAAATAAATAAATAAAATATGTTAATGGATGGATTTGAACCCATTTTTTTTCTCTTTCTTTCCTCCTCTTACTATCTTAAGACTCCTCTTTCCAACTTAAAATTAATAGCATTTTTTAAGATAATCTTAATTAATTAAGTGATTTAAATTGACCTTACCGAACAGGCTTAATTTTTTAATCTCTTTAAGTATTCCAAATTTAGAGTTTAATTGAGTTACCAAACAGATCCTCATACTACCACTTTATAATACACTAGTGCTACACACATGTGCGTTAATCGCACGGGCATGAAATTATTCAAAACAAAGTTAAATTTTAAGCAAATATATATGTAAAAATTATTGATGAAAGATAAAATTAATACTTCCTCCGTCCCACTTGAGCTTACAATAAATATTTACAAAAAGGTTAAATATATTCATATTTTATAGTTTATAAGGACTATTATAATTAAGAAATTAATTTAATAATTAATCATTATTTTGCAAATTTTAATGTTTTTGTAAAAATAATACAATTTTTTTAAAAAAATAATTGACTATTTATTCATGTTAGATCAAGTGAATTGCAAATCTTAGAAATGTTAAGAGACCCAATAAGCTAGTCCAACATTTGTTGAATCGTTGATGCAATAAACAATATCCTCAGCACCACTCTCTCTTTCTCTTTCTCTTTCTCTTTCTCTTTCTCTTTCTCTTTCTCTTTCTCTTTCTTTCGCGTGTAAACTTTTCTCAAATAATTCATTAAAAAATTAATCTCAAAATGACAACCCTTTCAAACTGTTTGCCAAAATTACCATTTAAAAAAAACTCGCTACTAGATGTGGCGAGTTTATATTTTCCTCGCTCAAACTCACTACTCCAAGTAGCGAATTTAAATGACCAATTTTTCAAAACTTTTTCGATTTGCTATGGTCACTTTGCAAATCATTTCGCAGTTTGTCGTGGTCACTTAGAACAATTTTTGCAAATCCTCTTGCGGTTTGCTATGGTCACTTAGACCAATTTTTGCAAACCGTTATAGATAGTCATCTTGGCATTAGCCTTTTGTTGATATGGTTGATCGAACCAATCTTGGCTAAGTGTTTATGTATTATTGATCACTAGGATCAAATTTTACTAAGGACCTGAGCCCTATTTTAAGTCATATCACTACTGAGGCCATGAGGTATTGTTTCATCACCCGATATCCTTGTTGTGTTCCTGCTAGCTATGACCTCCTGGATCAATAGTCGCGAGCAACTTTATTGTAGCCATTCGATACCCTTTTGCTATAATTAATGAGATTAATGTTTGCAACATTTCAATTTTTATTTTTTATTTTTTGGTATCGTTATAAATGCTATAACTTTATGAGTTAATCTTAGCAAGTGCGGTAGTGCTATGGTTGTGTATGACCAATCATGGGAAAGCATTCGAGCCTAGTCATTCCTGGCCTTCGATTTCCATCGGAAACTGTTTCGCAAATTGCTAAGGTCGCTTGGACCGATTTTTGCGAAATGTGTTATTTTTAGCTCGTTTGTCTTAGGCCCATATCAAATGAGATATGTGTCGTTTGGACACCTTTGTTAGGATACCACGTGGAATGACTTGTTCGAATAAAGATTTTGGAAAGATAGTGTAAGAAATATAATGGAGAACGTGATTTCAAAGAGAAGAAACATTGATTTTCATTGAACCTCTAGGGAGGGTGATGAAAGCCTACTACATGTTTAAATATTTAGGGAAAACAATAAAACATTCTACCGATGCTACATCTTTAGGGAAAACAATAAAAACTCATCTGCAAACTATCAATCACGATGTCCCTCTTCCTTGGAATTTTCTACCTTTCGGTTTGCTCCTTCTTTCCTTTATCGGTATCTTCCTCCAAGGTAACCACTTTCTCCTTCATTATTTCTTCTCAGGGGGTTTCATTCACTTAATTGATTTCTAACACCATTTCGACGTCTTGCTCTACGGATTTGCATGTCGCAACTTCTTTAATATTGGAGATCGCTTACACTAGAATTGGTGATTTTGAAATTTGACACCCCCACATCATGGGGTCTTCCTTCTCCATTTCTAGTCGGCAATTACTTCAACCATACTTATGGAGGAGGTTTGGGAATGGCTAAGTGTTACTTCACGATCTGACTCATAGATCGTTATGCTATTCTTGTTCTTTTGCATGGTGATCTTTTTTAGGGTATCAACGGGTTCACTTTTCAAGCATCCAATTACCTTGGAGTAGGTAATTTTGCCATTGGTGAGGGATGAAGACCACCATTTCGAAGCTTTTCATGAATGGTATGCCCACGATGGTGTTATAAAGAGATGCCAGATCTAGGACCATGAAGGTAACCATTTCAGATCTGATCATATTGCCATCCTCAGCAAAATTTTGGATATCAATGGTGCCTTTGACTATAACCTAATGGTTTGTGAAACCTTTCAGCATCCCGGCAAAAGGTGCAAGGTGAGCTTCAAAATACCCCATTCCTAAAAAAGCTTCATAATACAAGATATTGTGGGATGCTCCCGTATCAACAAGGTTTTTTTTATTTCCCTTTCTGCGGTGTACAACTTGATGATGATGGGCTGATCTCCATTCCCAAGCGACAAAGCTAACTCCTTCCTACTGAAACTGATCATTCTTTCTTCCTCTAGGGCATACGCCGACACATTGAAAGTGTGATTTAGGCTGTAAATCTGGTTAGTGAGTTGGGTGATGCTCGGGATCTTTTTATTGATCACGTAAATAACCGTGCATTTCCTCCTTCCCCTTTTCCCCTTGACGTTTTTCTTTGTCTTCCCCCGGTTTGATTCCTTCTAGGAAACCATTTAAGAGTCTACGTTCTGCCATACTTTGTAAAGCCTTCTTCAGAAGGAAGCAATCTTCGGTTTCATGCCCCATATCTTTAATTAAACTTACAAAACTTGTTCCTGTTACGTCCTCCACTATACTTGGTGTCCATCGGTCTGGGGGTCGGTGAGCTCTTGCGTCATGCTCCACAACTTCAATTCTTTCTTTTCTCATTCTCCTGGAGCTTGAACCTCCGCCTTGCCCATCAATATCTTCTCCTCCAGCGTACCTCCTAGCATGCTCGTACAACTCTCTTGGGGATTTGGGGGGATGCATATTCAATTCGCTTCTGAGGTGGGGAATGGCCAAACCGGCGTTGAACAACATAATGATTTCCCCATCGTTAATGTCTGTTATCTGATCTGTCAAGTGCCTAAACCTCGTGACATAGTTGATGACCGATTCTCTTGACCTTTGTCTAATTTGGCACAATTTCGATTTGGCAATTAGGAATGCTCCTGAGGCACTAAATTGAGTCATGAACTTGGTTTTGAAATCATCATAACTATCAATATAGTCCATTGGGAGAGCCATGAACCACTCTATAACATAGAGCATGGGTGGTGAGAGTACTAGCTAGAGCTTACATAAAATGGGATCATCCTTTGTGAATAAGGACATCTTACCTTCGATCTGCACAATGTTGTTGCTTGATTTGGTTATGCCGGTATAATCGGGCAAGGTTGGGATTTTGATCTTGGGGTTTGGAGGAGCTTCTTTGATCCACTTTGTGAAAGGTTGAAGAAAGGAGTCTTTCTCTGGTTCATCTTTCTTGGCGGTTTCCACTTGGGCTAATCGCCTCATTATCTCCCTTTCCCATGAACTCTCTCCATGACTTCGCTCTTTCTGTGATGACCTTTTTCTTCCCTTTTCTTTCCTTGGAAGGGTGGTATGAGGAATCATAGGTTGATCTGGTATCCTCATCCCGATAAGAGGATTCCTTCTTAACGCTGTTTCTTTTTCCTATCATCATGATGAGAATGACTCTTCAACTTTTCCTTATGTGCGGTTTCCACTATCAAGCACTTCTTTGGCGGAACTTTGGAATCATCCCGATTGGGGTGCCACGTCTTCACATAGGCTACGCTTTCACTCTTGATCTTGACGGGAGAGTGAGCGTTGTTCGTGATTTTGTTAACTTCATCGGTGGCTAAGAGCATCTGTGGGTTCCCTATATCTTTCAATCGTTCATTGTTCAACAAGATTTTAGCATACATCAAGCTTTGTTGTTGCAAAAGTAGAAACTTTTATAAGTGACTAGAAAGTTAGAGGCTCACAAATAGCATTCAAAGAAAATAGCCATATATCACTTTCCGAATAGCCTAACTGATGTGTTATTGACAGTCATGCAAACATGTTCTAGGTACCCCGAGAATGCCAAAGTTATCATATAAAGGTCTCTTAAATTGGTAACAATTATCAAGAAAATATAAATGGAAGTGAAAGGTGAAGTAATCATACTTTACATATTTCAATGTAATTATATCCCCCCCATATTGATAATAATACTCAAGATTTTAAGATTAAAACACCCTCAAATCATCATCGACTTTAGCCAACATCCCAAAATATGAAAAGCACAAAATTTTTATAATTTTCTATTTTTTTAGGGTGACACTATATACACACTGCTATAAATCTACATACTCGGAGAGATATCTACTCCCAAACTCTAAACATGTTATGTCCTCATAGCAAAGAGAACTAAAATATATCTTGCATTCAAAGGATGATATGACACAAAAAACAAATAAAATAAAACAAATAAAGCATACCTACTTGGGTTGCCTTCTAATAAGCGCATTTGGTTAAGGTCGTTAGCCCGAGCGTAGTCCCAACTTCAGTTGGGGTTGGAGGTGGCCATGCCATCTTTGGCCTTTGCTTTTCTTCCCTTGGCCCACTGTTAGTGTCGAAACCTAACGGTTTATTTTATATCCGCAAGCGCACGGGCTATTGTAATACAGCGGGTGCAAGTACGAGTCGATCCCACAGAGACAGGGTTTACTTTGGGATGATATTTGTCTTTATAAAAATATATAGATGATTGGGGGAGATATTGATTTTGTAAGATAAAATACTAGGAAGATATATAAACTACTCTAGCATATAATGATAGTATTCACGGGATTGAAAACAAATAAAAATGCTTTTAGATAAAGTCTTTTATCAAAATAACAAGGATGGTACGTTAGGCTTACACTACTTCTGGCTAGGACAGTAGCATTGTATCCTTCACTAATTATGTCCTAACTGTTTGAGAAATCTGTTTATGTTTGCCCCCGCCCTGTCACAAACGGGCATTCCAGCTTATCTCTAGCTGACCATAATTAGCAAGAATCCATTAAGAACGAGAGTCAACGTACTTTCCATTCAAAGAACACCCCTAGGCCATTGAACTACTCTCGTGATCAATGAACCTAGTTCCTTCATATGGTTCCGTCAATCGAAATTCTCCGCTAGGTACTTCTCTCAATTGACTAGGGTTCCACAAATATAAATATATTTGCAAGCAATTTAAGAATAATATGAAGAAATTGTTTTAAGATGAAAGTGCCAAATCAAGGATGATACGCTAAGTTGTGCTAACTAGCACATGTATCTTAAGACTTTCCGGCCTTTCTCTCAAGGGTTCGGCTTAGTGTAATCCCGTTCGTCACGCGGGAAATCCGACTCACCTCTCGAGGGTAGCAAGTAAATCAAAAACACCATTTAAGTCCACCATCTCACGTATTTTCCACTAAAGGATCATCCCTAGGTCTTTAAATCACTGTGTGTAATTTATCGACCTAGTTCAATTCTTAGAGATCCGCTAATCAAGATTCTCCGCTAGGTACTTCTCTTAATTAACTAAGGCTATACAATCAAGAACGTCTCCCTAATTGCAAGTATCTAAGTTTAATAAGAAGAGAATTGAAATGACATGTAGAGAAAGCATGAATATAAATAAATGAGTTTCCAACTCCGAGAAATGGAGGATTACTCAAACCATTGGAATAATAAAAGAAGTAAGTAAGAAATAGAAATAGGGAAAAGAGATACTTATTCATAATGAGAGAAATAATGGCTGAAAATAATATTCATTCATAATCTTCAAGAGTACACAAGACTTGTCACGAATCATTGATACACCTTGAATATCATGTATAAATTGCTAGAGTATTTTTCTATACATTCTAAATATAATATGATCCTTTCTAAATGTGTTCTATGAACATTTTCGGATTTTTCTGGATGTCTAAAACTGAGTACAAATAGCCTTTATATAGGCATTCTATGCTAGGGACACATCTCTTGCGAAAAGGCACCTTTTGGCTGAAAATGGATGTGCTCGGCCGAGTCAATGAATCTGCTCGGCCGAGCAGGGCTTTTCTGACAGTCATATCCGTTGTAAAAGGCACCTTTTGGTTTGAACAGAGGGTGCTCGGCCGAGTCAATGAATCTGCTCGGCCGAGCAGAGCCTGTTTGACCGGTCTTCAGCAGATTTCCATTTTTGGTCCCTCTATTTCCAAGGCTTTATGCTCTGAATCCATTATACTTCGGAAAATGACCTAAAAACCTGTAAAAATCACACAATATACCAACCAAGCATAAAATCGAAGGAAATGATAAAAGAAGCTAATTTGCATTTATTTTGAGACTAAAATTGGAATAAAAACTAAGTAAATACTAAGATAAAATGCTATAATTTACTATATAATAACTACTTATCAAATTCCCCCACACTTAAACCTTGCTTGTCCCCAAGCAAGATTAGAATGAAAAGATGGAGAGGGAAAAGGATATGCAAAAGAGAATGTTCCCTCAGAAAATTTTATTGTAGCATGCCTATTGCCTTTTTTTGAAGATTGCCTTTATCTTTCTAGTCATATTTTTCATACCCTTAAAAATTATTAGGAAAAAGTATTTAGGGGATATATTTTTTTAGAGAGTAATTACAAGACAATAAACTAATATAGCAAACATAGGAATTTGTTCAAGCAAAGCATGCTAGAAAGATAAATCTAAGATCATAAACTTGGTAGAATAAAAGCTTCACTTTTAGAGTAGGTTTTGAGAGAAAATGAATTTATTTCTTTAAAATGTACAAAAGAAAGTATAAACATTTATTCACGAATTTAGAAGTTCCCGAAGAATTGTATTACATTCTTGAATCACAAGGGTGAAGAATGGATGATGGTAGTGGAAAAATCTCGTCAAAGTCAAACAAATTTATCTTATTTTTGTACGTGTTATATTTTTGCAAAAGACCTAAGTTATCTTTGATCCTTTCAAGTAGGAGACATTGTGGTCGCGAGCCCCATGTTCCTAATACTCAGATCAAGAATACTTTTGGATATTATCTCCGTTTTGACAAGGAAGCATCGTCGCAGCGAACGCCGTGCCCCGAGTTACTTAGGAGATAATATGTTTCTTTTTGCTTTTAAGGCTTGGTGACAATTGTCACTCTTTTATCAATAAGATAGAAGTGCTTTACTTTGACTTGATTTGAAAAATGGAAGGATGGAATTTATGAAAGGGTGTGATTCAAGGGATGCAAACAAAAAGGTACTTCTAAAAAGGGAATAAACATTTAATGAAGATAAAAGATGTACAACTTTAAAGAAATATTTTCCATTTTTGCATAAATGACCAAGTATAAAAAGATGATCAATAAAGATTCAATCTAATCAAATGCTTTTCTTGATAAATCCCTATATATTGCTATATTAACTTATGAGACTTTTATTTACTTCCTAGAAATATCCCTATATTTTTCTTTCTATTAATTTCTAAGTTTATAGAAAATATGAGAGGAAAAATAAAGGCATTAATCTAAGGCATATAGCAAGCATAAAGATTAATAATATGGATCATCATAGGGATTTTTTTTTTTTTTTTTTTTTTTTTTTTTAAATACTAGGCATGCATACATAAAAAGAAAAGAAAATGCAACTAAGTTATAAAAGAAAAACTAAAAATGAAAGACTAGAATAAAATGCAAATAAATAAAACGCAAGTTCCTCCCCCACACTTAATTTAAGCATTGTCCTCAATGATTCAAGGACTATAACGAGATTGGTGAGGAAAGAATAAAAAGAAAAGACTTACATTGGGGGTGGTGGTGGTGGTGGGTAAAAATTCTCCCAATGCCTTACTCCATAGTCGTAGATGTAATCAACTCTTCCTTGCACATGTTGCACTCGCCCTTCAATATTCTCTTGGAATTGGTTGAAGTTCTGATTGAAATGGTTGAGTTGATGAAGCATTTGAGTTTGTTGGAGGGCCATTTGGTTTTGTTGGAGGGCCATTTGGTTGAACTGTTGGTAAAAGTCGGGTGGCATTTGATTTTGGTTAAGGTTGGCTTGCCCTTCTTCTTCTTCTTGCCCCATGTTCATATCTTCATTTCCCGCTTCATCTTGCCCCAACAAAAGAGGGAAGAACCAAGTATCCGGTTGGTTTATTAATACCACTGGAATATTGGCATTGGGCAAGATAGCATGTGGTGTCTTGTTAGCACCACCTCCCACAAACCAAGTATACCTCCCATTCCCTTCTTCGGAGATCATGTTCATCATTTTTAGGGCTGCTACATCAAGCACCCTAGATCCTCTAACTGGTACCCAAGCATTTTCGCCTTCCTCCGGTATCTCAATACCAACATATATTGCTATGAGGGTTATAATCCCTCCAATATGAATATCACCCGGAAAAGTTGGGGAGATGTGATCCCAAAGCCTATCAAACAACCACTTTCCCAAATTTATCCCTTCACACCCTGTCACAAATGCCCATAAAAGAAACAACTCCGCCCTATTGATCGTCCCTTTATCTTCTCTTGCAAAAACGGCAAGCATACATCCTATGTATGTAACGGAGGACGGGGTGGATTATTAGAGAGGTTTTGGATGTTTTGGGTAGGAAGGGAGTATGACCCGTAATTTGTAACCAAAACGAATCTGCATTAAACTGAGGAGGGGGAACGTTTGTGGCATTTCTGGGGGAAGGCCAACCAAGTATTTCATTGGCTTCTTCAAGGTCAAGGGTGTAAGGAGTGTTTAGGAGCCGGAATCCTAACTGAATATCCTTAAATTCTTCACCCGTATTATCATCAATCAAATCCCTAGTTCTCTTAGTTAAAGAACTTAGGAACTCCAAGGTAATGCCTTCGTAGGTCTTTTCGCTTAAGTGCATAAATTCTACACAATTCAATCCTTGGTGCAAAGCCCGGATATTGCCCCTAATTCCCATAATTCTTAATGTCTCTACATCGGGAAATTGGGTAGGCTTAATGCTTTTTCCACACAATTTGGCAAACCTAGTTGCCTCATCCTCGGATTGAAAATCAATTCCCAAAGTGTTCAAAGTAGGGATGGGTCTAGAACTAGAAGCATCATCATTTCGGGACCTCTTTGTGGTCCTAGAAGATTTTCTTCCTCTTCCCCTACCTCTTTCCATGGCAAAAATTGGCTTAATTTCAAAAACCCAACTAAAAGCAAAAAATTTTAGAGAGAGAATTTTTGATACTGACAATGGAGGAGGAGAATCGCCTTGAAAACTTGATTTCTTGCTTTGTTGCTGCTTGAATGCTTTGAACAAATCGTCCTTCTTCACCAATTTGATTAAATTCGAAAATCTTGGAAATTTGAGAAAGAACTAGGGTTTTTTCGAATTTTGGGGGATTTGGGTGAATTTTGGGTTGTGTATGGGTTGGGTAGTGTTTAGGAGAAGGATTTAGGGTGAAAGGAAGGTTGAATGGCCGGAATCTATGGAGGATTTGGTGATTTTATGGAGGGAAGGGGCGGAGGTATGGAGGGTTTAGAGAGAGAGAGATGAACAAGGGAGGTGAAATGAAGAGGTGTCGCCAAAGGCCCCGTTTTGACCAAAATTTTCTCGAAAATTCAAACCGCTCGGCCGAGCATGGCCTTGACTCGGCCGAGCATCGGCCTTCGCCTTAACAAAGTTTCGTCCCTTCTTGCTCTGGCCGAAGTCAAGGAACTCGCTTCGCCGAGCACTTTTGCCGCAAATTTTTTTTTTTTTTTTTTTAAACAACGTATCCATTCACGAAGAGGTGTTTGATCGAATCAAGAGTGTGCGGCCGCTCCACTTGGTTGACTCAATTTAGTTCATCCGCTCCTGAATGCACGGCCACTCCAATAATTGGTGCACGGCCGCTCCAACACTGTTCACTATATATTTTTTATATTCCTACAAAACAGAGTTAGAAAATAATACAATAATAATATATAAACATAAAAAAATAAAGATAAATGATAGAGACAAATATCAAAAAGTAAACCGTTGTCCCCGGCAACGGCGCCAAAAACTTGTTAGTGTCGAAACCTAACGGTTTATTTTATATCCGCAAGCGCACGGGCTATTGTAATACAGCGGGTGCAAGTACGAATCGATCCCACAGAGACAGGGTTTACTTTGGGATGATATTTGTCTTTATAAAAATATATAGATGATTGGGGGAGATATTGATTTTGTAAGATAAAATACTAGGAAGATATATAAACTACTCTAGCATATAATGATAGTATTCACGGGATTGAAAACAAATAAAAATGCTTTTAGATAAAGTCTTTTATCAAAATAACAAGGATGGTACGTTAGGCTTACACTACTTCGGCTAGGACAAGAGCATTGTATCCTTCACTAATTATGTCCTAACCGTTTGAGAAATCTGTTTTATGTTTGCCCCCGCCCTGTCACAAACGGGCATTCCAGCTTATCTCTAGCTGACCATAATTAGCAAGAATCCATTAAGAACGAGAGTCAACGTACTTTCCATTCAAAGAACACCCCTAGGCCATTGAACTACTCTCGTGATCAATGAACCTAGTTCCTTCATATGGTTCCGTCAATCGAAATTCTCCGCTAGGTACTTCTCTCAATTGACTAGGGTTCCACAAATATAAATATATTTGCAAGCAATTTAAGAATAATATGAAGAAATTGTTTTAAGATGAAAGTGCCAAATCAAGGATGATACGCTAAGTTGTGCTAACTAGCACATGTATCTTAAGACTTTCCGGCCTTTCTCTCAAGGGTTCGGCTTAGTGTAATCCCGTTCGTCACGCAGGAAATCCGACTCACCTCTCGAGGGTAGCAAGTAAATCAAAAACACCATTTAAGTCCACCATCTCACGTATTTTCCACTAAAGGATCATCCCTAGGTCTTTAAATCACTGTGTGTAATTTATCGACCTAGTTCAATTCTTAGAGATCCGCTAATCAAGATTCTCCGCTAGGTACTTCTCTTGATTAACTAAGGCTATACAATCAAGAACGTCTCCCTAATTGCAAGTATCTAAGTTTAATAAGAAGAGAATTGAAATGACATGTAGAGAAAGCATGAATACAAATAAATGAGTTTCCAACTCCGAGAAATGGAGGATTACTCAAACCATTGGAATAATAAAAGAAGTAAGTAAGAAATAGAAATATGGAAAAGAGATACTTATTCATAATGAGAGAAATAATGGCTGAAAATAATCTTCATTCATAATCTTCAAGAGTACACAAGACTTGTCACGAATCATTGATACACCTTGAATATCATGTATAAATTGCTAGAGTATTTTTCTATACATTCTAAATATAATATGATCCTTTCTAAATGTGTTCTATGAACATTTTCGGATTTTTCTGGATGTCTAAAACTCGAGTACAAACGGCTCTTTATATAGGCATTCTATGCTAGGGACACATCTCTTGCGAAAAGGCACCTTTTGGCTGAAAATGGATGTGCTCGGCCGAGTCAATGAATCTCGCTTCGGCCGAGCGTGGCTTTTCTGACAGTCATATCCGTTGTAAAAGGCACCTTTTGGTTTGAACAGAGGGTGCTCGGCCGAGTCAATGAATCTGCTCGGCCGAGCAGAGCCTGTTTGACCGGTCTTCAGCAGATTTCCATTTTTGGTCCCTCTATTTCCAAGGCTTTATGCTCTGAATCCATTATACTTCGGAAAATGACCTAAAAACCTGTAAAAATCACACAATATACCAACCAAGCATAAAATCGAAGGAAATGATAAAAGAAGCTAATTTGCATTTATTTTGAGACTAAAATTGGAATAAAAACTAAGTAAATACTAAGATAAAATGCTATAATTTACTATATAATAACTACTTATCACCCACCTCATGCTTTCGCGAGCAAACATCCACAACTTTCCACATATAAGTACCATTTTTAATTAGCTCAAGTGGAGCCCAAGGAACTTTAGAGGCATTTTTCTTGGCCTTCTTCTTTTCGGGGGCCTTTCCCCCAAACTCGTTTAGTGCCTTGGTCTCACAAACTTTAAGCACTTCATTCTCAACAAAATCATAAGAGCTATTATATTGATCACAAATATTAGCAAAGAAAGTATCAGATATATCAAGAAAACAACACTCTTTCTACTTAAGCACATGAATCAATATTCTCAGATTTTAAAGGAAGAATGATTTCAATTGTGACACTGAATCCTTGTGGGAGCGGTCTAGGGGGTGATATTTTCCGTTACTCAACGAGTATTCGTCGTCCTTGATGTTATTAGCCATATTATGCACCTTCGCATTATCCCTAGAATTCTCACTGTCACTTGGCATTCAATCTAATTGAGCACAATCACTCCTCTATGTTATCAACAAACGCACAAAAGTCCCACTCATCATCCACGGGGTGTTTCATCACATCATTAATTGGGATCTCAATCCTCTCATCTTCCACCATCATAGAGAATTTCCCATTCCCCACATTATTATAGTATTAGTGGTGGCCATGAACGGGTGCCCTTGCAAAATAGGTGACTCATTACACATACTCCCTCCATCAACCATGTCCAAAATAACAAAATCAACGGGGACAATTAAAGTCCCCACTTAGGCTAACACGTCCTCCACAATACCCATCAGTCTCCTCATAGAACGGTCCGCTAGATGGAGTGTCATTGTGGTGGTCTTTAACTCAGGCAAGCCCAATTTCAAGTACATGGAGTATAGTAATAAATGTATGGTATACCCAAGGTCCAACATCGCCTTCTCCTTTTTAGAATCCCCCAAATTAATAGAAATTGTGAAACTTCCGGGGGTCCTTTTGTTTAGGTGAGAGGTCTTGTCGAACTATGACAATAGCACTTTCTTCCACGACCAACATCTCATTATTTTTGTACCTATGATTTTTAGAGTTTATTTGCTTGAAATTTTTTGCATAGGCATGAATAATTTTAATTTTAATAACTTTAAGCAAAGGGAGATTAATACTAACTTTGGAGAACATCCCCGTTAACTTTTTCATTTGATGCCTATATTGTGTCTCATCAAGTGACCGGGAAAGGGCACCGGTGGTACATATGGCTTGGGGGGTATATATGTGTCTTTGGGATTTCCACCAATCTATGTGTACTATTTTCAACATCTTTTTTTTAAATATGAGGAGGAGAAGGAGAATATGAAGGAGAACTAACCTCTTGACTTATTCCGTAGGGTGGATTTGTGTCTTTCGGCTTCAGCAAGTTGCCCTATTTGGATTTCAAGATTTTTTATGTCTTGATTCTTATTGTCGCTCTAAGTTCATTTGTTCCATAGCCTATTCCTCTTTCTTAGGCTCAAATTTCTCTCGGGTGGTGGAATGTGAAGGGGTTTGTTTTGATTACCTTGGTTGCCTCCCCATGAGAAGTTTGGATGATTCCTCCACCCCAGATTTGTAGGTATTGCTATACGGATTGTTTTGTGGAGGCCTTGGGTTGTACCCATTCAGTGCATGTGCCTGCTCATCATTAGTAACAAATTATGCACCACCGGGACAAAAGTTAGTAGAATGAGTATGTAAACCACATATAGAACAAGCATCTTGCACAACATAAGCACTAACAGAAGTGCATTTAGCATTAAACATGACAATTAATTGTGATACTTGGTTAGCCAAATTATCATTAGCTTTCAACTCATGTACTGATAAATGGCTATTTTATAGTCATTTATAGTATTTTTATTGCTTTATTTACTTTAAAATTAATGCCAATTAAGTATAAATTAGCTTCTTTTATTTTATATCTTTGATTTTACGCTTGGTTAGTATCTTTTTGTAAATATACAGGCTTTAGGTTCATATTTTGAAGTTTAAGGGGCTTAAAGTAAAGCTATGGAAATAGAGGGGTCAAAATGGAAGATTTCAAAAATCAGTCCAAGACAGCTGCTGCTCGGTCGAGCACTTCCTTGACTCGGTCGGGCATGAAGGACCGGAAGGGAGTATTTGCTAAGAAGACCTTGCTCGGCCGAGCACCTGTCTTGACTCAGCCGAGCACCCCCCTGATCAGCCAACATATGCCTTTCTTGATGAGATGCAACCCTCAGCCAAAATGCCTATATAAAGGGGCATTACACTCAGTTTTAGACATCCAAAAAATAGAAAAATCATCTGAAAACACTCAAAAACATATCAAAGTACTCTAGGAATTTATACACAATTTTCAAAGAATCATCGATTGTTCTTGGAGTTATTTTCGAAGATTGAAGCAATAAAATTTCTGAAGTTTACTTTCAGCCTCTGTTTCTCTACAAGCATAAGAATGACTACATTATGACGAGTTTTCATATGAATTGAACTAGGCTCCATTAATCACGAGAGTAGTTTAATGGCCTAGGGATGGTCATTTAGTGGAAAATACATGAGAATAACTTAAGCTTAACGGATTTTGGCTAATACGGAACCCTCGAGAGATAGGCCGTGTTAGTTTTAAAATACATGTGCAAAGCCTTCGATTGACAAGTAATGCACAATTTAGCGTATCACCCTTGATTTATGAACTGAATTATATTTTCTATAAACTTGATTTATTTGTTGACTACATGTTGTTTGATTTCCAATCCCGAGAATATATTTATTATAAGAATTTAAATTAGAATAATTTTTGTTTGTTTCTAGTATTTCATAACCAAAACATATTCCCCCAATCTTATTTCTATAATTTATATAAAAGCAAATATTTTTCTAACTAAACCCTGTCTCTGTGGGATCAACTCGTACTTGCACTTGCTATACTAGTTATAATCCGTGCACTTGCGGTATAAAAAGAACCGTTAGGTTTTGAAAAACCAAGTTTTTGGCGCCGTTGCCGGGGACAACAGTTTGCTTTTTGATATTTGTCTTTACTACATATTTTTTATTTTATTTTTTTTAAATATTCTTTCCGAAGATTTGTTGCGTTTAATTTCTTTCTTGAGTATTCTTTGCAGTTTATGAAAAGAACTCGGATCTTCCTTGATAATTTCGATTCGGAACCCGAAAGAACTTTTCACGAGAGATTAAGAAGATTAAGATAAGTATTAGAACAGCAAATGGCGGAAGAAGAACCCGCAACACCACTTAGGACCCTAAGGGACTTTGTTAATCCGAGTACCCCGAAAACTAGATCACCTATAGTTGTGCCGAACACTAATGCGGCCAACTTCGAGATAAAGCCGCAATTACTACATATGGTTATGAATAACCAATACAGTGGATCAGCTTTCGAAGACCCCCATCTCCATTTTCAAACATTCTTGGAGTACTGTGACACCACCCGCATTCAAGGTGTCACATCGGAGCTATAAGGATGCGCCTTTTTCCCTTTTCTCTAAAGGACAAGGCAAAACAATGGCTGAACTCGGTCCCCCAAAATTCCTTGACTACATGGGACCAAGTGCAAGAAGTTTTCCTTGGGTGTTTCTTCCCACCTAGTAAGACCGCCCAAATCCGTACCAAAATTACAAATTTTAGTCAAACGGGAAGTGAGTCACTGTACGACGCTTGGAAGCGATTCAAGGAGCTCCTAAGGATGTGCCCTCACCATGGGCTTGAAAAGTGGTTAATTGTGCAGACCTTCTACAATGGTCTCATATATAGAACAAGGGAAACAATTGATGCCGCTTCAGGAGGAGCACTTATGAATAAGACAGTGGACGAGGCATATGATCTCATCGAAAACATAGCCTTAAACCACTATCAATGGTCAAATGAAAGGGAGCAACCGCAGGGGACTCCAGGTAAGTACAATGTTGATGCCATTACTATCTTGTCCTCTAAAGTTGATATGCTTTTAAAGAAATTTGAAACCTTGAATGTGAATCCCGTGGCCAACGTTAACGTTGTTTGTGAACTATGTGGATCAAACTCACATAGTTTCGAAAGTTGTTATTTGCTTGACACTACTTCTAGTGAGCAAGCCAACTTTGTTAACTCTTATAGGCAAAAGGGTGGTATGTATTCAAACGCATACAACCCGAAATTGAGAAATCACCCTAATCTTTCCTATAAGAGTAACAACGTTCTTAACCCACAACCTTCTTCACAAACAAAACCACTGGGATTCACACAAAAGGATTTCAATGGAAATCCTAATGCTTTCCCTTCCCCTAAGTCTAAATTAAATCTTCTTATGGACTTTGTTGTTGACACTAAAAACGCACAAGAGAAGACTAATAACGAATTTAGGGAATCTTTAAATTGTTGAATAGTAGGTTTGATAATCTTGCCGCCCATAACAAAATGCTAGAAACCCAACAAGCCGGCACTTCGCATAGACCGCAAGGGAGTTTTCCCGGTCAAACGCAAGGGCCCAACGAGCATGTTAATGCAGTAATAATTAGGAGCGAGAAAGAGCTAATAAATTCCCCTCCTAAAGAAAATAGCAAACCTACTGAGGAAGATATTAGTCCAACCCCACTAATAGTTTAGACTAATAAAGAAAATGAGAAGAGGATGGAATCCTCTAAAATTTCTAAAAATTTTGACCCACCGATATCATTCCCTCAAAAGTTGGTAAAGGCAAAGTTAGATAAACAATTTGGCAAATTTTTAGAAGTTTTAAAATCAATTTATATTAATATTCCTTTTACCAATGCATTGCAACAAATGCCCTCTTATGCAAAATTTTTAAAGGATATTCTTTCAAACAAGAGGAAATTAGTGGAAAATGAGACCATCATTTTGGCGGAAGATGTTAGTGCCATTTTACAAAGAAAAATTCCTCCCAAACTAAAAGATTCCGACACTTTCTCTATTCCATGCAACATAGGTAAATACAATGTTTATAATGCAATGTTAAATCTTGGGGCTAGTGTTAGCCTATTACCACTTTCTATTAGTAAGAAACTAGGTATGGGGGAGATGAAACCCACCAGTATTTCTCTCAAACCAACGGATCGCTTCATCAAATATCCCGTGGGTATTATTGTAAGTACCCCAATCCGGATCGCTCCCCATCCAACATACGGGAAACACCGCGGACTCACACAAACGTAATCCCAGACACCCGTAACCTTCAAAAACCTCAAAAAAATACCAATCAAACCAAGGTGGGACCCTTCTGGGATAAAACAAAACAGAAGGACTTTTTGGGAATTACGAAAAAGTCCAGCCTGCAGGAAGTGTCCGCGCAAACACTTTTGTCACCAGACATCATAATTGCAAAATCCTCTTAAAGTCCACGAGATTCCCGTAAATCTTGAAAACCAAAAAATTGGTAATAAAATACATGTCCGCGCGGACATGATTGCATATTTTCTACCCCTATCAATAGAGGGCTCCCCCTCTCATTTTCTTCACTCCTCCCTTCTCTCCTCTCTCCCCCCAGCCTTCAGGCTCCCCCTCTCAGCCCTTAGAGGCAATCCCGGTCCCTTTCGGTTCCCTCCGGGCCCTTCCGAGCCCTCCCGAGGCACTCCGAAGACCTGTCGAGCGCTCCCGAGACGCTTCCGAGCCACCCCGAGGTGCTCACGACGCATTCCAAAGCCCTGCCGGTCCATTCCGAGCCATTCTGGTCCATCCCGAAGCCCGGTTGGACAATCTCGAGCCATCCCGACGCACGCCGAACCTCTGCCCGAGTACAACCAACATTCCTGAGGCACGCCGAACCTCTGCCCGAGCACAACTAACAATCCCGAGGCATCCCGACGCATGTCGGACCTCTGCCCGAGCACAACCAACAATCTCGAGGCATCCCGAGGCACGTCGAACCTCTGCCCGAGCACAACCAACAATCCTGAGGCATCCCGAGGCACGCCAAACCTCCGCCCGAGTACAACCAACAATCCCGACACACGCCGGACCTCTGCCCGAGTACAACCAACAATCCCGAGGCACGTCGAAACTCTGCCAGAGTACACACGGCAATCCTGAGGCACGCCAAACCTCTTCCCGAGAACACACCTAGCACTCCCGAGGCACGCCGAAGCTCTGTCCGCAGACACTGGTACATCCTGGAGCAATCCCGGTCCGTCCCAGAGCACTATTCACACTCAAACACTATTCCCAAGCGGAAGATAGACACGAACCAACATTGGTAAGGCCTCCTTCCAGTACTATTTCAATTAATTTCAATACACAGTATACAATGTAGACATTACTTTCAAAATGCATTTTTAAAAAGCATACACACACACAACTTTTAAAGAAAGAGGGGTATCGAAAGACTCGTGTATACGAGGCGACTCGGGTGAGCTCTACTATTCTCTTCCCGAGGCGTAACCTGACCTCCGAACTTTAAATCTCATCACACAACAACCTTTTCAAAAACAAAGCCTTTTCTCAATGTTTTGGGATATATCAAAACGGCATGGCGACTCCTCCAAACGCAGTGACACCTCCCGACAAGCAGCGAGATGCACGGCCCGCGCGCGCGGATCCGGGTAATTTCAGTTGGCGACTCCGCTAGGGATATTTTGCTTTAAAAAACTTTTAAACAAAAAAAAAAGATTTTTAAAACAATGATGAGGGTCAAACTTTCATTTTATCCCTTCTTTAACTGTTGTGGTGTGCATGTGCTTTAATTTTTTATTCAAAAAAAATAAAAATACAAAAAAAAAATGCATCATAATACATCTGTGTACATACATTCAAAAATTCAGCAAAAATTTCTGTTTTACTCAGAAAAAGAATTTTAGTGACCGCATACTACGCGCACTCTTATCCTGTACACTGCACACTACAACCCTTAACCCGGGGTGGTCTCAGTTGCAGCTCGATTGGTGTTCCTATGCTTTTTGAGCGCGCACGGAATCATCCCAAACATCCCATCCTAGCCAGTGTCAACCATGCACGCTTGTGTCACACTCTGTCACGACTCGGTTGGTTTTTACCCAGTCCGTGTCATAAAGCCTGGATACATATCACATGTCGGCCATTTTCTGAGTCGAAGCTCGAAACTCAAGATCCCTTGCGCAAGCAAGACGATGAAAGATCATGCTAAAATCTTGACCCGATCTTGATTTCCAAAGCTACACCCAGACGATGCTCCGTCCCAGATATACATCCATGCCCATATGACACCATGTCATTAAGCCTTTAATAAGTCATCCATTACAATATGACCTAGCCAAAACCTAACGTCACAGATCCCTTGCGCAAGCAAGGTAAAGAGAGGTCATGCCGAACTCTAGACTGGATCTTGACTCAGGTGCCGGCTCTGTTCACTATTCACATGGCCGACGCATTAAAACGAATATGATAGGCTTGGTCCTTTGGTTCGGTTTTTCTTTTGGCAGGTGGAAACCGCTTGCCCTATAGGACCCTCGCCCGGGGCTGTCCACCCCGGGATATCGAAATACAGGTGCAAAATGAGGGGCTTATAGCCGCACTGATGGTCTCCACTGATCCAGGATCTAGCATAGTTGCAAAAAAGAAGAGCAATCTTTTCCAACCCACCTAGGATTCTGAGAAAACATGTTTTAAGTAAATTAAAACAACAAAAAAATACATAAATAAAAAAAAGGAAACCGCATGTCGCATGATCTTTCCCCCTTTATCCAAAAAAGGCCTTCCTGTGTCTAAACCTTACCCGTCACCCCCTCCAGAAAACCGAGAGTGATTGAGAGTACCTGGGAACTGTTCTTCCAGTGTCAAAGTCGCAAGGTCCGACATCCTTTCCAATACAGCCACCAGAGCAGCCTGTCACTCCCCTATGGCAAGGTCGACAGATGACAACGAGGGAAACGAAATCCTACCCCTGAGCAATTTCCCGACAATGGCAGAGGTCTGGCAAGCTGTCAGAGCCCTCAAAAAATGCCAAGGCGAACAGCACGCTTGGATCGAAGGTGCCATGCATCATTTCGAAACATTGGCCACCCCCTGCCACCTGGGGCTCCCGAGGACGTATCCGCTCCCTCAGCTTCCAGAGTCTCTCAATGTACTTTGGAATCTAACCCTTGGCCTCTAGATAAGTCCCGCAGCTATGACATAAAGCCACAAGGCCCGCCAGGGAAAGATATTCTAAATCAATACCCCAAGGTTCCGAGCCCACCACAAATGGCCGAACACATCTGGTGGGATGTTTGTGATTGCCCCGATTGTCTGGAGAATGACTTCCAAGATGAAATAAACGAGGACCGTCCCCCTAGGAAAAAGAAATCCTCTTCTAAAAAAAACTGAGAAAGAGGTACGAAGCTGGCGATCCCACAGTGGGAACCCTCGGAGAACCATTCGGAAAGTTTGACTACTACGTCATCTACTCCAACAAATCTCCTCAACCTGATTCAACTCAAGATCACGGCAATATCTGCTCCATGATTAGCTGGGACGAGCTCCACACAGCAACTAACGGCCCAAAGGTCCTGACACCCCAGCCCCTATCTTGGGAAGACATCAAAGCTATTGTCGACACTCCAATAAAAGAAATAACAGTGAACGAACTGAAATGCGATGTGTGGCCCTACGCCAACCGAGGCCCTCCCATGACATAAGTGGGAGAAATAAGCAAAGGAGTGAAGCCAGAAGTGAACGTAATGATGCATTCCGGCCAGAACCCGATTAATCCTCCGAGGACAGACAAGAGACCAGCCATACCTAAGCTTCGAACTGAAAAAGGCCCCTACGCCAAAAAAGCTAAAGCGCTTGACCCGAAGGCTGAAGACCCAATCTTGACCCAGCTCAAGCGCACTCAAGCCAACATTTCCCTCTGGTCCCTATTTGTAGGTGTTAGTGCCCTAGGCCTATAGAGATAGACTTAAATGTAATGTCATTATTCATTTATATAAGAGATTGTTATTTTGATTATTATATATGTTTGCATGTTTATTGTAATAATCGTGTCCCTAGTACTTAAGAAGCACTAGTATGAAGTTTAATGGATAATCATGTGATGATTATATGCATAGAGATGCTCATTAAATTCATGGGTACTTGTTAGAGAACAAGGTACTGAACTTGACCTGTTATGAGATTTATGTCATGGTCAAATGTCATAATTAAATCTCATATAGTTATATCATTGATATCCTTTGACCTGAGATTATCATCGTCTTCCACTCGATGAATATTGTGTTTGATATAGTTTAACGTTATCTTTAACCGGATAACAATAAGGGCTATTATTGGCATGATAGGATTCTTGTTGGGAAGAATGATAAGTCAAGATAGAAATTTGTCCCTGGTAAAGAGAGATGTTTGCTAGGCCACTCGTAAGTAAGATTGATGATGTACATGGCCATGTCCGAATGAATTAATGTGATTAATAACATTCGATTGATCAATTTACTTGGTAACGAGAAAGCATTGAACAATATGAGTTGACGTGGACCATGACTCATGTTCAATATAACATCGTGTGACAATGGGATTGTGATATGTTCTATGTAGGAAATCGAACTTGATATTATATTATTTGGGTAGGCATGATGGCTTGCTAGAGTCCGCTCATGTCTTATGGGGATTGATGTGATCGAACTTATTGCCAACATAATATAGTCCTATGGGGTCACACACATCGAACGAATTGTCAAAAATGGAAAATATGGAATTTTTGTACTGAGGGGACGACTCGTCCCTTGTCCAGAACCAACTATTCCCTTGGCCGGGACGAGTGTATCTGAGGTGTTATCCTGAGGGACGACTCGTCCCATATGGGACGACTCGTGCCCTATGGACGACTCGTCTCCTAGAATTGTACTAACTATTCCCTTTAAAGGGGACGACTCTATCTGAGGTCATGTGAAGGGGGACGGCTCGTGCCCTATGGGACGAGTTGTCCCGTCGGCGCTGGCAGATACGTAACTGACTTGGAATTAGGGTTTTCTAAATAGGAAAAGGTATTTATAGTGTATAAATACTGCCTCCCTTTTGCCCTAGCAGTTACACATGAAATTTGGGTTTAGAGAAACACAAATTGAGAGTTTTCAATTGAGAATTGAAAATAAAAACACACCAATTCCATATTTATTCATAGATTAAAAGGGGTTTCAATCAAGGATCTAGAAATCCACCTAGAAGCATTTTAAGGTTCGTTCAACGTGTGGATACACATAGAGGATCTTCGCACTTCAAGATCAAAAGTTCGTGATTCAAGGTTCGTTCATCATGGATTCACAAGATCATCAAACTTGGAGTTGGAACACGTTTATCAAAGACAAAGGGCATCGAGGTTGGTAATTCTATTTCATCTTATTTAATTAACCATCTAGAATGGATCCATGGCTCCGGGTTTTTCGTGTTAATTTGCTTTCTTCCGCTGCGCATGGACCCACGAAACCCAACAGTGGTATCAAAGCCCCGTTCATGATGTTTATTTTAGATAATCATGATAATTATATAATGAGATTATGTGAATTACCATGATGAATATAATTTAGAATATGAATTTATATGGGTTTTGCTTATGGAAGTAATAGTATATTTTGATATGCCATGATTATGAAGAATAGAATTGTATGATTAATATGATTAATCTTGATTATGGGATATCAATTTCATTAATATGATTATTGTAGATTGATAAATTTCTAGATCTTGAACAAATAGTTTGTTGAAGGAATTATGTTCATATTAAATGAGATTTTGCAAGAATCATTAAACCCTAATTGATTAGAAATTTTGATGTAAAGATCAAATAAGATTTGTGATGCATCATCCCATGTTCATAATTATGCTCATATAGTTTTCATGTCCAACCTTGCCATGTTAATTGATATACATGAAAATTGAACCTTCATTGAAATTTAAGTTTGTTTATGCCACGCATGTTTAAACACTTGTGAATACACTGATAGTTTTATGTAGGCTACGCCATAGCGAGGCACATTAATTCTATCTTTGTATGATCAAGATGAGGAAATGGTGATTCCTATACGTTTAAAATGGTTGAACTTAATTGGGCTATCAAAACGATTTTGGGCCTAAGGCATAAGATAAGATTGAAACATGTGACATATGATGTCTATAATCTCATAAAGGATCTAAGAGTCATATAGAGATATGATTGATAAATGTTATCTACCTTTTTAGTTTAATTTTGAGCAGTCGTGCCATAGCCGACTTGAAATTAAATTAAAGTTGGGTCTTAGCCTATTAAATTATCTTATGCATATTTGTATAAGAAGGTTATATAATTTAGTGGGAGTATTTGTGAAATACGTTATTTAATCTCTTAAATGAAATCGGTACTTATATGTGTTCATATGTGTTGCGTATCTTTGTAGATCAATGGCATCAAACACTAATCAAACTCTATCACTGCGATCAGTCCTTGAGAAGGACAAGTTGGAAGAGAATGGCAACAACTATGTGGATTGGATCCGCAGTTTGAGAATTGTTTTCAAACAAGAAAGGAAGTTGTACATTCTCGATGGACCCGTTCCACCCGAGCCTCGTCGCTAATGCACCTCGAGCTGAAAAGGACAAACATAAGAAACATTTGGATGATTCTATTGATGTTGGTTGCTTGATGCTCGCTACCATGTGTAAGGCCCTTCAGAAGGATCTTGAACACATGGATGCTTATGGTTTAGGAAATCATTTGAAGGAAATGTTCCAAGTGCAAGCACGTCAGGAAAGGTTTGACACCATGAAGGCTCTTCATTCATGCAAGATGGTTGAAGGACAAGCTGTTGGGCCTCATGTGTTGAAAATGAAGAGTCACCTCGAACATCTTGAGAGGCTTGGATATCCTATCCAGTTGGAACTGGCTACGGATATGATATTGAATTCACTCTCTGAAAGTTATAATCAGTTCGTTATGAATTATAACATGAATGGGATGAATAAAACTCTGCCTGAACTGCATGGGATGCTTAAGAATGCAGAGAACAATATAGCCAAGAAAATCAATCAAGTGTTGATGGTGAATAAAGGAAAGGGGTTCGAGAAACCCAAGGTTAAAGCAAAAGTTGCTAAACCGGAGGCAAAGGTTGCCATTGTTGAGAAGCCTCAACCTAAATCCCAAAAGGATGCAGTTTGCTATCATTGCAAGGAAACTGGGCATTGGAAGCATAACTGCAAAGCTTATCAGAAAGGACTGAAGAAGAAGGGAAATGAGATTGCTACAGCTTCAGGTATCTATATAATAGATATTTTACTTTCTATTTCTAGTTTTTGGGTATTGGATACCGGATGTGGATCTCACATTTGTTTAAATGTGCAGGGACTAAAGAATAGAAGGTTGCTCAAAGAAGGTGAAGTAGACCTACGTGTGGGGAATGGAGCAAGAGTTGCTGCATTAGCCGTAGGGACTTATGAAATCACTTTACCTAGCGGACTAATACTTGTTTTGAACAATTGTTATTATGTTCCAGATTTGAGTAGAAATATTATTTCAATTTCTTGTTTGGATAATGAAGGATATAGTTTTCTTATTAAGAATAAGAAATTTTCTATTTATTTAAATGATATGCTTTATTGTATTGCAAATTCATTTAATGGCCTTTATGTCCTTGATGTTGAAAATAATGTTGAAAATGTCTATCATGTAAATAAGAAATCTAAACCAAATAATGTGAACAACATATATATATGGCACTGCCGTCTTGGTCATATAAATGAGAAACGCGTTTCTAAACTCCACAAAGATGGATATTTAGACTCACATGATTATGAATCATATGATGTTTGTGAATCTTGTTTATTGGGCAAGATGACTAAGTGTAAGTACCCCATCTGGATCACCCTCTTCCGAGCTCCCGGGAAACACCGCAGACTCACTCAAACGCAGTCTCGAACACCCGGAACCCTCAAAAAACCCTCCAAACCCTTCAAAAACCCTCAAAGGTCCAAAAAACCACCAACCAAACCAAGGGGGGCCTTTCTGGGACAAACAAACCCCAAAGGACCTTGTGGGAATTATGCAGAAATTGGGAAAAGCATGGAGGTCCGTACGGACCTCTTTGCATGCCATAAAGGTCCGTACGGACCTTATTGCTACCAAACCTCATGATTACAGAATCCCTCTAAAGTCCACGAGATTCCCCTAAATCCGGGAAAACCAAAAATTTAGTTTAGCATGGAGGTCCATACGGACCTTATTGCACGAAATTTTTTACTATAAATAGAGGGCTCCCCCTCCCTCTAGGGATGACCAAATCCGGTCCGGTTCCGGTTCCGGGCCTTGAACCGCCGGTTCCGGTTCGGCGAGGAGGTGAACCTTAACCGGCCCGCTTTTCTCACGGTTCCGGTTATCCGGTTCCGGTTTTCTCACGGTTTTGGTCCGGTTTCGGACTTTTCCGGTCCGGTTCCGGGCCGGTTCTATTGAAAAACAACAAATTTTCGTCCGGTTCCGGGCTTTTTCCGGTCCGGTTCACCATTTTGGTGAAACTTAACCGGCCCGCCTCCAAGCTTCTGCCCCGGTTATCCCTGGTTCCGGTTCTTTCTCCCCCTACATGGCGGTTCCGGCTTTTTCTCGGCCGGTTTCGGTCCGTTTTCCGGCCTGTCCGGCCCGGTCCGGTTTGGCCATCCCTACCTCCCTCATTTCACACACCTCCCTCTTCTACTATCTCCCTAGGCCTTCTGGCTTCCCCTCTAAGTCCTTCCGAGGCACTCCCGGCCCCTTTCGGATCCTTCCGAGGCCTTCCGAGCTCCCTTGTGGTGCTCCGAAGCCTCTCCGATTTGGATCACCCTCTTCCGAGCTCCTGGGAAACACCGCAGACTCACTTAAACGCAGTCTCGAACACTCGGAACCCTCAAAAAACCCTCCAAACCCTTCAAAAACCCTCAAAGGTCCAAAAAACCACCAACCAAACCAAGGGGGCCTTTCTGGGACAAACAAACACCAAAGGACCTTGTGGGAATTATGCAAAAATTGGGAAAAGCATGGAGGTTCGTACGGACCTCTTTACATGCCATAAAGGTCCGTACGGACCTTATTGCTACCAAACCTCATGATTACAGAATCCCTCTAAAGTCCACGAGATTCTCCTAAATTCGGGATAACCAAAATTTTAGTTTAGCATGGAGGTTCGTACGGACCTTATTGCACGAAAATTTTTAGTATAAATAGAGGGCTCCCCCTCCCTCATTTCACACACCTCCCTCTTCTACTATCTCCCTAGGCCTTCTGGCTTTCCCTCTAAGTCCTTCCGAGGCACTCCCGGCCCCTTTCGGATCCTTTCGAGGCCTTCCGAGCTCCCTTGTGGTGCTCCGAAGCCTCTCCGAGCGCTTCCGAGATGCTCCCGCGCTGCCCCAAGGCACTCTCGAGGTACTCTGAGGCCCCTTATGGTACTTCGAGGCCTTGCCTGGTCTTTCCCGAGGCGTCCCGCCTCTTTCCGAGTCAAACCGGCAACTCGGACGCACGCCGAAACTCTGCCCGAGTCCAGCCGACGATCCCGAAGCACGCCGAAACTCTGCCCGAACGCAACCGACGATCCCGACGCACGCCGAACCTCTGCCCGAATCCAACCGACGATCCCTGTGATCCCAACGCACGCCGAAACTCTGCCCGAGTGCACACCCGACAATCCCGAGGCACGCCGAAGCTCTGTCCGCAGACAACCGGCACATCCCGAAGCAATCCCGGTCCGTCCCGAAACTCTATTCCATCATCAAACACTATTCTCCCGCGGAAGACAGACACGAACCAACATTGGTAAGGCTTCCTTCCTACACTATTTCAATACATTTCAATAAGCAGTGTACAATGTAGACATCCGACACAGCATGCATTTTTAAAAGCACACATACACACACACAACATTTAAAGAAAGAAGGGGTATCGAAAGACTTGTTTTTACATGGCTACTCGGGTGAGCTCTAATATTCTAATATTCTCTTCCCGAGGAGTAACCTGGCCTCCGAACTCAAAATCTCATCACACAAAAACAGTTTATTTTTTTAAACTGATGCCTTTTCTCAATGTTTTGGGCTTAATCAAAACGGCGTGGCGACTCTACAAGCAAAAACACAGCGAGACACCTCCTCCAACGCAAAAACGAAATGCCAGATGTCGGGGCGCGATCTCGCTGCCTCTCGAATCCGGGTAATTTTACTAAGGCACATTTTACTAAGAGTAGTGAAAGGGCTAGTGATTTGTTGGCTCTTGTACATAGTGATGTATGTGGACCAATGAATAGCATTGCTAGGGGAGTATTTTGGTACTTCATAACATTCACTGATGACTTATCTAGATATGGATATGTCTATCTAATGAAGTTCAAAAGTGAAGCATTTGAGATATTTAGAATATTTCAAAATGAAGTACAAAATCAACTTGGCAAAACTATTAAAGTACTTCGATCCGATCGAGGTGGTGAATATTAAGCCAAGAATTTGACGATCATCTTAAAAGTTGTGGAATCATTTCAGAACTTACTCCACCCGGAACACCACAATGGAATGGTGTGTTCGAGAGGAGAAATCGAACTCTATTGGATATGGTTCGATCGATGATGAGTCAAGTTAACCTTCCTATTTCCTTTTGGGGACATGCACTAGAGACTGCTGCTTTCACACTTAACAGGGTCCCTACTAAATCGGCTCCTAAGACCCCACATGAGATGTGGCATGGAAGAAAACCTAGTTTGTCTTTCATGAAGATTTGGGGATGTGAAGCTTATGTCAAGAAATTGGTTTCTGAAAATAAGCTTGCACCCAGATCCGATAAATGTATTTTCGTTGGTTATCCTAAGGAAACGAAAGGATATCAATTTTACAACCGATCCGAGAACAAAGTGTTTGTTGCTCGACATGATGTCTTTCTAGAGAAAGAGTTTCTCTCTAAAGAAACTAGTGGGAGTAAAATTGATCTTGAAGAAATTCAAGAACCCGAAAATAACATGGAACCAATAGTAGAGACGGAATCAAGTTCACAAGGAGTTGTGGAACCGATTCAAAATACACAAGTTTTTCGCAGATCAGATAGATTAGGATCCGAACCTGAGAGGTATGGTTTTCTCATGACGGAAAGTAATAAAGTAGAAATCATTGAGAATGATGAACCTACTTCCTATCAAGAGGCGATATCCACTCCTGATTCGGACAAGTGGCTAGGAGCCATGGAATCCGAGATCAAATCCATGTACGATAATCAAGTTTGGAACTTGATTGATCCACCTGAAGGTGTAAAAACCATAGGGTGCAAATGGGTTTTCAAGAAGAAAACCGACGTAGATGGAAAGGTACATACTTACAAGGCTAGGCTTGTTGCTAAGGGATATAGGCAAATTCATGGTATTGACTATGATGAAACCTTTTCGCCTGTAGCAATGCTTAAGTCTATTAGAATCTTAATTGCCATAGCCGCATATTATGACTATGAAATATGGCAAATGGATGTCAAAACAGCGTTTCTTAACGGAAACCTACTTGAGGATGTATACATGATACAGCCTGAAGGGTTTGTCGATCCAAAGAATTCTAATAAAGTATGTAAGTTGCAGAGATCCATTTATGGATTTAAGCAAGCCTCAAGGAGTTGGAATCTACGTTTTGATGAATCAGTCAAAGAGTTTGGCTTCATCAAGAACGAAGATGAGCCTTGTGTATACAAGAAAATAAGTGGGAGCATAGTACTATTTCTGGTGTTATATGTCGATGACATCTTACTCATTGGAAACAATGTTTCTGCGCTTGAGACTGTCAAGTCCTGGTTAGGAAAATGTTTCTCAATGAAAGATATGAGTGAAGCGGCTTATATCCTTGGTATCAAGATCTATAGAGATAGCTCAAGATGGATGATTGGTTTGAGTCAAAGTACATATATTGACAAGGTCCTTAGAAGATTCCGCATGGAAAATTCTAAGAGAGGGAACTTGCCAATGGGCCATGGCATTACTCTTAGCAAGACTCATTGTCCTAAGACAAATGATGAGCGAAAGAGAATGAATGATATTCCATATGCTTCGGCAATTGGGTCTATCATGTATGCCATGTTATGTACTAGACCTGATGTCTCGTATGCTCTGAGCATGACGAGTAGATACCAGTCTGATCCTGGTGAGAACCATTGGATAGCAGTCAAGAATATCCTTAAGTACTTGAGAAGAACTAAGGATGTATTCTTGGTATTTGGAGGAATGGAAGATGATCTTGTTGTAAGGGGTTACACAGATGCTAGCTTCCAAACCGACAAAGATGACTTTAGATCGCAATCTGGGTTCGTGTTTATGCTAAATGGAGGTGCCGTTTGTTGGAAGAGTTCCAAGCAAAGCACTGTTGCTGATTCTACAACCGAAGCCGAATATATAGCAGCATCGGATGCAGCTAAGGAGGCAGTTTGGATCAAGAAGTTCGTTAGTGACTTAGAAGTCGTTCCAAGTATCACTAACCCGATAGAGCTTTATTGTGACAATAATGGTGCTATTGTACAAGTAAAAGAACCAAGGTCACATCAACAATCCAAACACATTCTGAGACATTTCCACCTCATTCGAGAAATCTGTGAAAGGGAAGACGTTAAGATATGCAAGGTACCAATGGATGACAACATTGGGGATCCACTCACCAAGCCTTTGCCACAAGCTAAACACGATGGTCATGTTAGGTCCATGGGTATATGATACATGAATGATTGGGCCTAGTGCAAGTGGGAGACTGTAGGTGTTAGTGCCCTAGGCCTATAGAGATAGATTTAAATGTAATGTCATTATTCATTTATATAAGAGATTGTTAGTTTGATTATTATATATGTTTGCATGTTTATTGTAATAATCGTGTCCCTAGTACTTAAGAAGCACTAGTATGAAGTTTAATGGATAATCATGTGATGATTATATGCATAGAGATGCTCATTAAATTCATGGGTACTTGTTAGAGAACAAGGTACTGGACTTGACCCGTTATGAGATTTATGTCATGGTCAAATGTCATAATTAAATCTCATATAGTTATATCAATGATATCCTTTGACCTGAGATTATCATCGTCTTCCACTCGATGAATATTGTGTTTGATATAGTTTAACGTTATCTTTAACCGGATAACAATAAGGGCTATTATTGGCATGATAGGATTCTTGTTGGGAAGAATGATAAGTCAAGATGGAAATTTGTCCCTCATAAAGAGAGATGTTTGCTAGGCCACTCGTAAGTAAGATTGATGATGTACATGGCCATGTCCGAATGAATTAATATGATTAATAACATTCGATTGATCAATTTACTTGGTAACGAGAAAGCATTGAACAATATGAGTTGACGTGGACCATGACTCATGTTCAATATAACATCGTGTGACAATGGGATTGTGATATGTTCTATGTAGGAAATCGAACTTGATATTATATTATTTGGGTAGGCATGATGGCTTGCTAGAGTCCGCTCATGTCTCATGGGGATCAATGTGATCGAACTCATTGCCAACATAATATAGTCTTATAGGGTCACACAGATCGAACGAATTGTCAAAAATGGAAAATATGAAATTTTTGTACTGAGGGGACGACTCGTCCCTTGTCCAGAACCAACTATTCCCTTGGCCGGGACGAGTGTATCTGAGGTGTTGTCATGAGGGACGACTTGTCCCATATGGGACGACTCGTGCCCTATGGATGACTCGTCTCCAAGAATTGTACTAACTATTCCCTTTAAAGGGGACGACTCTATCTGAGGTCATGTGAAGGGGGACGACTCGTGCCCTATGGGACGAGTCATCCCGTCAGCGCTGGTAGATACGTAACTGACTTGGAATTAGGGTTTTCCAAATAGGAAAAGGTATTTATAGTGTATAAATACTGCCTCCCTTTTGCCCTAGCAGTTACACACGAAATTTGGGTTTAGAGAAACACAAATTGAGAGTTTTCAATTGAGAATTGAAAATCAAAACACACCAATTCCATATTTATTCATAGATTGAAAGGGGTTTCAATCAAGGATCTAGCAATCCACCTAGAAGCATTCTAGGGTTCGTTCAACGTGTGGATACACATAGAGGATCTTCGCAATTCAAGATCAAAAGTTCGTGATTCAAGGTTCGTTCATCAAGGATTCACAAGATCATCAAACTTGGAGTTGGAACACGTTTATCAAAGACAAAGGGCATCGAGGTTGGTAATTCTATTTCATCTTATTTAATTAACCATCTAGAACGGATCTATGGCTTTGAGTTTTTCGTGTTAATTTGCTTTCTTCCGCTGCGCATGGACCTACAAAACCCAACAGTTACTTCCTCCTACCCGCACAAACTCAAGCTGGAGGAAAGCCTGGCCCAGACCATGGTGTTAATCAATGTGACCCCAGAGGAAGCAGTACAAATGATCGGCAACGTTCACTACGGCAACATCATTACCTTCACTGAACTCGACCTGCCGAAATTCGGGGCTGACCACAACGAGCCTCTCTACATCACCGTCCAACGTGACGAGCACCGCCTCCCTCGGGTCTTGGTAGATGGAGGATCAGCCATGAACGTCCTCCCTTCCAAAATGATGGACTGCTAGGAATCAAGTCAACCAATCTAAAGCCATAAACACAGACAATCAAAGCTTATGACTCAACATCTCGCTCAGTCTTGGGGATAGCCACTCTGAACCTGTGGTTCGGAAAGCAGATGGTATCAACAGACTTCCAGGTCATCGACATCCCGATCACCTTTACTGCCATCTTGGGCCGGCCTTGGCTACACCAAATCAATGGGATGGAATCCACTCTACACCAATGCGTAAAGTTTGTTCAAGGAAATGATCTCACCATCATTTACGGGGACAGCATGACTACCGAAGGGACCAACACAAATGGCATCCCGGTCTTGGAAATCAAGCACGACAACGAAGGCATGATGCTGACAAGGTTCACAGTCGAAAGCCCGAGAGCCCAAGTATGCCACATAGACCTCCCCCTGACTTGGGACCGGATCCCTCCTCCCATGAAAATGATGAAACTCATGAACTACATTCTGGGGCTTGGTCTGGGCAAGCACCATCAAGGCACCCACAAGATCATCGAGGTCAAAGAACAAAATACCCGCCGTGGCCTAGGGTACGTCCCTACTCCCAAAGATGTTGCGAAAGCCAGAAAAGCTGCACCCAAAAAATGCCCAGCTACTGACAAAAGATGCTCACACGCAATCTCCGACCTCCGCCCTTACAACTTTGACATGGTTCTGTACTTCACAAAGAAAGCCGACAACTTGAGCGAAAACACAGAAAAGAGGACAGAGCTGATCAACGCCAAACAAAACTGGTCGGCAACAATGGACGAGCTCCAACAAAGCCTTGAAAGGTTTAGAGGCCTCGAGCCAAACCCAGTCAGAAGAGCATTCTTCGATGCACACCTCTACCGGGACCCACCACCACCATTCACAATGAATTCTGGTTCGAGAAAACCCCCTCTTTGGCGGAAGAACTCAAAAAGCTCTCTGTCAACACCCCTGCAACAAACATGCGGGACGAGTCAATATTCGAGCTAACAATGCCCAAGGCCAGAAAAGAAGACTCCGCAGAAGATGCCTGGAACGAGCCATCGCTACAATAACTTTTCAGTGAAGAAATCGAGGTACCAGACCTAATCGATTTTGTTTCTGATAACCCTATGAAAGCCATGATTGGGGACAGCAGCATGAAGCCTTTCGACGCTCGCATCCTCTCGAGCCCATCCAAAATGCCACTGAAGAACTGGGCCACCTTCTCCGGACCTACAGCCAGCAAGAAGGAAATGATCGA
Source organism: Adenophora triphylla var. japonica (assembly GCA_022495995.1). Taxonomy (NCBI): domain Eukaryota; kingdom Viridiplantae; phylum Streptophyta; class Magnoliopsida; order Asterales; family Campanulaceae; genus Adenophora; species Adenophora triphylla. The sequence goes on from JAFEMH010001310.1 coordinate 163,995, forward strand.
ACAACTTGCTCTAACCCCTTGCGTCATAGAGTCTGGATTCGAAACACATTCTGAGTCTGTTGTATTTGAGTTCAAGTCCCTCGAGTCATCTGATGGCCTTACGCCATAAGATTACGAATTCATAGCCAACCATGTATTCCCATACGCTCTTAATGAAAGTTTCGACCTTTCCGAGTATCCTCTCATTGCATCTTTAACAACTGATAAATTAACTAAATCACAAACAGTTAATAACGATTCACTTGACAAAGAAGCAGACACATTAAACGAACAATACATTAAACACATCTTTAAGCATGTTGTCAAACGAGAGGAAAACCGGGCCCAAGCTACCGAGGAGGTTTTAACCAAAGTGAATTTGGGGACTGCTTAAGAGCCTAAAGAGATGCAAATCGAAAGTTTCTTCACCGACACAGAGCAAGAAGCATTGACTGCACTGCTCCAAGAATTCGTGGACGTGTTCGCTTACCTACCAAGACATGCCCGGCCTAGATCTAGCCATAGTGGAACATCGGATTCCCCTCAATCCCGAGGCTAAGCCCATCAAGCAGAAGCTACGCCGAATCAAGCCGGAATTGTCCTTACAATTCAAAGAAGAGATCGAAAAGATGCTTTGCGTCGGCTTCATAAGGGTAATCGAATACCCGACTTGGATCTCCAACATAGTCACGGTCACCAAGGCCAACGGAAAAGTACGCTGTTGCGTGGACTTCCAAGATCTCAACAAAGCAAGTCCCAAGGACGACTTTTCACTACCAAACATAAACATGTTGGTCGACACTACGGCCAATTTCGAAGTCAAGTCCTTCGTGGACGGGTTCGCCGGCTACAATCAAATCAATATGGACGAAGAAGACCAAGAGAAAATAGCCTTCACAACCCCTGGGGAACCTACTGCGACACAGTGATGCCGTTCGGACTAAAGAACGCTGGGGCTACCTATCAACGGGCAGCGACTGCACTCTTCCACGACATGATCCACAAAGAGATTGAAGTCTACATCGACGACATGATCATCCACTCAAAAGGACCATACAGACAACACCTCATCGACCTGAGAAAGTTCTTCGATCGCCTTCGAAAACACTCAATGAGGTTGAACCCTGCCAAATGCACATTTGGAGTCATCCAAGGCAAAGTCTTGGGATACATGGTCACCGAACGAGGCATCGAAGTTTATCCTCAAAAGATCAAGGCCATAATCGAAATAAGACCACCACAAACCCAAACAGAAGTAAAAAGCTTTATGGGTCGCCTGCAATACATCAGCCGCTTCGTCAATCAGTTGACCTCCATGTGCGAGCCAATCTTCCGACTAATGAAGAAGAATGCAGACATCGAATGGAACCCGAAATGCCAAGACACCTTCGAAAAGATAAAGGTGTACCTTGTGAGTCCTCTGATCCTCTGTCCTCCTCACGAGGAGAAACCACTCTTTCTATACCTAACTGTGACCGACACCGCAGTTGGGGCCATGCTTTGTCAAGAAAAGAGAGAGTCACGAGTCGAGAATGCCATCTACTTCGTCATTCGAAAGTTCCAAGGCAGCGAATTCAACTACTCAGCCTTCGAGAAAACCTGTGTTGCTCTAGTATGGGTCATCGAAAAATTACGACACTACATACAGTCGCACACAGTGCACTTGGTCTCCAAATGGACCCGGTCAAGTACCTCTTCGACAAACCATCACTGTCAATGAGGCTAGCCAAATGGTCTTTCTTCCTGGCAGAGTTTGACATCAAGTACGTGAGCCAGAAGTCAATCAAGGGATGGGTAATGTCCAAACAACTGGCCGAATTCCCAACTGACGAGGCCCAAGAGCTCGAACCACAATTTCCAGATGAAGGAATCTTTGCACTTGAAGGCGAGAATCGATGGCAGTTGTTATTCGATGGAGCAGCCAACAAAAGAGGAAACGGCATTGGAATGATTTTGGTTGACCCAAGAGACGAGCATACCCCAATCGCCATAAAGCTAAACTTCGAGGTAACCAACAATGCCGCTGAATACGAAGCCTGTGCCGCCGGACTAGAGGCCGCACTCGAAAGGAACGTCCAAGATCTAGAGGTCTACAGGGACTCAGCCCTGATCATCAATCAAGTTTCCAACAGATGGAAAATGATAGACCCAGGCTTGCAAAAATACCATGCCTGCATGGAAGACCTCATCACACAATTCAAAGAGGTCACCTTCCACTACTTGCCAAGAGACCGCAATCGGTTTGCAGACTCCCTAGCCACCTTGGCTTCACTCGTGGAAATCCCCAAAGGAAAGGCGATAAAGCCATTCAAAGTAGGACGAAAGTAAATCCCTGCCTAATGTTGCGAAATTGAGCCAAAACCCGAGCCCATTAATGAGCCGTGGTACAACCAAATCTACCAATACCTCCAGAACGGGGAAACTGCCTTCATGAACGAAGAAGGCAAATGCAAAGAAGGAATCAAAGCCAAGAGCATCGTGGCCCTAAGACGCCTTTCCTCTCACTTTGTCAGCCTTGGGGACATGTTGTACAAAAAATGCTACCAAGGACAACTTCTCCTCTGCATCAGCAAGGAAAAAGCGAACGAGATTATGAACGAAGTCCACAATAGGGCTTGCGGTCCCCACATGAACGCCAGGGCCCTGATGCAAATCATTCTTCGAATGGGCTACTACTGGATCTCCATGAAGGCAGACTGCATCCACTTTGCCCGAAGCTGCGACAAGTGCCAATGGTTCTCCAACCTCAACCATCTTCCCCCTCACGATCTCTATTGCATGACCACTCCCTGGCCTTTCGCCACTTGGGGAATCGACGTCATCGGGAAGATCGCTCTGCCCGGAAGCAACGGCCACGAGTTCGACTTGGTAGCCATCGACTACTTCACAAAATGGGTCGAAGCCAAGTCCTACAAAGTGCTAACTTCCAAGAAGGTCGAACATTTCCTCAAGGAAAACATCATATGCCGATATGGAATCCCAAACCAGGTCATATCAGATAATGGATCTCACTTCGAAGGAGAATGTGACAGACTGCTGGCCGAATTCAAGATCACGCGCCACAAGTCCTCTCCCTACAGGCCGTAAACTAACGGCGCAGTAGAAGCAGCAAACAAAATCCTCGAAAGGATCATCAGAAAAATGACCACACGAGGACGAGATTGGCCCGAGAAGCTGCACCTGGCACTTTGGGGCTACCGAACATCAGTCAGAACCGCCACGGGAAAAACTCCATTCGCCCTGACCTATGGGATGGAGGCAGTACTGCCCGTCGAATTGAAAATTCCATCACTCTGAGTGTTGCTGGAAAACGAGATCAACGAAGTCGAATGGCTCCGAAGCCGACACGACGAATTGGCCCTGCTAGACGAGCGCCGACTAAAGGCCATGGAGCACATCCGAGCCTACCAAAGCAGAATGGCTAGAGCTTTCGACAAGAAAGTCAAGTCCCGAGACATCAGGGAAGGTGATCTAGTACTCAAAGAAAAGCCTCCCACCCGAACCAACCCGCTTGGAAAATGGGAACCAACATGGATCGGCCCGTTCGTGGTCCAAAAGATCTTCTCCGGAGGTGCCATGAAGTTGACAGACCTAGACGGTAACCCCTTCATGAATCTAGTCAACGGAAGAAAACTTCGCAGATACTTCACCTAAAGAAGATTAACTTTACTGTCTCCCCGTCACTCATTGTAGTGTCGAACTACGGAGACCTGAGCCCCTCAGTCCGGGGGGAATGTAGGCAACCTTAATTGGTTAGGTCTAAAAACACACAAAAACAAAAAATTTGGATGCCAATCAAGACTCAGATCTATCCAAACACAAACACAAAATCCAAAAAATGGATGCCACCAATCAAGACTCAGACAAAAAGCAAGCAAGAGATCTTGCGTCTCGACAAAGCTTTAAAAGTAAATCACAAATCACTAACGATTAAAACACTTCTTGATGAGTACAAGCACGGTCTACTCTCAAGCTCACAACATGCTAAAATAAAGCTTAATACATTTAACAAATAATGTCTCATTTTAACAATGAGAACGTAAGAAATGCCTTCCGAAAGTGGTAGCAAAAATTTCAACCTCTTGTTCAGTTTGAAAGACATATTTGCAAATGGAACAGTGCGCACAGCGCAAAGGTTCGTTTAGATTTAGCTTGTATGAATCGCTATTGGTTTGATACCAGTAATGGCAGCCGTTTGGCCGCCGTTCACCGGGGCTTCGGTCGCCGGCCCCCTATCATCAGGTCGAACCAAGCCTCAGCAATTTCAGAATCGTCGACAGCCCTAAGAAGAACTCCTTCTTTTTAAAAGAGTCTGCAATGCAATGAATGGATACTTAGGAGGTCATTCCGCGCCACTCGCGCTTGTCCCCTTGCCATTCTTTCCTTTCTTCCCTCGTCCCCGGGAGTCTTCTTTCGCTCCATGTGAGCAAACTCTGTCTCTCTCATTTCGAGATCAGGGGTCCTCCCCGTCAAGTCAAACAATCCAGCAGCTCGCAGAGCTTCATTCGCCCGTGCCTCGTCTCGGATCTCCTCCCTGCGAGTCTGCAAAAGGGGACCCCTCTCCGCCAGTTGATCAACTCTAGTCTCGTAGTCAAACAAAGCGTCTCCCATAACATTTTGAGGGTTAGAGCAGGCTTTTTCACTTCTAAGGCTATATCTGAGACGGCACCCTTGCCCCATGATTGCTTCACGCCTGCTCCCCAAAACCACTTGGGTCTGCCCGACATGCTGCTCGTACCAATCCAGGTACTCGGTGGTCAACACAACACTCTCCCGACGTCAAAGGAGTACTACAGGAGGGAAAGCGGAATACTTCCATACCCTCAGAAAATACAAAAAGACATCTAGATTTGCCATGTAGAAAGAAGCTACCTCCATAGTAGCAATGTCGTTCGAACCCAGCAAAGGCTCCTGCCTCATCCCGAACTGCCTGGAACAAGCGACGGAACATAGAAAGAGGACCATGATAAACCCATAACTCTGACAACATAGGACCCTTCCTGAAAGGCCCTCATAGTCTCAATCCCCTAGTAAGGAACCCACCAACGGATCTTATGCATACCAAGCTGTGCCATCCATCTCTCCCAGGCAGACTGATCCATATCCAATACAAGAGGCCGCTGAGCAAACGTCCACGGACTAAAAGATGCCGGAGACTCGGGCATGGCCTGAAGCCTCTCTCGCAACCATAAGGTGAGCAAAATGGGGATTCCCCCTCGCATGAACCTATCCCCTGTCGCCAAGCGATCAATGCCGTGAAGGGTCTCCCCCAGAACCAACGGAGCAATATCCTCACCAGCTCGACAGTGCCCTACCACATGTAACAAAGCACCGTCACACACCCCAAGGGAGCTGACCATGAAAAGCGTTGCTATCACGCACAAAGCAAACGCATCCCACGAGTCGTCACTCTAGTCCTCACCCATAAGCCGCTCAGGCAGTGCAGAAATGTCAATATGACCAGAGTCAAAAGTCATACCTTGCGCTTCTTCCAATGAAGTCCGAAGAAAGCATGCGAGCTTCACGCTCACGGTCGCACCTCCGATCAAAGGAAGCGAGATGGCCTCCACCTCCGGTCCTCAAGGCAAAGCCCGAAAATCCTCAAAGGTGGGCGTAATCTCATTGTAGGAGAAGCTATACATATGCCTCCTAACATCCCAGAACCTTGAAGCAGCCCAAAACAATTCCCAATCAGGAACCAACTCCTCAAGGGACCAAATCGAGCAGAGTCAAAATCTCACCTCCAAAGCCTGTTTATTGTGCCTCAGGTGGTGCCTCATCCACGTCTTGATCCGCTCAAGAAATTGTGCTTGCCTCTCCTTTGAAAGCCTCTGCGAAATTCTCGGAACAAATGAAGAATCCATGGCAAAAATGGAGGTTTCTTGAGAAAATGGGGAAGAAGGCTCGAAATGACTGCAAATGGGAGTGGGGAGATAAGGAAATCCAGATTTTCAGTAAATCTTATCCCCTCTCCAAAAGCAATAAGCGTCCGCACGGACCTCTTTGCATGCATGAAGTGTCTGTGCGGACCACTTTGCAGCCTGGCTAAATTTTAAGCAAACTGCAAAACAGTTGCTGTCCACGGCAAGACCTTGCCCCCGACTGCTCGAAAGCCTTACCAAAGCCATTTCCGGCTACCATACACTAACCACAAATACATTCTCAGCTCATGCGTTATGCACAAAAATAATAACAAGCTAGAAACAATTCCTAGGTCAATCCCCGGAATCACAAATAAATCAATACATCTCAAATAAAATGCTTTGCTATGCCAAATACGAGTATTTCATTACAGATACAAATGTTTGTTGCCCTACAAATACAAATAAAAAACACATAAAGGGGCCCTACTCCGACTCATCATCATTAGCCTCTTCAAACGGGAACTCCGACATCTCGGAAAACCCGGCGATCACCTCATCATCGTCAAAAAACTCGACCCCTTCTTCGATCGAGTGCTCGAAGTAGTCCGAAGGGTCAAACCCGGTAAAAGGATCAAAGAAGGGATGTGAGGACGAACCCTCACCCTGCGCACCCGACGAAGGGAAGAACTGATGAAGCGTCTGCGGCCTCCGAGCCCCCAAAGAAGTCCCCGCATCAAAGCTGTGCCGCTCCTGAACTGGCACCTCAGGCTGTGGCTCCGGCACAGCCCTCAAAGAAGGAGTGTCCACAGACCTCCTCGAAGGCATCGGCTCAAACGCCGCCGTGCTCCGCGAAGACCCGCAGGACATCTTCCTCATAAGCTTCTTCGTGAATGCCCTCAACCCCATGTACTGGCGGGTAAGCATGTCCAAGAATCGCCTCGAGACCTGCACAACAAACAACAAAAGAAATGCTCAGCAAAAGAGATACAAAATACTCGACAAAAGAGAAAAATACAGAAAAGATGCCAAGATGGAAAAGAGTAAACACACTCACCGCAGCATTCGGGTCATCCCGATAGGCAGCAGGACCATGCTCTGGGATAGGCACCGACACCCTCCTCATCGAAGAGTCCCCGCGAACATAAGTGAAGTCTGGCCCAGGCACAGGAACATCTGGAAGATGCGACGAGCCAGTCTGCCTCTCCCTCGCCAACACTTGCAGCGTCCTCAACTTCTGCCTAACGAAGGCCGCATACTCCTCGCCATCCAGGATGAACTCCTCGGCACTCAAGCCGGTCCGGTACCTCTCATACTCCAGCACATCCATATCAAGAGGACTCATCATATGGAAGGGCGGATCCCTCAGAGACATACGAGGTACACCTAGGCCATGCTGCCAGAAGACCCTCTCCCTCCCCCAGATACATGGAGTCGCAAGTAAGACCCCGCAGAAGTTTCCTCTGCCGCGTCATCCCAGGATTGCCCTCCAACTCATCCTCGCCATATCGAGTCTAAGGGTACAGCTGAAACCCCTCTGGGTTGTCCTTCTCCAGGTATCGCTGCACCTCCTGATAGGTAACAGTGATCTTTCCCCAGCTCGTTCCTCAAAGAACGAGCCCAGCACAGCATGGCGGGATATCCGAACACGGCCTCGTCATGCCAGTCCCACGGCTGGCACCGGAATACCTCGTAGCACCACACCTGCAACAAAAAAGTAGATAATGGTCAGGCAAGAAAAAGAAAAAGAAAAAGAAAAGGAGAAATGATGAAATGCTAAACCACAACAGCAATAAACTCATACCTCCGGTGCGAAGTCAAAGCAACCCAGGGAATTGACCGCGCCTCGGCTGAATTAGTCCATAGCAAAATAGAGCTCGACCAAACCCGCCTCGCCCCAAGCAATGTCGCAAACCCTCTCCAAGTCCACCAGACTCTCCAGCAGAGGGAAAAGAATGGAAGAGGCGTAATTCGAGAACAAAGTCTCGAAGAGGGCAAACCATAGAAACGAGCACGTCGGCTACTCTGCCATCACTACCCCAGTGTCCCGGCTATAATCTCCGATGTTGGCCGTAATCTTCGCCTCCACATCGTGGTACACCATACCCAAGCCCTTACGGGGCCAAGGCACAAAGCCAAGCAGCTTAGCCAGCACCTCATCGGACATCCTGTCCCGCCACTTCACTGACTCCCCCTTAAAGGAAAGCCCGGTGATCGTCGCAAAGTCCGTGGGAGTCACCGTTATCTCCCCTCAGCTAAAGTGGAAGGTATGCGTGGTGTCCCACCAGTACTCAGACAAGGCCAATAAAATGCCCTTGTTCTTCTGCGTCTCAGCAATCCCGGCCAGGTTCTCCACGAACACGTTCAACCCCCTAGCAATCACTAGCCTCCAAGGACTAGGCCTCCCATCTCGGGAAATATCAGGCAGGCTCCGCCACAACTCAATCACGGCCTTAAAGGACCCCCGTGACTTCATCCTCTTCACCTTCCCAGACAAAGTCACCTCCTCCTGCATGTAAACATAACAAAGGTACGTCAATAAACGATACTTAAACAAATATACAAAAAACAAAAACAATGACATATATCATTCACAAAGCACAAAAGTCCTTCCCAACACGGCAATTTCTCAAACAAAAGTCCGTCCCAACATGGTAATTTTTCAAACAAAAGTCTGTCCCAACACGGAAAATTTTCAAACAAAAGTGCGTCCGAACATGGCAATTTCTCAAACAAAAGTCCGTCCCAACACGGCAATTTCTCAAACAAAAGTCCGTTCCAACACGGCAATTTTTCAAACAAAAGTCCGTCCCATCACGACAATTTTTTCAAACAAAAGTCCGTCCCAACACGGCAATTTTTCAAACAAAAGTCCATCCCAACACAACAATTTTTCAAACAAAAGTCCTTCCCAACACGACAATTTTTCAAACAAAAGTCCGTCCCAAACACGACAATTTTTCAAAAAAGGGATCCGTCCCTACATAACCCATTTTCAAACAAAGCCCATCACAAAAACACGGCAATTTTTTAACACAAAATTTCCCACACAAAGTCCGTCCCTACACGGAAATTTTTCCCCACAAAAATCATGTACATACAAAAATAGTATCAAGGTACAAGTCACCAAAGCATGAATTTCAAGGAGAGGCACTTTATTTTCACAAATAAGAGCTAAACTTCATATTTTTGAACAAAGATCACATACCCACAATCCCTACGTGCTCAATTTAAACAATTCATCACCAATTTCACAAAATGAGCATGGCAACAACAAAAGCCACAAATATGCAAAAAACTAAAACCCTAGTTCTAGCATACATCATTCAAAACAAAAATCAAAACAAAATTTGATTTCTTACCTCCATTTTTGCTTTCCCCTCGAGTTGTGCACATCCAAATCCGGATACAACTCATCCGAATTTATTGTTGAAGGTGAGAAGGAAGAAAATTCCTTTGAAGGTCCAACCTCCTCTCTATGGCCTCTCAACCCCTTTGACGACGACCTCGCCCCAATCTTTCTGCCATGATAGCAAATCTAGCGACTTGGAAGGATTTTTCTCAAGGAAATTTGGCTCAAAATCAAGTTTTTCTTCTCACTCCTTCTCCCTCGACTGAGTTTGAGAAATGAAGTGGAATGGCGTCGCTGCAATCTGATTCTGATTTGAGAAAATCAGATTTGCAGATAAATCCGCGCACGAAATCCCCTTTTTGCCCTTATAATCTTTGCCCATGGTCGTCCAAAGGTCATTTTCAGCAAATTCAATGCAGTTTGGTCCCTAAACCAACAAAATTAACCCCGACCGTCATCGTAAGTCCGGATCTCGCCCACAAAATGATAAAACTAACCTCGGCCAACATCGTAAGTCCGAATCTCGCCCACTAAACGGTAGAATTAACCCCGATCGTCATCGTAAGTCCGGATCTCACCCAATAAACGGTAAAATTAACCCCGACCGTCATCGTAAGTCCGAACCCCAGGGCGTAAACGCCTTCAAACACAAATCCCAAAGCGCAAATGCCTCCAAATGCGGATCTCAAGGCACAAAACGCCTCCAAAACATAAAGACGCAAAAATAACATCGGCCATCAAAGTGAGCCCAAACCCCCTAGTCAAAACGGCCATCCTTGTGAGCCCGTACGAAAATACATATCCCCAGCACCGGCCGTCACCATAAGCTCGAACACCAAGGCGCAAACGCCTCCACACACAAATTCCAAGGCGCAAATGTCACGACCCTAGGTCCGGTCACTAATTTGGCCACGTGTTAAGCATGTGGGGGTTGGGGTGCATTACATCTCCTCTTGTGTATATGTGATATATGAAATGATTACATGTTTATTTGGCTAGATGGCTAAATTACATGGTTTAGATGTTATTAAATTGATTTTGAAAATAATGTCTTAATGAAAGAAATGGGAAATTTGTATAGTAAAATAATAACACTTGAAAGTTTAAATGAAAGTGCTATAAAAAGTTTGAGGTGCTTATGTGTAATTGTAAGTTTAAGGTGGTGGTGTGTAGGAGATTAGAACTTGGAGGAGCTAAAGTGTAAAATTGGTTATATAAATATCCTTCTAGTTTATCCAAGAAGCTTATTATCACCTCCTCGGTTTTCTTTCTTCTTCTCCTACGTTCTTGAGAATCCAAACCCTAGGTAATCTTCTAAAAATCCCAGAAATTCAGCCGTGAAGTGGTTGTTGATTCCATCTTCAAATTAATGCTAAGGGAGGTGAATAGAGCAAGAAGAGCCGATCCTATCTTCCTTTTATTTTGTTTTAAATTGGTAAGTTGTTATGGTTCTTTCAAATAATTGTTCATAACATGTATTATGATGTTATTATGATGTTCTGAATCCATTTTGTACAAGTTGGAATCATGTTCTTGGTGATTGAAATAAAAAGAAAATAAGTGGTTGAAGAACATGTTAAAGGGTGACTATAATGGGTTGAATTGGATTGGAAATTGTTATAGATGTGTTATGTGTTATGGAGAGAGTATATTGGGATCTAAATCATGTATACAGACTGTTTTTAGATGCCTTGTAGTGCTGAAATGAGAAGTGGTATTGTGTGTGTTGTTGCTGATGTTGTTCGACACATCATAGTAGTTTCTGGGCTTAGGCATGACTCGTGCCCTGGAGCACGAGTCATGACCTTTCTTTTCCAAGTCGTGCGACAGTCTATGACTGCTGGGACTAGTCGTTCCATGCTGGGGACGATTGTATCTGAATGAACGCTCGCCGAAAGAAATAAAATAAATTTTCGTTTTGGAGTCGCCACACCGTTTTTAAGGAAAACATTGAAAAACCTTTTGAAAAATGAGAAAATGGGTCCGGGGGTCAAGTTACGACGTGGGAAGAGAATATAGAGCTCACCCACGTTGCCTCTTTCGAGACTTTCAATCAAACAAGGACAATAATGATCATTCTAAGTGTGTGCAATTTGTGTCAACAAGCAAGGCATGCAAATTTGGATTTCATTAATGACATTGAAATGGATACAACTTGTGAACCATTAAAGGGGGCCACACCCTTACAAACGATTGCTTGAATTACAAGGAAAAGGTTGAGACAGTCTGTCCAGGGGCTTTGGATGTCGTCCGACACAGGACTTCCTCAAGAGAGGGATGTCGGATGACACAGGGTGTCCTGGTCAGATTGCCTCTTACAAAGGGGGTGGTTAAGCCACCACAACTACTCTAACACTAAAACAAGGCTACTTTAACTATGGAGAAGCACTACTTAGGGTCTGGAACCAATTTGGGGTTGATTGGAGTAAATAAAGTCAAGATTGACTTTCTGTGATACGGATGTCGTATGACACAGGACATCAAGAGTGTCCTGTGTCGGACGACATAAGCCGCCTCCATCATCAGGTTTCACCCAAATGGTTTCAGACTTCCCAAACAATGATATTAAGCTACAATACTAACTTATAACAGTAATATGACACTAAACAGAGGTTGAAACTGTAAAGGGGATCAATCTGAGTTTATCTGAAGTCACTGAAGCCAAACAGCTTTCTGGGATCTCTATGTCGTATGACACAGGACCTTAGGGATGTCCTGTGTCGGACGACATAGATGTCCTGTTTCAGTGATCCTCAGCAGATTGATCCCACATTGCTCAAAACATGAAACTAAGCTACAATACCAAATGAAAACAGTAGAATAGCATTACTACATGAGTATTATGGGAGGATCACATGGCTTTAATGACCAAATGTGAAGAATCACATGTTTTGGCCATGATCATGGGAGCCATCACCTCCTAACTCAAACAAACAACATCAAGATTTGAACTTTAATGAAGCTAACACTATTAAATGGTCAGATCTGAGGTGAGGAGATGTGAATATTGATGATTCACATCTCCACCGCCTTGATCATGCAAAAATCCCAAATAATCACATGGTATCAATTCATGTAAGCATGCAAGGTAAAAAGACAAATAAACAAGATGTAAACAGAGATGAGAGAAGTTTAGTGTCTACCTATTGTAGTCCACAAAGTAAAAGCACCAATAGTATGGTGTTTACCCCTTCAAAACACCAACAAGGAATGACCACCTTTGGACTTTGGCTTGGATGTGTGTGTGTGTGAGGAGGGAGGTGAGTGTGTGTGTATGAGAGAGAAAATGAGTCTCTATTTCAGCAGAGTAACCTTACTTGCCAAAATCCCCCCTTAAAATGATCAGCAAAGCCCTTTATTTATAGGCATGCTGGGAGGAGCTCCTATGTCGTACGACATGGAGTTTTAACCGCCTTAGGTTTGTCCTGTATCGAACGACACCGTTCATTCCTAGGACAGATTGGGCCGAAGGGAGGCAGGCCCAAGGAAGAATCAAATGGGTCAAGGTGAATAAATAAATGAATGAATAATTTAGGCCCAAAATGCATTTTTAATAAATAAACGAGCCCAAAACTAAATGCAACTCAAGGAAAGCGGACCCAAAAACACGAGTTTGGGTCGGGGTACTTACAGTATCTGGTGGGGGTGTAATAGGGCACGAGTCGTGCCCTACCCTGCAGCATATGAGCAATGTTTGAAGCCTTGTACACCTAGTCTAGCAAGTATATAATGGTACACTCTTTAACTACACATCTAGTACAAGTTTAGTACTATATAATGAAACTTGAGATGGTTGAAATGGATAAGGAGAAGGTCTTTAAATATTGACTTGAATTTGCTGGAAAGGCAATTATGAAAATTGAACCAAAGCTTATAAAACTTGGTAATTGAACTTGGAACCTTTATAGAAGGTGTATATTATTATATTATGAATGCGTAGGGTTACTTGTTTGTGATTATACCTCTACGTGGTTACATGTGTATGGTTATTGGGGTAATTAGTGCATAAAATGTATAGTGCACTACTTCGTTGGTGGTGGCAGGGGTGTTAATATCCTGTTACTGAATTATTCATTGTGTATGGCATAGGTAGGCCTCGTATGTGATGTATGGTGCCTTACTTGGTTATATTTACATGGTGGTTGGTTCAAATTATGTGTAGAAGGTGTAATACACTAAGTGCTTGGTTGGAACCTTTATAGAAGTGTTCCACCTTAGGGTATGAGTGCGTAGGGCTACTTATATTATATCGTATCCCTACGTGGTTATCTATATGTAGTTATTAATTTGACTAGTGCATGAAATATATGTGGCACTACCTCATTGGTTTGAGCATGGATATGTAGGACTTATGTGATATACTTTGGGTCATAAGTGCTTACACGTTCATAGTTGGTTGTGCACATAGTGCTTAATACGTGTTGCACTGCTTCATTTGGTGGAGCATGATTATTACTAACATGTCATTGGATTGTGTGGTTATTCAATAGTGTTAAAATACATGTGCACTATTGTGATTGATTTAACATGAGTTGCAGTAACATGTTATATTTATATGTGTTGATGTCCCATTGGGTGGACTTAATTTCAAGTATCTGTTATGTGCTTGAATACGGTTATATCAGCTGATCTTCGGGGGTATAGAGAATCCCATCACTTATGAGAAAATATTTCATAAGGTGATTGGATGTCTTTATACTTGAACCGTTCACCCCCTTCTGTGGCCACGAATTGAGGGATTCAGCTTCTGTGGATATGTGCAGTCATGCCACAAGATAGCGAGGCAGCTTATATGGATCTCTATAAGGGATCGTATAAGATGTGGATAAGCACTAGTAGTTCACAAAAAAAATGAGTGGAGTATTAGTATAACTCCCACCGTAGTACTACATATGATCCAGATGGGGAAAAGGTAAAGGGAAAGGAAACGTAAAGTGTTTACTGTTTCCCAATGTGATATTTGGCAACCTGTTTGGTGTTGCATATTTGATATTGAGCAACCTGTGTGTGTTGCATATTATATGAGCAACCTGTTTATGTGTTACCTATTGTAGGACTTGCTGATCAAGCGGAAAAGGTAACGTAAAGTGTTTACTGTTTTCCAACGTGATTGTGAGCAACCTGTTATGTGTTGCATATTGTATGGCATATTGTTGCATACATAATAGCTTGCTGAGATTTTATGTCACCCCTTCTCCCTTTACTGTTTTAGATTCAGCTGAGACAGGTGGACCATACCGGTGAGGCCGGGAAGGAGTTTGGATCGTATTTTGGGTTGTCAGAGTATGTATATATTTGTTTGGGAGTTGGGAATAGTTGTGATTATGTTGTGTTGTAATTAATCTTGGGAGTGGTTTGTTTTAAAGTTGGCTTATGTAAGCCGTTGCAGTTGTAGTACTTGTAAATGATACAGGTTATAACTGGTAGAAGCAGGTTTATGTTTCACCTCTAAGTAGAGAGATTATTTTGAAATTGTTTTGAAATTGGGTGGTTATACTTTTCCAGTTGACTTAAAGAAAAGTGTTTTTTTAAAAAGGTATGTTTTGGGACCCTCCATCCTGGGACACGGGTTTTAGGTTCCGGGAGTTGGGAGGAGCCCACAGTTGGTATCAGAGCTCAGGTTAGAAGTCAAGGGTAGATGTCTAGTCTAAGGGGGAGTGTGTAATATCTGACGCCGAGTGTTGAATGTAGGAAGTTGTTCAATGGCGGGAAATAGTGGTGACCAACAACGGGATCACGGAAATGTGAATAATATGGGAACAGGAGAAGACCAGAATATAGAAATGATGAAGATGTTCAGGGTCTTTTTGCAGAATATGGCAGCTCAGGGGCAAGCTCAACAGCAACCTGAGGTACGACCAAAGCCTGGGATAGAGGATTTTGTAAGGATGAATCCGCCAAGTTTTAATGGAAATCCGAATCTGGGGAAGGCAGAAAATTGGTTAGAAGCAATGAATAAAAATTTTGAGGCTATAGGCATTCCTGATGAAGAAAAGGTCAGGTGTGCTATTTTCAAGCTGGAAGGTCCAACGAATCATTGGTGGCAAGGGTTGCATGAATATTGGAAGCGGGCTCATACGCCCCAAACTAGGGATAATTTCTCTCAGAATTTTGAGGATTATTTTGTTACCATGGTTACCCGAGATAAGATGGAGGTGGAGTTCTTACGTCTAAAATAGAGAACCATGACGGTAGCTCAGTATTCCGCAAGGTTCACGGAATTGGCTCAATATTGTCCTCACTTGGTAACCCATGAAGGGAGGAGAGTTTATTATTTTATAAAAGGTTTGAGGCACGCATTTAGGAAGCGATTAGCGACTTATGACTTTGCCGGTTATCAGACGACCTGAGATAGGTTGTTTCAGATTGAGAAT
Source organism: Adenophora triphylla var. japonica (assembly GCA_022495995.1). Lineage (NCBI taxonomy): Eukaryota > Viridiplantae > Streptophyta > Magnoliopsida > Asterales > Campanulaceae > Adenophora > Adenophora triphylla. Next base: position 179,561 of record JAFEMH010001310.1, read on the forward strand.
GACCTTGAGAAGCACCAAGGGGAATTGAAAAGGGATGGAAGCAAGTTAAAGTATCAAGGACAAGGCTTCAAACTGCTCAGAGGACAGCCAAGTTCTTCAGTTTCTGGAAGTGTTCGAGGAGTACAGATCGCAGTTTCTATGGCTCAGCCCGTACCTGGTCAATCTAGTAGGGGTTGTAAATTTTGCCAGCGGTTTGGGAATGCAGAAGAGACGTGTTGGAAAAAACAAGGGAGATGTATGAATTGTGGGGAATTGGGGCATTTCAGAAAAGATTGTCCTAAATCTAGACTTCAACAAGGACAGACATCAGGCAGTGGCCAACAAAAAGGGCAACAAAGTGGTGGTACCAAGAGAGATATGGAAGGGAAAGCAAAAGAGAAAGTCTAAGGCAGAGTCTTGGCTTGTATTATGGAGAGATAGATTCCTCCGCGGTTATTAAAGGTATATTACCTGTCTCAGGAATTAGGGGTCATATTTTATAGATCCCAGTTTATCCCGTTCTTAGGTGGCATTGCATTTTGTTTTTATTTGCATAAATGGCCTAAGAGTTGTCATATGTGCTAGAGGTTTCAACTCCTAAGGGAAAGCACCTCGAATTTTCTTTGATTATCATGGTTGTGACATGATTATATGTGGGCATGGATTGCCAGTGGATTTGGTAGAAGTACCAATTCGTGATATTATTGCTATACTTGGGTCTGCAGTGGTTAAGTAGTTGTTGTATTTTGGGTAGACTGTCGCAAGTAGCAAGTCTCCTTTTCTATGTTTGACTTGCCTCTGTTTGTGATTGAGGCGGATAAGTCATTATTTGATATTGTGTCGTATATGCAGTAAAGGCCTAAGTGTTTGGTCTAAATAATGTGAATATTATCTGATTTCTGTGTTAGACTTGAATAAAAGTCACCTGAAATATCTTAATTAGCAGTGGTAAGTGAATTGGTGAGGTGTTTCCTCAGAGTATTTTATGCCGTCAGTTGGGGCAGTTAATTTCATATGGATGTAATGCCCAGTTATTGCCATATCCAAGAGCACCTTACAGAAGGGCACAGGATGTGTTGGTGAATGTGATGAATAAAGTTTTAAACCTGATTCTGATAACTTTGTGATAATCTTTGTGGATGATATATTGGGTTATTCAGAGTTATGAAGAGATTAAGGGAATTAATTGCAAGTTATGTATCTGTTTTTCGTGAGAATCAAATGGTTGCGAAATTCAGAAAGTGTGAGTTGTAACTCGAGAAAATTGTAATGTTGGGCCTTATAGTTTCAAGCTTGGGGCATGGTTATTATTTTTCTCGGATATTGAGACCCTGGTCAAATGGAACCACCTTTGACAGTGTTAGAATACCGTAGTTGTCTGGGTTTGACAGATTGTTACCAGATAATAGTTGATGGACTTTCGAGGGTGATTTACTCGGAAGAAGATATTTGAGATGGAATGCAAAAGGGTGAAACCAGTTTTGCAGAGTTAAAGAATAGAGTGGCTATAGTTCGATCCTTACCTTGCTTGATGGAGGTGAGAACTTGTGATTTTAGTTGCACGCCAAAAGAAGGGTTTGGGTTGTATTCCTATGCATAATGGGAAAGGAATATCTTATGCTTCGAAGAAGTGAGTACTATCAGAGCAGAATTTTTCCTATTCTGGTCATGAAATTGATTGTGATTCTTTTGTAATACCTAAGTGGAACATTATCTATATGAAGTTAAAATTGAGATTTTTATCAACTAGATGAGTTACAGTACCTGGTTACTTAAAAGGAATTGAACAACATGTAGAGAAATGGTTAGAAGTACTACACGACTTTGATTGTGGTATTTTATATCATCCGGGAAAGCTAGTGTGGTTCTGGATGCGATTAGCCGAAAGGCTTCACTGTCAACAGTTGATCTTGTGAATTGCAAAATAAGACATAAATTGCGAATTCGAATATCCCTACAGTTATGGAAGCTTATGGAGATTCCACGAGTTATTCCGTTAGTCAGTTAGGTCCAAAACTAACGAGGTTAGTTAGAAACTTAACGAAACATAGAGAGACGAAGAGTAGTGTAATCATGAATTATTGGTTCAGAATGGGGTGTCTACAGAGCCCCTCGGCAACAAGACTTATGGAAGAAGTCATGTCGTCGATAGAAAAGACATCATTCTGAACATTGGGATGGTCATGCCGCACGGCTGCCTACGTATCTCTAAGAGAGAATCAGATCAAACGTAGTTCGACTCCAAAACACTAAAAAGGCTATTTTAGGTATATTGAAAAGCATTTTTGAAAATCGAAGAGGGATTTTTTTTTTTGAAAAGGTAAAATCATACTTAGGAATCAAAGACTTGACCCAATTCCGATGATACCTAGTTTGTTGATGAAGTTGTTGAAGTGCGCCGCCCGAGGTTACTGACGTTGCCATTGTTTCCGAGGTCTTGGACTTGGTTATCGATGCTGCCGTCGCAGACTTTGCTGATCTTGAGGTCACGGACTTGGAGTTTGCTGCCGTCACAGACTTTGAAGTTGTTGCCGAGGTCACGAACTTGAAGTTTGCTGCCGTCACAGACTTTGAAGTTGTCGCCGAGGTCACGGACTTGAAGTTTGCTGCCGTCACAGACTTTAAAGATGTTGCCGAGTTTACGGACTTGAAGTTTGCTGCCGTCGCAGACTTTGCTGTTGTCGGTTGAGGTGGAGGTTCTGTCGGCTCCTGTAATGCAAGGATATATGCATGCTGGTCTCGGATGGACCGGAAAGATTCTTACCTTTTTTTACCTGTTAGCACATAAAGATTCCAAATAGATTTCCAGATTTTAGTTGTTTAACTGGACTTATGTGGTGGTGTTCACGTCTGTTCGTGTAAATGGCCGGTTGGTCATTTTGGTGGTGAGTTTATGTATGAGTAGATGGTATATGGACATGTAGGGACACTTGTATGGATTTATATTTGAGATGGGTAAACTGTATAAGAGAACTTGTGTTTGACAAGTTGGGACCAAATCAGGTTTTGCAGAATCTGTTGCTAGTTAGCAATACTGTACTGTTTCTTCATTGTTGTAGCATTTCGATGAGTAACCTTGTGTGAACACATCTAGGCCTGTTGAGAATCTTCATTCTTTCTTCTCCTTTGAATCGTGTCTCTAGGAGGTGAACGACTATAAATCTGTCGACTGTCGTAATGGCTCTATGTCCAAGGCTCTTTGATGTCTCAAGCCCCAAGTTGCTTGCAAATGATAGATGACTTTGGGAACAGGCTTGTGATTCTGCTCTCTGGATTTGAAGATGATGGAAGAAGGCTCTTCTTGTTGATTTGACTTGAAGAAGATCGAAATGATGTTCGATGAAGAAGGTTGAAGAAAAGTCTCCCTTTGTCCTTTGATTTTTTTTCTTAGTGACGCACCCTGGTTTTTGCCTAGACCGCCCTTTTGGGTTTTCAATCTAGCGGGCATCTCTTTTGCATCTCTTTTTTTTTCTCTTTTTTTTTTTGAAAGTAGTATGTTAACTCGAAGAGAACTCAGAGGAGAGAGTCTTATTGAGGAGAGAGAGATGAGATCTCAAGTTAGTTGAGGAGAGACGGACTCTATTCTTTGGAAGGTGATCCAAGCATTGGATCTTTGGAGAAGTGTGTTCTCTAATGATGAGAGTGAAAATCAAAGAGGAAAGCTCCTAATGCATATTTGATTATTTTGAAGAGCAAAGATTAACTGGGGGAGGAAAGGTTAGGAAGCCCCAGTTTTGATGCTTGGATTCCAAGAGTGTGTATGAGAATGGCTAAGAGGAAGTCCCTAGACTTGACAAGAAACGCTACTTGGCTCAAGGATCTAGAAAAGTTATTCTACCTTTTAATGAACCGTGCATCATCTAGAAATTTCTAAATAAGTTTGAGAAGAAAGCCAATCATTAGTATGACTTAAGGGTAAACATTTTTCTTGATACTGAAAGTCTTCTTCACTTGATATAAGAGGATGTTGAGTAATCTTCATTTCTTTTGTTGGTATCACTTGACTCCTCTTCTTTGTGGGAGAGTCCTTCATGCATTTGAAATTTTCACCTTTGTTGTGGGGGTGACAAAACCTTGAGAGTTTTTTTTTTTTTGTACTCTCAAAGCTTTGAATTGAGTAGCCCCACTCTTCTTGAAATGAAGGTTGACAGCAGCACCTTTGGCTTTCTTCGTTTGTTGACCTTTGACTTTCAGTAGGGTAATGTTCAGCCCTTAAGCCTTCTAAGGATAACTTTCTTCTTAAACTCGCTTAGAAGTCTCTATTTTTTGCGATGATTAGGGAATGGAGGGTCCATTATTTTGCATGAATTAAATAATACTAACGAGGTAGAACAACCTTAGGGAAAGTGTTTAGGAAAAGAAATGACTTTGATTAATCGAATAATTTAAAACAGACTCGATAGTTTAGATGACACAAACTAGAGGAGGTGACAAGTACTAGAAAGACAGAACGACTCTTCGAGTTCATACTTGAAAATTTAAAACCTAATCTACTTCTATCAAAGGAGAAAGGGAGAGGATAGTGGTAGCCCCAAAGTGGTAAGTGTAGATTTCTTCTCGGAGCTTCATCTTCTTCATGGATTACGAGGGAGAGGATTGGTGATGACGTTGGGACGTTCTAGCTCTCCATTGTCAAAGAGGTCTTGGATGATGTCCTTCAAGTGGTGGCAAGTGTTGGTGTCGTGGCCGGTGAAGTTGTGGTACTTGCAGAATAAGTGATGAGCATGATTAGGACCCATATCCTTATGAGGACCACCTTCTCATGGTTTAATCTTTTCATTCTTGACAAGCATATCGAAGAGTTCTTCTTGAGTGATTCCTTCAATTTTGTCATAGAGCCTCTTTTTCTTTTCGGGAGGAAGAACAGCAGAATACTTGCCGGTGTTGGAGCGGTTGAATGCAATGGCATTGACTGAAGTATCCTTACTTGTGGTTGGCTTGTTGTAGCGGAAAGTACTTTCCTTCTTTTTACTTTTCAGGAAGTCATCAATCCTAATTCCGGACTCATGGAGTTCATTGAAACTAGGAAAGTAATTGCCGGCGAGCTTCTCTTGAAATTCATCACGGAGGCATTGGAGGAAGATATGGATTTGCTCTTTGAGAGTAGGCATTTCAACAATTTTAGTGAGTTTGAGTCTCCATCTTCTAGAAGCAAAGGACTCATTTGGATGTTGTTTTGTTTGTTCAAGATCCCTCCTAGTTGGGCGGTAAGTAGAGTTGTCTTCAAACTGCCTTTGGAAGACTAAACATGCAGACGATCAATCAAGCCTTGTATTCGTAGGAAGAGACATGTACCAATCCCTTGCAGCACCTTCTAAAGTTTGAGGAAAGCATTGGACCAAGATTGTGTTATCAACGCCCATTGGAAGCATAGCCCAAGTGTAGGTCTCAACATGAGCTTGAGGACAAGTAGTGCCATTAAACTTGGCAATATCGGGTGTCTTGTACTTGCGAGGAAACTTGGTTATGGATTGTTGAAGAGCGTCGGGACCAAATGGGACGAATGATCCTTTTTGAGGTGTCAAGGGTTGCAAGTTTCTTCTCAAGGTAGTTCTTAGTAACATGGTCACCAAGTTTAGTAGTTTCGTCGCTACCTTCCTTCTTAGTTCTAGCACCCTTGGAGGTATGCCCCTCATCATTGGAGGAGGATGAGGAAGAGGAGGAATCGGATTCTTCCTTTTTCTTGCTTGACTTCTTGGGTATCTTATTCGTTTTGATGTAGGATTCCTCTTCATCGGAGGAGGATTCCTCTTTCTGCTTTTGTTTTCTTCCTTTCTTGACTTTCATATCGTGGAGCTCTTGCATGAGGGCGACCATTTGGGCATTTTGCTCATCAATTTTCTTACTTTGTTCATCTAACCTAAGCATGGCTTCGATGACTTGGGCTTTAGCTTCGTTCATTTCGGCCTCGGTGGTAGAGGAGAAGTAGACATCGTGTCGAGCTTTGGCGAAGAACCTAGACGTGTAGCAACCATATTAAACCATGATCGAGTCCCAACAAGTCAGCTGAATAGGGTGTATGAAGGCTTTGAAGGTTTGAAGGTTTTGGCCAAAACACGAATAGACCGAACACTTGTCTCGCACGGGACAAGTAGTCTCGCGCGAGACAACACCACGGGAAGTCACATTTTTTCTGATTTTAATCCTAATTTTGGTCGGACGGAAATCCGTTTTGGGGTTTCTAACATTCGAAAACCAAACCTAAGGACCTAGGGGTCGAAGTCATCCCAAGTAACATCAAGTTTTGTGCAATAAATTGGTGAGAAATTTTTCTCTTTTTAGGGGAAAATCCGAAGGGACAATCATAGGGACATTTCCGAAGGGACAATTCCGAAGCGACAATTTTTGATTTCTTTTCCGTGGATTATTGCACAAAACAAGATCTTGACAAGGGATTACAAGGACTCCAAGATCAAACCGACCGGTCACGGAGTATCTTAAAAAGTCAATCTACATGATATGTGGCGATGCAGGGCTGGAAGGCTAGGCTCCCCACGATATGACAATCTAGATAGATTGAATACGCGGGGTGGAATGATCCAACTTCGGAGAGACCGGCGAATAGGTGGTTACCATCATCCGTCCTTAGTGTGGGTCCCGGGTTAATCTGGGTATGTAGTGCAATGACAGTTATAATATGAGGTGCGCGTGTGTGAGAGTCAATCTAGGTGATAGAGAAAAATAGAGAATTTTTTTTGTTTGAAAACTAAAAGAAAAACAGATAATGACCGTACCAAGTGGTTGCCTACGTTTCTCCCAAATTAGGAAGACTCAGGCCGTCGTAGTTCCACTTAAAAAGATAGAGAAAGAGAATTAAATTAATTAATTTTACAACTCCCGAGTCCTCCATGGACCGGTCTTTAAATCAAAAAACCAATCGCACGCAGGTATATAGTTCAAGTGATTAATAATTACTCTACCCTGCAAAATAAAGTTAGTACAAGCAAAATAATAATTTATTTTGACTTTTCTGTAAATTTTTTTTTTTTTTTAGTGGACGAAGTCAATAGCCAAGTCCTTTTTCCATTTTTTTTGGTCAACTTCTAAGGAGAAGTCAACAACAACTGCAAAAGTTCCATGCTTGGCGGCTGATCTTTTCTAAAGTGGCCTAATGTCTCGTGCGAGACAAGCTTGTCCCGCGCGGGACAAGCATTCGGACTATTTTTTTTTTTTTGACGAAAACAGTGCAGAAAAATTTGAAAAAAATCAGAAAAATCATTTTTTTTAATTTGCAGGAAACTAAAAAGATCAATAATACTCAATTGTAACGCAAGTCTAACCCTCTTAATTAATTGTCCCCAGCAGAGTCGCCAAAACTGTAGCGTTCGATTTTCATGAATCAACAGAGTCGCCACTTATCATTTATTTAAGAAAACAATAATAAAAACCTTTTTGATTTTAAAGAGATTTGAGGGTTCGGGGGTTAAGTTATGAAATAGGAAGGTCGAGGAGCACCCATTCCACCCAATCCGAAAATCGATCTTGCCAATTGAGTATTATCAATCTTTTCAATTACTAATTAAATAAAAGAACAAGAAAACCCTAACCAATTTCTTGATTAGGAATGTCGGATTGTATGCTTCGAGATCACCTCCATGGATTGAAGGGACTCTAGGCTAATCCTTTTGATGGGATTACACTACTCTAAAAACCAATAGAGAGGTTGAGAAGAAGAAAGTAAAAGGAGTTTACCTTGTTTAGGGAGTATTTGATTTAGAACGTGATTCTAAGGTGTCTTCTCGGTCGAGAAGTGATTCGGGCAGAGCTTCGCCTCGTTTCTAGGCTTAAGCCTTGATGTTCGTCAATCAACGTGGTTGATGGACGAATTTAGGAGTTGTTTGTGAGTGATTTGAAGGAATCTTTAGTGGAAAGAAGCCAACAAATTGTGTGTGTTGTGTGTTTTCGATCGTGGATCGGGGACCTCTGAAATCCCGAAAGTTATCAGGTATTTATAGGGGTTTAATAGGTGGATGGATGACTTGGTCACCAAGATTAGGAGACTCAAGGAAGGTTCCAAAACTCAACTGTGATTGAATGACCAGATTGATAAGGTTTTATCCAGAAAAGAGGTTGAAACGGTGAAGGAGAGTGATTCTGCATATCCTGCAAAGGGGTTGTCTCGCGTGAGACACGTATGTCTCGTGCGAGACAACTAGTCGGTTGACTATTTTGTCCTCTTCAGTTATTCCGTTAGTCAGTTAGGTTCAAAACTAACGAGGTTAGTTAAAAACTTAACGAAACATGACGAAATTGACATGCTTTCATCAAAACATAAAAGAGAGATGAAGAGTAGTGTAATCATGAATTATTGGTTCAGAATGGGGTGTCTACAGAAGGTCATTTCTTTGAACTGCTCTATCAATTCTTCCATATAGGCATGGTGCTTCTGTAAGTTAGGATCCACAGTCTTCCATCTGTTTGAGACCTGGTTAATGATCAGGGCTGAGTCTCCGTAGACCTCGAATTCCTTGACATTTCTTTCTAGGGCGGCCTCCAAACTGGCTATACAGGCTTCATATTCCACTGCATTGTTTGTGACAGAGAAGTTCAGCTTGATAGCTATCAGCGTATGCTCATCTTTTGGGTCTACCAATAACATTCCTATGCCATTTCCCCTTTTGTTGGCCGCTCCGTCGAAGAAGAGTTGCCATCAGTTCTCGGGTTCAAAAGCAAAAATCCTCTCGTCCGGAAACTGGGGTTCTGGACCTCGGTCCTCATTACTAGGGAAATTTGCCAAATGGTCTGAGAGTGCTTGACCCTTGATTGCCTTTCTTGTTACATAGTTGATGTCAAACTCTGCCGGAAGAATGACCACTTTGCCAGGCGCATCCAGAGGGAAGGTTTGTCAAAGAGGTACTTGATGGGGTCCATTTTTGAGACCAAATTTACCGAGTGAGCCTGCATGTAGTGTTTCAGTTTCCCGACTACCTAGACTAGTCCTGCATAACTCTTTTCACACGCCGAGTAATTGAGCGCACTCCCTTGGCTCACAAAGTAAATGGTAAGCTCTACCCGAGAATCTTTCTTTTCCTGGGCTAGCATAGCCCCAACTGCCGTGTCGGTGACCGTAAGATAGAGCAGAAGAGGTTTTTGTCCATGCGGGGGGAACGTACTGGAGGATTTACTAGGTATGCCTTAATTTTGTTAAAGGCATTCTGGCATTCTTGTAAGTACCCAAATCTGGCTCATGCCTTCCGGTTAAATTTCCCGGCAATTTCGGTAAGTTTCCCGGTAATTCCCCGGACCTTCCTAGTGTTCCGGAAATGTTCTGGAACAGTCCCAAATTAAATTTAGGGCTGAAGGGAGCCTTCCTAATTAAGAAACACGTTTTTCTTAATTAGGAAGAGGGTTCTAGAAATTGCCACCTTGCATGGTTCTAGAAATGCTGAGTCACAATGGATAATGCCGCACGGCTGCATTAGCTCGCTGTCCCTAGCCGCACGGCTTCATTAGCCTTATCCAGACTGCCTATAAATAGAGCCCTCCTCTACCCATTTCAACACACACAATCCATAGCAAGTCACCTACAAACACTCCAAATACGTGAAGAATACTGCTGGAAGCTCAAGAAGGTGAAGAAGAAGGCCAAGAAGCTCCCTCCCTCCTCCTTGAAGATCCAAGACCAACCTCTCCTCCTAGCTCCGACCAAAGAAGAAGGAAGCTATTGGTAACCTCGCACGCCCTACCTTCGCATCCTAATTGCTTTATAATTTGCTCATTGCATTGTCTTTATATTGCTTGGGACTTGGTAGATTAAAGATCCTATCTTTATATTCCCCTTCCCCTTTGGCATGCATTAGACATCATTTGTCATAAAAATGTAGCCTTTTCCCATAAAGGTGCATCCTTTGCACCTAAAACCCCCATTTTCAAATAAAAATGTCATCTTCATGCATCCTTTGCATATAAAAATCAAATCTTTTTCAATCAAAATGCATCATTTGCATCCAAAATCCCTTGTTCAAGCATCATTTGCTTTAAAGACCATGTCTTTACCATAAACTAGCATCATATGCTTTTCAAAATGCAATCTTTATGCATCATTTGCATAATGAATGCCAATTTCTTCAACAAAAATGCATCATTTGCATAAAAATCAAATCTTTATGCATCATTTGCAATAAAGATTATTTCTTTAAACTAAGTGCATCATTTGCAACCCAAAAATGTCATCTTTTCATTAAAGATTCATTTTTTACATACATTTCCCCCATTCCCCCATTAACAACCTAGGAATGGACCGGTGTAAAAGATCCTATCTTTACATCGTTCCTTCCATTAAAGGTTCCATATCTCTTTAGAAAGGGACACCTTGAACCCTATATCTCCGATTATCGCTTAAGAAAGAGTATGAAGCATCTATATGAGCTCGACCGTATTAAAGCGTAGGATTGATGGGCTAAGGACCCTCCTTTTCTAAAGAACCTCATCTTTGACCAAAAGAGAGTCATTCTCTCGATCACGCAAGTCCCGAGGGTCCCGAGGTTAAAATGCGATGATCACAAGTCATAAGATGAGGACGGGATCATAATCCCAAATACATAAAATTCCAAGGAATCCCGAGCGACAACCAACAAATGGTTTGTACGTCCGGAAGACAACTTGGGACATTCCCCCCTTTTTCTCAAACACATGCACACAAGAAAGCACGCAAGCAAGCACGATTACTGAAATCTTGGGAGACTTGCTCCGGCAAGGCACTTTGGGTGAACGCCAAACGTTCTTCCCAAGGGGTAACTTAACCTCCGAACCCAAGTAAAAACCTTTTTTTCAAAGTTTTGAGGTAATCAAAATGGCGTGGCGACTCCGTTTTTCAAATTAAACCGGATGTCTTCAAACTCGCGTGAATCCAACAAGAATTTGGGCACCACATTCACAGTTTGGCGACTCCGCTGGGGATTTCCCAAAGGAGAAAAGCTTCTATTTTCAAAAAAAAAAATTGATACTCGGTATATAGGTGGAAACCACTTACCCTTCCTGTACACTCCCTGACGTGGGAGTTGGGATAACCGGTGGTTTAACAATCCACGTACCAGTATCCCTTTTCGAAAAAAACAATTTTGAAAAAAAAAATAAAAGAAAGCTTTTCCCTTTGAGCGGGTTAGACTCCCATCGCCGATTTCATTAATCGTGCTTGCTTTCTTTACCATGCATTGCATCATTTGCATCTTGGAATCTGTGCATACTTTGAAACGGGAAACAACCCGAAAAATAGCAAAAGGAGTGGAACCTGGAAAATTGATCCATGCAGTCGTACGGCTCAATCCTCCTTGGATTCGCCGGGCGACCTCGGTGGCAATTCCACCAGGAAAAATCATGGTTAATACGCGATCCTAGCGGCTTGGGGCTACTCGGCTTCATGGTGGGGGCTCCCAGAAAATTTACGTGCTTACGTGTTGCATTTTCCCCCGTCCCGAAAATCATTCCTTTAAAACACATTATGAAAATCTCTGTTTTAACTCAAAAAGGAACATTTTTAGGAGACCGCACACTACGCGCACCTGATATATCCTGTACACTTTGCACGCACGTCCTTCAAACCCGAGGGTGGTTCCAGCTGCAATCACGGACAGCCTTACGATGCTCCCGGGCGCGCACGAAATCATCCCAACCTCCCCATGGCAGCCAGTGTCGACCAATGCACAGTCCGTGTCACACGTTTCAAAAAACCGTGACTTTTGGTTGGTTTTTGGTCTAGTCCGTGTCATATAGCCCAGTTGCATACCCACGTAAAGGTCAAGCCTTAGCTCATAACGGAAGCCAAGATTTTCGCTCAAGCGAAATTCTGCCGAAATTCCGACAAGGAAGAATCGGTGGGATCTTGACTCCGACATTGACTATTGACCTTGACCCGCACGGAATGCGTAAGAGTCAAGACCGAGTCTTTGCCAAAAATCAAAAGATCTTTCGCTCAAGCGAAGCTCTGCCAAAATTCCGACAAGGAAAAATTGGCAAGATCTTGACCGGCATTGACTTCGATTCCGACCCACGCACCGTGTATGCAACGAAGTTCAATGTGACACCGTGTCATCCGGCTTTTTACCGCCCGACCCATGCCTATTATTCTCTCGGACATTACCGAAAGTCAAAAACCGTCATTCGCTCAAGCGAAACTACGCAAAGATCCGTCAAGGCAGAGAGACGATACTTTCCCGGTATTGCCTTGACTATAATCCGCATCGCTCGTGCGTTGAAAGGTCCTATGACCCGCTAGACCCGATAGGAGCGTTCTTTACTCTCGGTCGGTGGGATCCGCGTGCCCTATAGGACCCTCGCCCGGGGCTGTCCACCCTGGGAGGTCGAAATACAGGTGGAATACGAGGGGCTTATAGACGTAGTGACGGAACCCACTGATCCAGGATCTAGAGTAGTTGTGAAAAAAAAAGGGCAGAATCCCTTTTCCAACCAAATAGATATTAATAAAAGACAACATTTTAAGTAAACTTGAAGATTCTAATTTGCATATTGCACGAGCCTTCAAACCCTAAACACCTACCCCGAGTCTAAACCTTTCCTATCCCTTTCCCGCAGCGAGAAAGAAGTGGGTGAGAACACCGGGTCAGCGACTTGTTAGCACAGAATCCTCACACAGTTCGCCAGAATCCTCAGTTTTGTCAGCTTTTCAGTGTCAAAATGGCCAACATGGTAATCCACAACGGTAATGACCAAGCAGTTGGAGGGGCTATCCCAGTTCAACCCAAACCTCACATCTGGTATGATGTATGTGATTGTGAAGACTGCTTAGAGTATGAGTATCAAGAATGGATCAATGAGGACGCTCCTTCAAGGAAGAAGAAGAAAAGAAAGTCCACACAGCAGAAGCTTAAGGAAAGATACGAAGCTGGGGACAAGAGCGTTGGAACTTTGGGAGAGCCTTCGGACAAGTTCGACTACTATGTCAGTTATGCCAAGGAACCTGTCAAGGAACCCGTCACCCCAAGCACAGTCCAGCCTGATATCCCTATAATCAGTGATCCTCTTGAAGTAGAAAATTCTGAGTTTGTTGCCATTGTAAGATTCAACAAAAAGCTAGCGAGATCTAGAAGACGAATACGTAAAGCCTATAGAGTATTTGGCCAATCGGGGAAGGATCAAAGTCTCTCCCGAAGAAGACTTTATCAGCATCATTCAAGCCAAACCTCCTATTGGCTATCTTGACAAGGTGGTAGTATCAAAGATTGGCAAGGAAAAGATGACTTATCGCCGGTGCGTCGACAAAATGAGCCGGACACTTCGATCAATGAGTCCGGTCGCTACGGAAGAGCTAGGCGAAAGATTGCAACAAGTTACTTTAGTTCCCCTCACCATCTTTCCACAGCACCGGCACATCAATGATTTCCGGCAAGCTTTTGATCGGTTCAAAGTCTCCAACTTTACGAAGAACGGCGGCAAGGCTTGCTACTCCCCGTGGCAACGGCAAGAAGGAGTGAGATCCCGGTCCAACCCTTGTCAAGTCCCCTCGAGTCAATAAGTAGCGTAGGGTCAGTCGGTAGTGTCTATTCGGTCGAGTCGGGAATCTTTGAATTCCAGTCCTCGAAGTCATCCGAAGGCCTCACGCCTGAGGATTATGAAAATGTAATCGATGTCATCTTTCCCCTTATTTTGAATGAAATGACAAATCTTTACGATTATCCTCTTATTGCCAACTTAACAAATGATAAATTAACTCAAAATTTAACAACGGTTAATAATGAATCATTTGAACAAGATGCAAACACACTAAACGAACAATACATTAAAGAAATCTTTAAGCGAGGTTTCGGAAAAAGGAAAACCGGGCCCAAGGCCGAGGAGGTTTTGATAAGTGTGAACTTGGGTACTATTGAGGAACCTAAAGAGACACGGATTGGAAGCTTCTTCCGGGGGTTGAAAGGGACGGATTGATCGAGCTGCTCGGAGAATACGTCGACGTGTTTGCATGGTCATACAAGGATATGCCGGGGCTAGACAGTTCGATAGTAGAACACAGAATCCCTCTAGCACCGGATGCTAAGCCGGTAAAGCGAGCGAGAAAGATTAAGCCGGAATGGTCTCTACAGGTCAAAGAAGAAATTGAGAAGCTACGCGGGTAGGGTTCATCGTAGTCATTGAATACCCGACATGGTTATCCAACATCGTGGACCGTAACCAAGGCCAATGGGAAGGTGCGGCTGCTTTGTGTGGATTTCCGAGATACGAACAAGGCCGGCCCAAAGACGACTACCCTCGCCAAACATAGACATCTGGTGGACTCAGCTGCCAACTACGAAGTCAAATCCTTCGTTGATGGTTTTGCGAGCTACAACCGAGATCAAGATGGCCGAGGAAGACCAAGAAAAGACGGCCTTCACCACACCATGGGGAACCTCTTGTTATACGGTAATGCCATTCGGGCTCAAGAATGCGGGGCTACTTACGAAAGGGCGGCGGCCGCGCTTTTCATGACATGATCCACAAGGAGATTGAGGTCTACGTAGATGATATGATAATCCACTCCAAAGGAGAGGGTGGGCGACACTTTGTTGACCTACGAAAATTCTTTGAGAGGTTGAGACAACATTCCATGAGACTAAACCACACGAATGCACCTTCGGAGTGACAAGGGGAAAAGTGCTTGGGTATATGGTCACGGAGCGAGGTATAGAAGTTGACCCCAGAAAGATCAAAGCCATCATGGATATGAGGCCACCTCAAACCCAGACCGAAGTCAAGAGCTTCATGGGTAAATTGCGGTACATCGGCCGTTTCGTCAATCGGTTGACCACTATGTGCGAGCCCATCTTCAAGCTCATGAAGAAGAATGTGGACACAGAATGGACCGAAGAATGCCAAGATGCCTTTGACCAGATCAAGGCATACTTAGTACATCCCCGGTACTATGCCCCCACATAGACGAAGCCTCTTACGCTCTATCTCACATCATGAACACGGCGGTTGGGGCTATGCTTGCTTAGGAAAAGAAAGACTCTCGGGTAGAAAACGCCATTTACTTTGTCGGCGGAAGCTACGGGGAGTGAGCTCATTTACTCGGCATGTGAAAAGACTGTGCGGGATCGAGTGCAGGTAGTCGGCAAATTGAAGCATTATATGCAAGCCCACCCTGTGAATTTGGTCTCGAAAATGGACCCCATCAAGTACATCTTTGACAAGCCTTCCCTCTCGATGCGTTTAGCGAAGTGGTCCTTCTTCTTGGCGAATACGACATCAACTATGTGACCGTAAAGGCCATCAAGGGTCAAGCATTATCGATCACCTGGCGAACTTCCCCGATAATGAAGACGAGAGGGCTGAACCCCAATTCCCTGGATGAAGGGATCTTTGCGGTTGAGCACGAGAATAGATGGCAATTGTTCTTTGACGGAGTCGCTAACAAAAGAGGAAATGGTGTAGGAATGCTATTGGTCGATCCGAAAGATGAGCATACCCCCATAGACCTCAAGTTGAACTTTCCTGCCACGAACAATGTCGCCGAGTATGAAGCCTGCATTCTTTGGTTTGGAGGCCGCCTTAGAAAGAAATGTCAAGGAGCTCGAAGTTTACGGAGACTCGGCCACGATCATCAACCAAGTCTCCAACAAGTGGAAGGCGTGGACCCTAATCTCGCAACGGTATCATGCCCGTATGGAGGAGTTGGACTGGACGGTTCGGAGAAGTGACTTTCCACTACTTGCCGAGGGAAAAGAACAGATGCCCTAGCTACTCTAGCCTCATTGGTAGAGATCCCCAAGGGAAAAGCCATAAAGCCCTTGAGTGGGTAGAAGAGAAGCCCGGCCTTACATTTGTGAAGTGGACACAGGACCAGGAGCCTATAGAGGAACCTTGGTACAATCAGTTACCAATTCCTCAAAGACGGAGAGTCGGCTTTCGGAGACGAAGAAGGTAGACCAAAAGAAGGTGTCGAGCCAAAAGCTTGCGAGCCACGAAAAGGTTGGCCTCCCATTATGTCATCCTAGAGGCAACCCGTACAAGAAACGCTATCAAGGACCACTCCTCTTATGTGTCACTCAAGAAAGAGCCAGAGAGTTGATGACCGAAGTCCACAATGGTCCTTGCGGTCCTCACATGAATGCCGAGCCACGATGCAAGTGATCCTCGAGAATGGGTTACTCTTGGATCTCCATGGAGGCAGGCTGCGTCCGGCACGTCCGAACTGCGACAAGTGCCGGCGGTTTGCCAACCTCAACCATCTCCCACCTCATGACACATCGCATGATGACTCCTTGGCCGTTTGCAACTTGGGGCATTGACGTGATAGGGAAAATAGCCCCGACAGAAGCAATGGGCACGAGTTCGTGTTGGTAGCCATCGACTACTTCACCAAGTGGGTAGAGGCCAAGTTCTACAAGGTCCTCACTTCCGAGAAAAGTGGCCCGGTTCATCAAAGAAAACATAATGTGCAGATATGGGGTGCCCAACGAGATCATTTCGATAATGGGACACACTTCGAAGGAGACTGCGATAGACCGCTGTCGTAATTCGAGTTACTCGCCACAAGTCGTCCCCGTACGAGACCTCAAACCAATGGAGCGTGGAAGGCTGCTAATAAGACACTCGAGCGGATCATCCAGGAAGATGGCCACCCGTGAGTCGTGATTGGCCCGAAAAGCCGCACCTAGCACTCGGGACTACTGAACGTCTGTCGGAAACGGCCACAGGAGAAACTCCTTTTGCCCTAACTTACGGGATGGAAGCAGTGTTACCAGTGGAGTTGGAAATCCCGTCATTAAGAGTCCTCCTGGAAAACAGTGTCAATGAAGTAGAATGGTTGCGCAGCTGGCATGATGAGTTAGCCCTGCTTGATGAGAGAAGGCTTAAAGCCATGGAACACACCCGAGCCTACCAGAGGCGAATGGCCAGAGCATTTGATAAAAAGGTCAAGGCCATAGACATCAAAGAGGGTGACTTAGTGCTGAAAGTAAAGCCCCCTACCAGAGACAACCCCCGGGAAAATGGGAACCCGTTTGGATCGGCCCTTATGTAGTGCTAAGATACGTCGGGAGGAGCAATGAAGCTTGCGAGACTTGGATGGCAATCCCTTTGTCCACCCAAATAACGGTGATAAACTCCGAAGATACTATGTCTAATAAAAAAAAAAAAAAGAAGAAAAAATCTTAGTGCAAAAAGAGTAATACCCAAAAGGGCCTGAAAAACCCCAAAAAGGGCGGTCTAGGCAAAAAACAGGGTTGCACGAAAAAAAAAAAATATATATATATATATATATAAAAAAATCTTAGTGCAAAAAGAGTAATACCCAAATTTGAAAAACCCAAAAGGGCGGTCTAGGCAAAAAACGGGGTTGCACAGAAAAAAAAAGAGACTTAGTTTTGTTAGTTCACCAAAATGAACTACGAAGACCTGAGCCCCTTAGCCTTTCTTGTAAAAGGGGAACGTAGGCAGCCATATATGGTTCGGTCTAAACAATAAAAAAGGGGCAATAAAGCTTCCATAAAGTGCGTCCTTAGCAATAAATAAAAGGGTATTTCAGTTTTCATAAAACGGGTCCCAAGTAATAAGACATTTGAATTTCCATGAAACATGTCTTGATTAATTTCTAAAATAATATTTCTTGTTCATTACAAGTCAAAAATTTCTTGATGAGTTCAAGCACGGTCTACCTCTTGACTCGCTAACCTGCTAAAAAGATCTAAAATACAATAAAATGCCTAAATAAACTAATGTGTTTGCAAATGGCAATAAGAGGATCTTGAGAAAAGACTTGTCGGTCGTCATTCGCCGAGTCTTCTTCGTCTTCTTCCCTTTTCCTCGGCCTCGTCGAGTCTTCTTCCTTTTCTTCTCAATAATGTCGGTATCCCTCATCCCGACCTCTGGTATCCTCACTGGAGCCTCTACCAACCCCGTGTCAATAAGCGCTCTCTCTATACGAGCACGAGTCCGTATCTCCTCCCTCTGAGACTCAGTCAAATGAGCAACCTCGGACAACCTCTTGTACCGAGCCTCCATGTCCCTGACCAAGTCACCTGATTGGTTATGGCAACTCGCCTTAGCCTCGGTCTCCCTCAGAGTCCTACTCGAGTCGTGGTCAGCCCCCAATAAAACTCGGCGTCTATCCTCCAAGATAACCTGAGTCGCTCCCATCTCCCTCTCGTACCAGTCCAAGTAGACAGTGGTCAAGATCGTGCTCTTCCTGCTCCTAAAGATAGCCCTGGGTGGGAAAGCAGTATATGTCCAAGCCCTCGTGTAAGTGCTCCAATTTGAGCTTGTTAGAATTTTCGTTAGAAAATTAACGAAAGTTATAACATTTCCAACAATTCCTAACTATCCTAACATTTCTAACAAAGTAAGGGTAAAATGGGCATTGTTATTTAAGGTTAAACCTTAAAAAGAATCTCAAAAAGAAAAACAAATGAAGAAAACCAAATATAGCAATGCTGAAACATAATCCGTCGGTCAATTTGAATTTTGAAAAAGATTATTCCTTGTGTCCAAAGCCCGACAGCGAGAATTAATGAACAGTGCACGCGGATCGATCCATCCGCGCGGACATGTTTGTATTTTCAGGAGGGCTATAAATTGAGCCCTCCAGTCACAGAAATAAAGGAGGAAAAACACAATAGCAACGAAGTTCTGGCGAAATATAGAGAGAAAACAGTGAGAATTCTCAAGAATTGTCACCTTTTTCTTTCCAATCTTTCCCAACTCATACTCATCCACTCACTCTCATATTAAAGCCCTAAACACTCATACACTCAAGCCAAACACTCAAGAACACAAGGAAGATTGGTAAACCCTCTTCTTCCTAACCCTAAATCTCATCCATGCATGCATCTTCAAACTACAAAATGTAGTTCTTTCATCTTCTTTCTCTAGATCTAAGAAGATCACCATGGAAGACCATCTCCATGGATGATCTTCTACAAAGATCAACATTATTTTCAAAGCTTTTCTTTCTTACTTGCAAAAATGCACTTTCAAAACCCTAAAAAACCATTTTCAAGCACTAAATCTTGATTTCAAAGGGTAAAATCCTCCCCAAGCAAATGAAATGCTTAGTCCTAATGTACCCCAAGGATGGTTTGGTATAGTTGATTCACCACTAAAATGTCTAGTGATCACTAACCAAAACCTAGGAAATGGGGACAAGCATGGATGCAAAACCCCCCTTAAAATCATATTTTCTTTCTTGAGAAGTTGCTGTCCAGTAGTAATTTTCTCAGACCTCAGTCCATGGTCTTAATTTTTGGACTCAGATGAACTTGGAATTTGGTGTTGACTACAAAACACTTTTTGTATCCAACATCCAGAGCTTTCCAGACATATTTTTACCTTATTTTTTGGGTGAGTAAAACTCCTCTTTTCAATTTTTCTTTCAGAGGCTAGTTCATCAGCTTCTGGGAATCCAGATCTCATATCTGAGATTTCCAGAAGGTTTTGACCCCTCAAATCTTCTCCAAAATGGAAATTTCTTTTCACACAAAGTTTATTCAAGGAGTCTAGAGAAACTTTCATTCTCTGAGTTCATCCAGATTATGAAGTTTTAGGACCCTTGAATCTATTTCAAAATCAGGTGTCTGCTGCCATTTTCTTCTGGCAGAAGTGACTTCTCAACTTCAAAAGGTTTTTTGAGTACCAAATCTCAAACCAAAAATTCTCCAAAAATCATGGGATCAGTTTAAAGTCTTAAAAAGACATCCCAATTTTTACTTTTTCCAGTTTCAACTTATTTTGGCCAAACACACACACACACACACACACACACAAATGATTTTCAGCTTGGAAGACTCGTTTTTACGAGGCGCGTCGGGTGCACACTAACGTCCTTCCCGACGCGTAACATGACCTCCGAACCTAAATCTCTGATCTCGGGCTTTTTCAAAGTTTTGCCCTTCAAAATTAAATGGCGTGGCGACTCCGTTTTTTCCGGTTTTATTTGGTTTTTCAAAGAAACGCAAAATCGAATTTTTCCCGCGAAAAAGGCAACACATCGTTAATAAAGGGCGACTCCGCTGGGGAGTCTGAGCTTTTTAATAAAAAATGGTATTCGGTATATTGGTGGAAACCACTAAATTTCCCGTTATCGCCTCCTAACACGAGTCGGGGATAAATTGTGGTCTAACAATCCCACGTACCGGTATCACCGTTTTCAAAAAAGCTTTTGAGGGTCAAGCTTCCGTCCCGCTTTGAAAATCATTTTCGTGCGTGTGTTGATTTTTGCACGCTTTTCATGTTGTTTTGGCCGCCTCGGAGAAAGTCAAAATTTTTGACTGTCGGAATAATGTCCCTAACTGTCGGAATTTTCATGCTTACGTGCTTATGTGCTCATAAAAAAAATTTCAAAAAAAAGATTTTCAAAAAAAAAAAAGAAAATTTCCAAAAAAAATCATGCATCATATTTTTAAGACACATAAAAAAAAAATCTCTATTTTACTCGTAAAAGAATATAGATCGCTTGCACACTACGCGCACGTGACCGTACACCGCACACTACGTCCTTAACCCGGGAAATCCTTGTCGCGGTCCGTTTGGTCTTATTACGCCTCTCGGATGAGCACAGACTACCCAAACATCCCATGGAGCCTCGTGTCGACTATGCACTTGTCCGTGACACACTTTGTCCGAGACCCGCTGGTTTTTAGTCCGGTCCGTGTCATGCCCCGTCCGTGTATAGACCTTTCCTTTCAAGCCTTTGTCGGCATACCGACTCAATATCTCTGTCCCTAATCGCCGCTAATCGCCGAAGTTCTCGCCGGTTTTCCGCCGCAGACTTTGACCAAGATATTGACCGCGCCTTGACTTCGGCTCGATCGGCACAAATTATACACTCGACTCCCAAAGATTGACACCGAGTCATCAAGGATTAACGGTTATTCCATGCCTAATTACGGCTTAACCGACGATAAGTCAAGATCAATAGCGGACATTTATCACCCAAATCATGCCGACTTTTCGTCGAGCCTCCTGACACGATCTTGACTTTAACGTCGCCTTTGTCCGTAATTTACATCGAATGCTCGTTAAGACTCGATTACCCGCCGTACTTCTAGGATCACTTTTCTTTCGGTCGGTGGGACCCGCTGCCTCTATGTGACCCTCGCCCGGGCCGTCCACCCCGGGAGGTCGAAATACAGGTGGAATACGAGGGGCTTATAGACGTAGTGACGGGGCCCACTGATCCAGGAATCAGAGTAGTTTGCGAAAAAGAAGAGCAATCTTTTCCAACCGATTAGGTTAATAAAACATGTTTTAAGTAAACGTGAACAAATAATCGCATGTTGCATGAGCCAAAAGCCCAAACACCTACCCTCTTTCCATTCCTGCACATCTCGAACCTTCATGTCCTTTCCCCGCAGCCTCCGCACAAAGCTTGGTTTCTGCACCGGTCACCGTTTGATCAGTTGGGAAGAGTCAAGCGCATCGTCGCCTTCGCCGTTTGTTCCAACTCCGGTTTCGTAATGTCTCGCATCACCGGTAATGATGGGGATAACGTCACTCCGTCCTCCGTAATCCCTCGATGCACTCGCATTGGATCCAGCTGGTAGAGCAAATGAGACTTCGGCACGAGGCTCAAATTGATGACCTACCTGGGTAGTCGCAAGTCATGGTTTGACTATCAGCCTCAATTCCGATGGCACTTTTACCGCAAAGACAGAAAAGGGTTCTCCCCTCTTCTTAACAAATTCCTGATACACCAAGATGCTACCCCAAGATTCCTATGTTTCCACCGCCGGGACTCCCGCCCGCCGACTTACAGTGGCAACCGGCCCCCAAACAAGAATGCCAGGGACGAAAGAGTTCGGTATACCGTCGCCTGTCCCCTCTCAAGGTGATGATCCCACAAATATCGGCCCGAGTGATGAAAATCGTGAACAAATAAGAAATATGGTCACCATCAAAGCCCCGGGAAGAACGCTGCAACGATACACAGCCCGGATTCAAGAGGCCACACGCCACTTTGGGACCTTAGCAATATCCCAACCGATCGCTACCTTGAAGGGCAAACATATGCCCATTCCCTAGACCTCAATATCTCTCATTATCCGGCGGAGTCCAATCACTCGCTACTGCACGAGCCCAGCAGCCAGATCCCCTGACCCGCCCACTCAAAGTCATTCCAAAGACCGCTCAACCCGAGGTCCTAAATCCGCCACCACCGTGGAACACATTTGGTGGGATATTTGTGATCGTCCCGACCGCCTTGAAAGGGACTATCAGATCGGATACACGAGGACCGTCCTCCTAAGAAAAAGAAAATTTCCTCCCAAAGAAAATTGAAGGAGAGGTTCGAGGCCGGTGATAATAAAGCTGGGAACGCTCGGGGAGCCATCTGGGATTTGATTATTATGTACTCTACTCCAGTCAGCCTTTCCCCAAAGCAAAAAGGGGTAAAAGAGCAAGAACCTTGCCAACGACGGAATTGAGACCTTCGGATACCGTAGTACCGCAGAACGGAAGTCCAACCCCCTGGTCAACCAAGGTTCGCCTTGTCCAGCCTCCCGAGTATCCACCGATGAAGAAAACCGACGCACCTGGGCGCTCCCACTCAATCAACATGTTGGATCGGAGATGGCAACCGCCACAAAAGGCATCAAGATAACCTGTGGGCTTCGGCAAAGACTCGCTCGCAAGAAAAAGGCACGAAGTGACCGGCTTGATGACTCTCCATCCCGAGACAAGGACCAAATCTATGATCCTCACCTATATGGGAGTATGATCACCTTCGCGATGAAGATTTGCCAAGAGATGTCTCCCAACACAATGAAGCTTTGTACATCACTATTCGGCTCAACACCGTGTCACTCCCGGGGTATTAGTGGACAATGGATCATCGGTAAATGTCCTTCCCTCATTATGAGGGCCCTCCGCATAAATGAAAGGCGCGTGATCCCATCTACCCTGATCGTCAAAGCCTACGACGGATCGTCTCGTCCCATTCTGGGACAGTGACTCGGAACTCGGTACGAAACCCAAATGGTGCCCGCAAAGTTCCATGTAATGGATATCCTCCGAGTTCACACTCTACTAGGGCGCCTCGTTGCATCACATGAAAGCCATAGCCTCCACTCTCCACCAATGCGTCAAATTCATCAACCTACAGGGAGACCTCGAAGTCATAAGGGGTGACAGCTTCCTCATAGGGAACGAAGCCGAAACAATAGCCAAGAACGCCCACAACAAACACCGGCTACATCCTTCAAGAGGCAAGTCTCGCCAAAGATCCTTTGGAATCCAAAGAATGCCAACTATGTCGACACACTCAAGCAAGCGGACTCCGAAGAAGTTCGATTCATCAAATTTAATTGCTATTTCCAACACTTGGAGTCGTATCGAAGGAAACGCCGAACGCCGCCATAATACGTGCACACAAGTCCCCGGTCCTCAATCACAGATTTGTCGGTATTCTGCAAACCCATTCCTTGGCCTCGCCGGCGAGGAGGTTTTCATGATAAAAGTCAAGAAACACCGACGCACTCGGCTCGAATCTATGAACGTCGTGTGGGACGTCCTCCTTCAACTACCTACCAAGCCTTTCCGCTCGAGTATGGGACATGAGATTTTTCTAGCGGCTCACCGAGACGCAATGCGTCCTTACATCCGGATTGAGCGGTCGGATTGTGACGAAACGGAAGTCCCTGCACTGAGGAAGATCCCTACATCCACATGCTCGGCTTTCGGATGCCAAACACAGTGGGTTATGGTTCGCACAAAGAGGTGATAGCAACGACTGAAGAGGAAGCACAGAGACCATGCCTTTCCCGAGTTGTGAAGCCACCAACAGTGATGCCGCTAAAGAACTGGGAAACTCTCTCAGGCCCGTCCGCGACCAAGGAGGAAATGATCACCAAGCTTGGATTGGTCCCCCGTCCTTTCGTGTCAACCTTTGTAAAGTCCTCCGAGTCCCTCATTGTTGAGTTCGAGTCTCTCGAGTCGTCCGACGGCCTCACGCCTGAAGACTACGAGTCTGTAGCCAACGTTGTATTCCCTTTCGTTTTCAATGAAATGACGAACCTTTCTGAGTATCCCTTGATTGCCACTTTAACTAATGATGAATTAATTAATAAAAAAATTTTTTTTTTATAATAATTCATTAGATAAAGAAGCAGACACATTAAACAAAAAAAAATCAAACAACAAAAAAAAATCTTTAAGCAGGTTGTCCGGGAAGAGGAAAATCGAGCCCAAGCTGCCGAGGAGATTTTGACAAGTGTGAATTTGGGAACTGCGGAAAAGCCTAAAGAGACGCAGATTGGCGATTTCTTCGAAGGAATCGAAAAGGATGCTCTGCAAAGTCCTACAAAATCCTCAATTCAAAGAAAGTTGCCCTCTTCATCAAAGAAAACATCATGTGCCGATACGGGTTGCCGGCCGAAATCATTTCAGATAATGGATCCCACTTCGAAGGGGAATGTGACAGGTTGTCAGTAATTCCGAATAACCCGTCACAAGTCATCACCCTACTGTGCCCCAAACCAACGGAGCCGTCGAAGCAAAGAAACAAGACTCGGAAAATATCATCCGGAAAATGGTCAGTCCAAGGTAGAGATTGGCCCGAGAAGTTACACTGGCACTTTGGGGCTACAGAACATCAGCCGAATCGGCAACCGGGAAACACCTTTTGCCCTCACATACGGAATGGAAGCCGTACTCCCAATCGAGCTGGAAATACCCTCGCTCCGTATACTGCTGGAAAGCCAAATCAACGAGGTCGAATGGCTCCAGAGTCGCCATAACGAATTGGCCCTACTAGACGAACGCCGACTGAAGGCCATGGAACACATCCGGGCCTATCAAGGAAGAATGGCCAGAGCCTTCGACAAAAAAGTAAAGCATCGGGAAATCCGAGAAGGGGATCTCGTTCTAAAAGAAAAGCCCCCAGTCCGTATCAACCCCCTCGGCAAATGGGAGCCTGTATGGGTCGGGCCATATGTAGTCCAGAAGATCTTCTCCGGAGGAGCCATGCAACTTGCAGACCTCGACGGGAATCCCTTTGTACACCCAGTGAATGGTGACAAGCTGCGCAGATACTACGCATAAAAAAAAAAACAAACAAAAAAAAAACAAAACAAAAGAAAAAACAAAAAAAAAAAGTGCTAAAAGAGTAATACCCAACTAGGTTAGAAACCCGAAAAGGGCGGCCTAGGTAAAAAACAGGGTTGCACCAAAAAAAAAAACAAAAAGCAAAAAAAAAGAGAGTGCTAAAAGAGTAATACCCAACTAGGTTAGAAACCCGAAAAGGGCGGCCTAGGTAAAAAACAGGGTTGCACCAAAAAAAAAACAAAAAAAAAAAAACAAAAAAAAAAAAAAAAAAAGAGAGTGCTAAAAGAATAATACCCAACTAGGTTAGAAACCCGAAAAGGGCGGCCTAGGTAAAAAACAGGGTTGCACCAAAAAACAAACAAAAAAAAAAAAAAACAAAAAAAAAAAAACAAAAAAAAGAGTGCTAAAAGAGTAATACCCAACTAGGTTAGAAACCCGAAAAGGGCGGCCTAGGTAAAAACAGGGGTTGCACCAAAAAAAAAAACAAACAAAAAAAACAAAAAAACAAAAAAGAGTTCACCAGTTTGAACTACGAAGACCTGAGCTCCTCAAAATGAGGGGAACGTAGGCAGAAACGGTTCGGTCTAAAGCACAAATAAAAGTCATACTTTGGCATCAATACAATTGATCGGACCATGAAAGCGTCTCGAAAAACTCTAAAGCAATTCAAATATTCATTACAAGTTAAAAGCTCTTTGATGAGTCTAAGCCCGATTCATTCCTACAACCGGCAACCCGCTAAAGGAAAACTAAGATACATAATCAAACTAATGTGTCCGTCATGGCAAGAAAGGGATACTTGGAAACCTCGTAGTCACTCCAAGCCACTCGTACTGGTCTCTCCCTTCTTCTTCCCCTCCGAGTCTTTCTCTTCGAACCGGAAAAATGTCGGTATTCCTCCTACCAAGCTCTGGTATAGGAACAGGGTCTATCAAACCGGCCTCTGTCAGGGCCTTAGTAGCCCTAGCGTCATCCCTCATCTCCTGTAACCTAGCTGGTAACATAGGAGCCCTCCTCTCCTGTCTCTTGACGTAAGCCTCATAATCGGTCACAGCGTCTCCGCTCCTGTCATGAGGGTTGGCCCTCGCCTCGGCCCTCCTCCTCTCAGAAACGGTCAGGTCCTCCGCACCTACAATGGCCTCACGCCGTCTCAAAATAGCCACCTGAGTCTCTCCTAGATGCCCCTCGTACCAATCCAGTACCAAGTGGTCAGGAACACCGGTCTCGGACGCCTGAGAATGACCCGAGGAGGAAAGGCATCGTACCTCCATACTCGGGAAAGAAATGGAAACACCGAGGGATCATCCATGGAAACAGGAGCCACCACCCTGGTAGCTATATCATCAAAACCCTCCAAAGGAACCTGCTCCAAGCCAAACTGTCTCAGGACCAAAGCCGGGATATAAAAGCTGGACTGAGAAAGCCCCGGAAGCATGACCACGGGAGACCCATCCTGAAGCACTCTTCGAGTCTCCACCCGCCAATGAAGCACCGACCATCTGATATCTTCAGTCTGGCGACCCGCCATCCAACGCTCCCACGAGCCCTGATCATCAAAATCTACATCAACACCTCTCCTGGCAAAAGTCCAAGGCTCGATCATATCAGAGGTTTCCCGAAGAACCCCCAAACGCTCCATCGCCCACGGGTCAAGAGAAACGGGCTGCCCCGTGCATGTACCGCCGTCTGGTAGCTAATCATCGAGAGCATGAAAAGTCTCCCCAAGAATCAAAGGAACGACATCTCTCGCCTGTGCGACAATGGACGACAACATCCAATGAGATCGATGGCAAATCCCGAAGGAATAGACCATGAACAAAGGGCCGAACATGCAAAGGGCAAAGGCATCCCAACAGGCGTCATCCACCAAGCCTAAGCCCCTAAATCATCGGGAAGACCGGAAATATCAAAATGGTCGGGACCGCGGATCATGCCTCGTGCTTCCTCGGGGAAAGATGAAGAAGGTTGCACAACTTGTCAACAAAAGAAGCTCCTCCGGACCAAGGAATTGCTATCTCCTCCACCTCCGACCTCCAAGCAAGGCCCGAAATTCTTCCACAGTCGGAACAATCTCGTTGAAGGAAAGGCAAAAGACGTGCCTTCTAGTATCCCAAAACGAAGAAGAAGCCCTTAAGAGGTCATAATCCGGAACCAATTCTTTGAGAGACCACAAGCATCGTACCTTGTACCGTTCTTCAAAGAAAGACCTTCTCTCATGCATAATTTCCCGGGACCAATCCTTGAACTTGTTGAAAAATGACATTTGGGACTCTTGGGACAATTTTGAGGGAGCTTTTCTAAGGCTTTCCATGGTTTTTTCTCTCTTCCTCCCCGAAAATGGCCGGTTTTGAATTTGGAGGTTGAAGAAGATATTTGAATTTGAAATAAAGCAAAGCCGTATTTAAATCAAAATCAAAGGACAAAGGTCGAGATCTTTGTCCCCATCCGCGCGGATGGGATTGCTTCCCGAAAAAATTTCCGCAACAATCAAGCTGCTACACCAAAAAAGGAATATTCCGTCCCGGTTGCTCGAAACTTGTGCAAAAACCCTCCCCAAACCAGTCCATATACCAAACACCCTTGCAAAAAAAAAACAAGGCTCACGCAACACTGCATTCATATTGCATTGCATTCATAAATAAAATCCTAAATTATTACATTCCAAAAAAAAAAGAGAGTGTACACAAAAAAAAAACAACAAACAAACATAAATAAAATCCTAAATTATTACATCAAAAAAAAAATGTGCATGATCTGTACAAATCTAAATCTCAAAAAAAAAGAAATCAATCGGAGTCTCCAGCACCCGATGTCTCCCCCCGGCCCCTCTTGCGACTCGGGCCTGCCTCGTCAGGAGCCCTGAAAGTCTCGGGCTCAGAATCGTCCTCATCTCCAGAAAGAGGCTCGTCGGGACCAACCGGCACACTCTGATAGGGTAAACCCAGATCCCTGAAGAAGTCGTACCCGAAGGTGAAGGCGTCCGACTCCTGAACATACGGAGACGACCCACCATGCCGCGCACGTGTCCCTGCCCGTGCGGATCCCCAAGAATGACGTGATCCGAAGGCAGTGCCGCGCGGTGATCAATGAGAGGAGAAAGAGGGGTCTCGGAAGAAGTCTCCGAGGGAATAGGAGAAGCCTCCCGTCGGACAGGTGCCGGCCGTGGTCTCCGTGCCCTAGCCTGAGGTGCCCCGCAAGCAACCATCCTCCGTATGAATCTCTTGGCCCCGATCACTTGCTTCGTCAGTGTCTCGACGACCACCTCCGAAAACTGCACAAAAGCAAAAGCGTCAAAAAAAAAAAAAAGAGAAGTGATGCTAGAGATGATGAAACAAAAGAAAGAAAAGAAGGGGAAAAGGTGAAGCCATACCTTCATACCCGGACGAGGCCGGAAAGCTCGTGGAAGCCGCTCGGGCTGAGGGATCTGCACCCTCAATCGGACCCCATCCTGGATGTAGGAAAAATCCATCCGAGGGTACCGCGGGATCCCAAGCCCCTCCCTCTCCAAAACCTGAGGCATCCTCAGCCTCCTCAAGACGAACGTCGCATATGGCTCGATCGCTGCGAAGTCCGAGAAGTGCTGGCCTGCTCGGTAATCATCCCAGGTCACGGACCGATCGCTCGGGTGCATCATATCGGCGGGAGGCTCCACCGGTGTCCTCAATGGCGAATTCACGCCATGCTGACGCGTCACCCTCTCTCCCAGATAGTAGACGTCGCAAGTCAGGCCCCTCAAAATCCTCCGCTGCACTGTCCCGGATCTCGCGCCCTTCACCTGCGCTACCTCAAAGCGATCCGGGAAGAATGTCATCCCCTCATCCGTCTCGACCTCCCGTCAAAGGAAGGCAATCCGCGTACTGAGAGTCGTACGCCCCCGGGAGCTTATCTTCTCCCGGGCATGCTTGGACCAAGACTGCATGGCCGGATACGCCCCGACGTACTCCGCCGGCTGCCTCCACACCGTGACGTGGAAAAACTCCAACGCCCATACCTGCGAAAGGTAACAATCCAATCAATCCAATGCAAATGAAAGTGCGTGCTCAAAGGAAAGAGGGAAAGCAAAAAGAGAGCTTATACCTCCAGAGCAAACTCGAAGCGATAGGAGCTCACAGCCTTCCGGCTGTATCTATCAAGAGCGAAGTACAACTCAGCCAGCCCGGCCTCCCCCCAGGAAATATCTCCAACCGTCTCCATGTCCTCTAAGGACCTCAGCAAGGCAAAGACCGCTGTCCCCTCAGCATGACCAAAGAGCGTGCTCGAGAAAGTAAACCACAGGAAGGACCTAGCAATCTGATCGGCGCCTATCCTCTCCTCCCCAGCCTCATAACTCGCTATGGTCTCCACGATCTTGCCGTAGACCACGGCATACTCCATCCCCATCCCCTTTTTGGGAATAGGGGAAAATCCAAGAAGAGCCTGCAGATCAGCATCGCTGTAGCCATCTCTCCACTCGATGCTGCGTCCATTAAAGGACAGCCCCGTGATCGCAGCATAGTCAGAAGGCGTAACAGTCGCCTCGCCCCAGAAGAAGTGGAAGGTGTGGGTCGCGTCCCACCAATCTTGCGCCGGAGCAAACATCAAGCCCTTGCACTTAGGGAACTTGACCGGCCCCTCAAGCACTCGACGAACTCCCAGAGCCCCGTCTCGACAACGATCTGTCTCGGACTCGGCAAAGCTCCTCGGCCCGCATTCGGAAGCCGGTCCCACAAGTCAATCACAGACTCCACCGATCCTCGAGTCTTCATTTTGTTCAGCTGCTCCGTCACAAAACGGTTTCCGCCCTGTAAAAAAAAAAAGAGAGAAAATGTCAAAAGATTGCATTTGCATTAAAAAAAAAAAAATTCGACAGCATAACAGCATACAATGAGCATAGCCCCATTTTTCTCGCATGAAATAAAACAATTTTCAGCAAGTCCCAATGCATTCAAAAAAAAAAGAGAGGATGCATTCCTACGGAAGTAAAAAAAAACTCCGTCCCATTTTCAACAAAAAAAAAATGCATACATGCATATCATCCATCTTACATGCAACGGGAGGAAAAATCCGTCCCACTTTTCAAAAAAAAAATCCTAAACATACATCTCATATTGGCCAAAATGCCCATTCTTTTCAAACAAAGTGCATGCATTGCATCATCATTCATCAATATCAAAATTCAATTTCAAAAAAAAAAAGAGAAATCACAATTCTTCGAATTTTCACATGTAATTTTCGAATTGAAAAAAAAATGTGGCAAAAATGCCAATTCTTTTTCCCAAGCAAAATGCACATTTTGAGTTACTCATATACTCATTACAACATGCAAAGCATTAAAATCAAAATTCAAAGCCAAGAACATCAATCATTCGAATTTTCAAAAAAAAATTTTCAAAAATCATCCAAAAATTTCAAACAAGAAATCGACAAAAGGATCAAGAGGATTCGAAATATACCGTTCGGAGATGCGGATCCGAAGCCCAATGTTGCCAAGCATCGGGGTAATGCTCCTCCGCAACCGATTGCGAAAGATTGTAATGCCTCCTCATCCGGACGAGCTCCAATCGCCTCTCCGCTACCGGACCACGTCCTTGGCCTTGAAAAGCGCCTTCCCCGTGTTCCATTGCTCGAAAAATCAAGAAAATCGGAGGAATTTTGAAGCTTCTAGGGCCAAAAATGGCTGCTCTCCTCGTTTTTCTCTCTCTGCTCTCGACAATCTCAAAAAATTGGACTGAGGAAGAAGAAGGGCGTTGGCCCAATTAATACCCCTGACTTTCCATCCCTATCCGCGCGGATGAGATTGCAAGGGTCAAAATGACCCTTTTGCCCCTTAAAATTTCAGGACTCTGCAATTCAGTCCCCAACTTGACAAAGTTAACCAAAGTTAACCAAAGTCAGCCCCTTGTCAAGAAGATCTCCCCGAGAAAGATAACGAGATCCCGTATCTTTCATCAAAATTACCCCCGGCAGTCAAACGTAAGACCGAGTGCCCCGAGAAAGATAACGAGATCCCGTATCTTTCATCAAAATTACCCCGATCGAGTCAAACGTAAGACCGAGTGCCCCGAGAAAGATAACGAGATCCCGTATCTTTCATCAAAATTACCCCCGGCAGTAAAACGTAAGACCGAGTGCCCCGAGAAAGATAACGAGATCCCGTATCTTTCATCAAAATCTTCCCCGGCAGTCAAACGTAAGACCGAGTGCCCCGAGAAAGATAACGAGATCCCGTATCTTTCATCAAAATTACCCCTACGATCAAACGTAAGACCGAGTGCCCCGAGAAAGATAACGAGATCCCGTATCTTTCATCAAAATTATCCCCGGCAGTCAAACGTAAGACCGAGTGCCCTGAGAAAGATAACGAGATCCCGTATCTTTTATCAAAATTACCCCCAAGTCAAACGTAAGACCGAGTGCCCCGAGAAAGATAACGAGATCCCGTATCTTTCATCAAAATTACCCCCGGCAGTCAAACGTAAGACCGAGTGCCCCGAGAAAGATAACGAGATCCCGTATCTTTCATCAAAATCTTCCCCCTAGCCAAACGTAAGACCGAGTGCCCCGAGAAAGATAACGAGATCCCGTATCTTTCATCAAAATTACCCCTAAGTCAAACGTAAGACCGAGTGCCCCGAGAAAGATAACGAGATCCCGTATCTTTCATCAAAATTACCCCTAAGGTAAACGTAAGACCGAGTGCCCCGAGAAAGATAACGAGATCCCGTATCTTTCATCAAAATCTTCCCCCTAGTCAAACGTAAGACCGAGTGCCCGAGAAAGATAACGAGATCCCGTATCTTTCATCAAAATCTTCCCCTATCGTCAAACGTAAGACCGAGTGCCCCGAGAAAGATAACGAGATCCCGTGTCTTTCATCAAAATTGTCCCCGGCAGTCAAACGTAAGACCGAGTGACCCAAGAAAGATAGCGAGATCCCGTATCTTTCATCAAAATCATCCCCCGGCAGTCAAACGTAAGACCGAGTGCCCCGAGAAAGATAACGAGATCCCGTATCTTTCATCAAAATCATCCAACGGCAGTCAAACGTAAGACCGATTTCCCAGGAGATACGTCCGATTTTCCCCAAAGGCTAACAAAATCCCAAAGTTAACGGAATCCCAAAAAGCCAGCGGCGAGATCTCGAGTAGTATTCGAACTACGAAAGGGCTTGATTCCCACTAGGGATACGTAGGTAGCTTATCATTAGGTCCACCCTCGACCAAACGGTCACCCTCTCCTTCGGCGACGGACAAAGTCCACCGAAAGGGCATTTCACATCAAGGTCCGAGGCACCTAAAACGCCATCATCAAGGTCCGAGGCGCCTAAAAAGCCACCTTCAAGGTCCGAGGCGCCTAAAAAGCCACCTTCAAGGTCCGAGGCACCTAAAAAATCATCATCATCAAGGTTCGAGGCACCTAAAACGCCATCTCCAAGGTTTGAGGCACCTAAAACGCCATCTTCAAGGTTCGAGGCACCTAAGACGCTATCACTAGAAAGAGATAAATCGCAATCATCCCAGCAGAGACCGAAAATGGTCATTCCTATCCCCAGCCAGCGGATACCCATCGAGACCAAAAATGGTCATCTCTTATCCCCAGCGAGTTTCTTTCCAGCAAACGGCGTAGAACTCGCTCACCGGGTTCGAGGCACCTAAAACGCCATCATCTCCGGTCAAAGACCCGAACTACGACCGGCTTGATTCCTCTTAAGGATACGTAGGTAGCCTATCGCTAGGTTGACCACCCGATCACTCGATCATCCCGCCAAATATGGAGCCTTACTCTTATCGACGACCCCGCTTCCTTCGAAGCGCCGTCGCCGAGGGGCTACCGTAAGTGCTCCAATTTGAGCTTGTTAGAATTTTCGTTAGAAAATTAACGAAAGTTATAACATTTCCAACAATTCCTAACTATCCTAACATTTCTAACAAAGTAAGGGTAAAATGGGCATTGTTATTTAAGGTTAAACCTTAAAAAGAATCTCAAAAAAGAAAAACAAATGAAGAAAACCAAATATAGCAATGCTTTGGAAACATAATCTGGTGGTCAATTTGAATTTTGAAAAAGATTATTCCTTGTGTCCAAAGCACGAAGCAACAATTAATGAACGGTGCACGCCGGATCCATCCGCGCGGACATGTTTGTATTTTCAGGAGGGCTATAAATTGAGCCCTCCAGTCACGTAAATAAAGGAGGAAAAACACAATAGCAACGAAGTTACGGCGAAATATAGAGAGAAAACAGTGAGAATTCTCAAGAATTGTCACCTTTTTTCTTTCCAATCTTTCCCAACTCATACTCATCCACTCACTCTCATATTAAAGCCCTAAACACTCATACACTCAAGCCAAACACTCAAGAACACAAGGAAGATTGGTAAACCCTCTTCTTCCTAACCCTAAATCTCATCCATGCATGCATCTTCAAACTACAAAATGTAGTTCTTTCATCTTCTTTCTCTAGATCTAAGAAGATCACCATGGAAGACCATCTCCATGGATGATATTCTACAAAGATCAACATTATTTTCAAAGCTTTTCTTTCTTACTTGCAAAAATGCACTTTCAAAACCCTAAAAAACCATTTTCAAGCACTAAATCTTGATTTCAAAGGGTAAAATCCCCCTCCCCAAGCAAATGAAATGCTTAGTCCTAATGTACCCCAAGGATGGTTTGGTATAGTTGATTCACCACTAAAATGTCTAGTGATCACTAACCAAAACCTAGGGAAATGGGGACAAGCATGGATGCAAAACCCCCCTTAAAATCATATTTTCTTTCTTGAGAAGTTGCTGTCCAGTAGCAATTTTCTCAGACCTTAGTCCATGGTCTTAATTTTTGGACACAGATGAACTTGGAATTTGGTGTTGACTACAAAACACTTTTTGTAGCCAACATCCAGATCTTTCCAGAAATATTTTTACCTTATTTTTTGGGTGAGTAAAAATCCTCTTTTCAATTTTTCTTTCAGAGGCTAGTTCATCAGCTTCTGGGAATCCAGATCTCATATCTGAGATTTCCAGAAGGTTTTGACCCCTCAAATCTTCTCCAAAATGGAAATTTCTTTCACACAAAGTTTATTCAAGGAGTCTAGAGAAACTTTCATTCTCTGAGTTCATCCAGATTATGAAGTTTTAGGACCCTTGAATCTATTTCAAAATCAGGTGTCTGCTGCCATTTTCTTCTGGCAGAAGTGACTTCTCAACTTCAAAAGGTTTTTTGAGTACCAAATCTCAAACCAAAAATTCTCCAAAAAATCATGGGATCAGTTTAAAGTCTTAAAAAGACATCCCAATTTTTACTTTTTCCAGTTTCAACTTATTTTGGCCAAAACACACACACACACACACACACACAAATGATTTTCAGCTTGGAAGACTCGTTTTTACGAGGCGCGTCGGGTGCACACTAACGTCCTTCCCGACGCGTAACATGACCTCCGAACCTAAATCTCTGATCTCGGGCTTTTTTCAAAGTTTTGCCCTTCAAAATTAAAATGGCGTGGCGACTCCGTTTTTTCCGGTTTTATTTGGTTTTTCAAAGAAACGCAAAAATCGAATTTTTCCCGCGAAAAAGGCAACACATCGTTACACCTCGAGAAAAAAGTGAAGCTGGCTGGGTCCCTCATGTCTAGAGACATCACCTCCATGGTCCGGATGTCCTCCCAGTCACTCAAAGGCTCCTGTAAAGCCCCAAACTGCCTGGATACCAAGCAAGGTATGTAGAAGGATGACCAGCAGAATCCTGGAACCCTCACAACATAAGACTCCTGAAATATCCTCCTGGTCTGCAACCTCCAGTGTGGTATCCACCAACGGATGTCCGAAGTGGATAGCCTAGCCATCATCGGCTCCCGGCTACCCTGTTCTGCTGCCTAGGTGAACCTCTCCGAGAAATCAACCAAGGGCACCGAGTCGGCAAAGCCCCGTGCAAAGCCACGAGCCTCTCCTGCAGACCACAAAGTCAACATAGCCGGACTCCCGGACCTCATGAAATGGTCTCCCGAGCCATCCTGTCGATCCCATGCAAAGTCTCCCCCAAAACCCGGTGGGACGATATCCTTCCCTGCCACAGTCTCGACCATGTCCAGGAGACCACCATGACAAATCCCCACGGACTCGGCGGTAAACGGGACGTAAAAGACGCAAAGGATAAATGCGTCCATAGCCACTATGGTAGCAGCCATAGCCGGAGATCCAAACTCTGCCGGGATCTCGGAAAGGTCAATCCTGTCCGAAGCTACCATCATCTCCTCGGCCTCTCCCGGAGGAATGCACGCAGAAAAGATGCAAGCTTTATCGCCACCGGCACGTCTCCGATCAGCGGAATAGATATAGCCTCGGTCTCGGGACCCCCAATCAAGGCTCAAGTCTTCGTGCGTTGGGACAATTTCGTTGTAAGAAAAGCGGTAAACATGTCTCCGGACGTCCCGAACTTTCTTTGCGGCTCTCAACAGGTCCCAATCGGGCGGGAGATCCCTCAAATGCCATAAAGACTTGATCTTGAAGGAAGAATCAATCAGCCCCTTGTGATTTTGGAAGTTATGTCTCGCCCAAGATTGAAGAACGGACAGAAAATGGTCTCTCTTCCCCCTTTGTAGTCTAACGGGCCTCTCCATCGCAAAAGTGATCAAAGGTGGTGTCTTTAGGTCCAAAATGTGCTCTGGGAACAATTGGGACAAGTCTAGAGTGAAAATGAAATGAAATGGCCAAGCCTTGCTTTTATTCAGAAAATAACCAGTTCAGACAGAACTGTGAGCCGCACGGCTTCATTTGCCCCAGAGACCTATCCGCACGGCTACATTAGCCCTCTGCAGAAAAAAAATTCTGCAGCAACCAAAGTTGCTGCCCAAGGGAGTTTTCACCCCACTTTTTCAACCAAAACCTGTACAAAAACATATCCAGAAGCCATTCAAGCTTTTTATACCATTATAAATCATTTTGGCCCAGTTTCAGCCCCGATTCCAAGCAAAAAATCGCCCCAAGGCTCAGATAATATGCAAATTGAAAAAGCATGAATTAGAAAAGTAAATAAAGCGTAAATACAATGTCTTCGCCCCACCGGCGTCAAAATAAAGCAAAAAAATAAACAAAGTGTGCATAAAAATTGTTCATTGTTTGTTTTGTTCCAAATCTACTCTAGAGACCTCCTAGGCCTCCGATTCTTCTTCCTCCTCATCGCTGCTCAGCTCATAGACGCTAGGCTCTCTCATCACGTCCTCCTGGTCGCTCGCATCGGAAAGAGGGATGTTGTCGTGCTCGTACTCCGCCAGCTGCTCCAAAATATCAGCATTAGGACCTCGCCCCTGAGGCCTGGCACTGGATGAATACTCCGGCCGAGGAAGAGGATGCTGCGCCCAGATATGCCTCCTTTTGCGCACGGGCTCCTGCACGCTTGTTGACGCTTTAGTAGCGCGAGCCGGCTTCTTGACCAAGGATCGGCACACGTCTTTCCAGCCCCTGTTCGCCCGACCAACCTGTCATAGGTGCGAGCTGGAAACGAGAAAAGAAAAGAAAATCTCGAGAAAAATCTCGAGAAAATTGCAAAAAACAGAAAATCGAAAGCTAAAAAGGGAATAAGACCCTAAGAGTATACTCGCGGTGCTATCGGGTGGCGGGAATCTTTGGGGCTCCCTCGTGTCGAGGACAAATCCTCATCCTCCTCGGTACTCCGTGTACGACGTATGAGAGGTGTGCGGGAGGGATAGGCGGGTCGATAGGCTCATCACTCCCCATATCCACGAGTGACCGCCGGCTTCGTCGGCTTACGTGGCATCCTCGAGCGCTGCTCCACAAACACGGCGTAGGGGTACCCATGTCAAAATACTCCTCCGCGGCCTATACCTCCACTGGTACCTCTCAATCTCATCCGCTGCCCGGTCCACAGGCTGCGGCATCCGTCTTTGGAGGATCGTGTGGAGTAATGGCATCCAATGGAGGGACATGACCATCTTTGCCTCGAGAAACGGTCCCCGTGATATATGATGTCGCAAGTCAGCCCGGTGAGCCACCTCCTCTGCCTTGTCACCTCAATAGTATCTCCCGGCCAAAATCTCCGGATACCGCCCCGGGGGTAGAAGTCCACTCCATCCGGTCCATCCTTGTTGAGCACGAGGCTTCACCATCTTGTAGTCGAAAGTGATCCGGTCTTCCCGTGAACCTATCCCTCACATCTCCTCCGGCGAACCATCGCAGGGAAAATGGTGATATCACTCTGCTTTGGTTCCAAGGAAAGAACCCGATCACCTCGCAAAACCAGGCTGCATGTTCAAAAACATCAAAAGGGTCATTTTTCTCATAAGAATTCTCAAGACGAAAAGAGAAAAGAGAAGAGAAAGAGAGGCTACCTCGAGGGCAAATGAGAAGCGATCCATAGAAGCGGCTTTGTTTCGACTGTACATGTCCGAGAAGTATAACTCGGCCAATCCGGCCTCTCCCCAAGAGACCGTCCCTATCCCATCCACATCCTCCGAGAGAATCAAGGAGGCAAGTCATGGCCGGCGTCCCGGAATTAGCAAAGATAGTGGATCTGATAGCATCAACCATATGAATGCTCTAGCCAGTTTGTTGGGCAATCACATCATTAGCGGCAAAGTTACGCATGCAAGTACGAGCGCCACCTCGACGTTCCGCGTCTCCATACCCAATCCCTTGGGAATCAGCTCAAATCCAACCAAAGCCTGGAACTCCTCAGCTGTAATATGGTCTCTCCAAGTCACGGGCCTCCCGGTGAACTGCAGCCCGATGTCATTGTAAAATCGGCGGGAGTCACCGTCGGCTCTCCCCGGCTCGAGTGGAAGCTATGGGTGCTATCCCACCAAAACTCAGATAGGGCCTGGACCAAGCCCTTGCTCTTAGACGTGATGTGAATCCCCGTGCCGATGGCCTCTACAAACGCATCCAGACCGGTAGCCCTCACCAAATTCTTGGGGTTCACCCCATTCTTCTCAAAATCCGGCATCCTCTGCCAAAGCCTGACCGCTATCTCAGATGGTCCTCTAGACTTGTTCTCCTGTAGACAAGCACAACAAAAAGAAGTGTGTCAATCATTCGTCATTTTCAAAAGCATGCATATATTCACGAAAGCGCACATGTTTTCAAAAGAAAAGCATTCACAAAAGTTTTTAGCATCATTTGCATCAAAAAACGTGACTTTCATCATTTGAAACACGTCATTTTAAGCACGTTGCTTTCCTAAGGCACAAAATCATAATTTTCACGATTCTTTGCACATAAGCATTATTTTTCAAATAAAATGGCATGCATGAATCCTTTTCATCTTCCAAAATCATGTTTTCTCATTGAAAATCAGAATTTTGACCTAGTTCTAGCACAAGGCAAGAACTCCGTCTCATATTTAGACAATTCTCATTCTTACTTCATTTGCGAGAAAAAAGTGAGTCATTCTCATAATTTTCATCAAATAAATTGCACATGCATATTCTTAGCCTCATAGGTTGTTCATGCATCTCAAAATCATTCAAAAATCCTAGAAAAAAAATCCTAGAAAAAAACCTAGGAAATTCCTAAAATTCGGGTCAAGCCCTAAATCATTCAAAATTCAAGCAAAATCGACGGATTTGAGCAAAATGAGAATGCTTACCCTAACCGATCGAGGGTTCGTTGATTTATGCTCCCTTCTCTCCGGATAGAGCTCCGATGGAGGCGTAAGGAAGTCATACTTCCTCTCCGTCCGAACGAGCTCCTTCCTCCTCCTTCTCGCAGCCGCGGAGATGTTCCTTCTAGCTTGCCTCGGCATTGGATTCCCCTCCGGATCCATTCCAAATCAGTAGAGCCAAAGGGAATTGAAGGAATTTCAAAATTTCTCTCCTTTCTCCTCTCTCTTCCTCGGCAGTCCTTGGGCGGCAATAATGCCCAATGCCCGTTCAAACCTGTTTTAAATAATCTGGAAAAAACAGGTCTCTAGCCGTACGGCTCCTTTTTCTCCATCTCATGCCGGGCGGCTTCATTCGCTCTGAGCAGAAATTACAATCCTGCCCCTGGACCTTCCACTTGGGCATGTAATTTCCGTTATCTTTTAACCAAGATAACACCCTCTTCAGAAGATATCCCTTATCTCTTTAGCAATTAAGCTTTCTTCTCAGTCGCCTCCGTTAATTCCGTTATAACGGGATAACACTAGGTGACAACCTCCGAATTGTCAAAACTCTAAACTGAGCCTACCTCTATCCCGAATAGTGACGTACGCTCAAGTTTCTCTCAACTTAAGCTACCTCTATCCCGAATAGTGACGTACGCTCAAGTTTCTCTCAACTTAAGCTACCTCTATCCCGAATAGTGACGTACGCTCAAGTTTCTCTCAACTTAAGCTACCTCTATCCCGAATAGTGACGTACGCTCAAGTTTCTCTCAACTTAAGCTACCTCTATCCCGAATAGTGACGTACGCTCAAGTTTCTCTCAACTTAAGCTACCTCTATCCCGAATAGTGACGTACGCTCAAGTTTCTCTCAACTTAAGCTACCTCTATTCCGAATAGTGACGTATGCTAAGTTTCTATCAACTTAAGCTACCTCTATCCCGAATAGTGACGTATGCTAAGTTTCTATCAACTTAAGCTACCTCTATCCCGAATAGTGACGTACGCTCAAGTTTCTATCAACTTAAGCTACCTCTGTCATGAATTGAGACGTATGCTTAAATCATTCTAGCTTTGGCAACCCATATCTCTGATTCGAAAGAGATTGAGACGTATGCTTAAGTCATTCAAGTCATTGGCAACTCATATCTCTGATTCGAAAGAGATTGAGACGTATGCTTAAATCATTCTAGCTTTGGCAACCCATATCTCTGATTCGAAAGAGATTGAGACGTATGCTTAAATCATTCTAGCTTTGGCAACCCATATCTCTGATTCGAAAGAGATTGAGACGTATGCTCAAGTTCACCAAACTCTAGCTACCTCTATCCACTCGACAGTGACGTAAGCTCTAGTTTCAATCAGGTGACATCCTCCAGTAATTGTCAATCAGGTGACAGCCTCCATTAATTGTCAAAATCTCAAGAATCCTAGACATCGTTCCTAACTATCTAGTGATGCTTGAACTACGATCAAGGCTTGATTCCTCCGGGATACGTAGGTAGCCTTTTATAAAAGGTCCAGCCATTCGACCACTTTGGTCACCCTGTTTCTTTGTCACTCCTCAATGATAAAGCAGCCCCTCATAGAGGTTCAGATATCCGACCACCTTGGTCACTCCTAGCATATCCCCAGTAGGATCAATTGCTTGACCTCCTAGGTCATTTTCTCTTCTATTTCCCCAAGAAGAGACCGGTTTCTCTTCTTCCTCCCCGGCGGATCCTAATTCCGAACTACGGCTGGCTTGATTCCTCCGGATACGTAGGTAGCCTTCCGGAGGTTCAGCCACTCGGCCACCTTGGTCACCCAATCCGTCTCGGCATTCGCCGGATCGGATCCTTTTCTATCGACAACCCCACTCGCCTTGCAAGTGACGTTGCCGAGGGGCTTCGTAAGTACCCAAATCGGCTCATGTCTTAGGTTAAATTTCCCGGAAATTTCGGTAAGTTTCCGGTAATTCCCCGGACCTTCCTAGTGTTAGGAAATGTTGAACAGTCCCAAATTAAATTTAGGGCTAAAGGGAGCCTTCCTAATTAAGAAACACGTTTTTCTTAATTAGGAAGAGAGTTCTAGAAATTGCCACCTTGCATGGTTCTAGAAATGCTTTGAGTCACAATGGATAATGCCGCAGTGCATTAGCTCAGTCCCTAGCCGCACGGCTTCATTAGCCTTATCCAGGCATCGCCTATAAATAGAGCCCTCCTCTACCCATTTCAACACACACAATCCATAGCAAGTCACCTACAAACACTCCAAATACGTGAAAAATCTTGCTGGAAGCTCAAGAAGGTGAAGAAGAAGGCCAAGAAGCTCCCTCCCTCCTCCTTGAAGATCCAAGACCAACCTCTCCTCCTAGCTCCGACCAAAGAAGAAGGAAGCTATTGGTAACCTCGCACGCCCTACCTTCGCATCCTAATTGCTTTATAATTTGCTCATTGCATTGTCTTTATATTGCTTGGGACTTGGTAGATTAAAGATCCTATCTTTATATTCCCCTTCCCCTTTGGCATGCATTAGACATCATTTGTCATAAAAATGTAGCCTTTTCCCATAAAGGTGCATCCTTTGCACCTAAAACCCCCATTTTCAAATAAAAATGTCATCTTCATGCATCCTTTGCATATAAAAATCAAATCTTTTTCAATCAAAATGCATCATTTGCATCCAAAATCCCTTGTTCAAGCATCATTTGCTTTAAAGACCATGTCTTTACCATAAACTAGCATCATATGCTTTTCAAAATGCAATCTTTATGCATCATTTGCATAATGAATGCCAATTTCTTCAACAAAAATGCATCATTTGCATAAAAATCAAATCTTTATGCATCATTTGCAATAAAGATTATTTCTTTAAACTAAGTGCATCATTTGCAACCCAAAAATGTCATCTTTTCATTAAAGATTCATTTTTTACATACATTTCCCCCATTCCCCCATTAACAACCTAGGAATGGACCGGTGTAAAAGATCCTATCTTTACATCGTTCCTTCCATTAAAGGTTCCATATCTCTTTAGAAAGGGACACCTTGAACCCTATATCTCCGATTATCGCTTAAGAAAGAGTATGAAGCATCTATATGAGCTCGACCGTCTTAAAGCGTAGGATTGATGGTCTAAGGACCCTCCTTTTCTAAAGAACCTCATCTTTGACCAAAAGAGAGTCATTCTCTCGATCACGCAAGTCCCGAGGGTCCCGAGGTTAAAATGCGATGATCACAAGTCATAAGATGAGGACGGGATCATAATCCCAAATACATAAAATTCCAAGGAATCCCGAGCGACAACCAACAAATGGTTTGTACGTCCGGAAGACAACTTGGGACATTCCCCCCCTTTTCTCAAACACATGCACACAAGAAAGCACGCAAGCAAGCACGATTACTGAAATCTTGGGAGACTTGCTCCGGCAAGGCACTTTGGGTGAACGCCAAACGTTCTTCCCAAGGGGTAACTTAACCTCCGAACCCAAGTAAAAACCTTTTTTTCAAAGTTTTGAGGTAATCAAAATGGCGTGGTGACTCCGTTTTTCAAATTAAACCGGATGTCTTCAAACTCGCGTGAATCCAACAAGAATTTGGGCACCACATTCACAATTCTTCATTCCATTCTGTATCGGCATTCTTCTTCATAAGCTTGAAGATGGGCTCACACATGGTTGTCAGCTGATTAATGAAACGGCTGATGTACTGCAGTTTGCCCATAAAGCTTTTGACTTCTGTTTGGGATCGAGGTGGTCATATGTCCATAATGGCTTTGATCTTTCGGGGGTCGGCTTCAATGCCTCGCTCTGTGACCATATACCCGAGTACCTTTCCCCTTATCACTCCGAAGGTGCACTTTGCAGGGTTCAGCCTCATAGAATGCTTCCTTAACCGCTCGGAGGTCAACCAAGTATTGTCCGTCCGCACCTCTGGAATGGATAATCATATCATCGACATAGACCTCTATCTCCTTGTGGATCATGTCATGAAAAAGCACAGTTGCTGTCCTCTGATAAGTAGCCCCAGCATTTTTTTAACCCAAAAGGCATCACCGTGTAAAAGTATGTCCCCCATGGCGTGGTGAAAGCTGTCTTCTCCTGGTCCTCTTCTGCCATCTTGATCTGATTGTAGACAACAAAACCATCAACGAATGACTTGACTTCGTAGTTGGTTGTGGCGTCCACCAAAATATCTATGTTTGGCAATGGGTAGTCATCTTTGGGACTAGCTTTGTTTAGATCCCGAAAGTCCACAAAGCAGCGTACCTTCCCATTTGCTTTGGTCACGGTCACAATGTTCGACAACCAGGTCGGATATTCGATGACCCTGATAAATCCGTCACAGAGCATCTTTTCAACTTCTTCTTTGACTTGCAGAGACCATTCTGGCTTGATTTTCCTTAGCTTCTGTTTCACAGGATTTGCATCAGGTGTCAAAGAAATCCTGTGTTCTACAATCGAGCTGTCAAGCCCCGGCATATCCTTGTAAGACCTGGCGAACACATCCGCATACTCTCTGAGCAGATCAATCAGTCTGTCCCGTTCGGCCCCTTGGAAGAAGTTCCCGATCTGTGTCTCTTTAGGTTCTTTGATAGTACCCAGGTTAACACTAGTCAAAACATCCTAGGCAGCTTGGGCATGGTTTTCCTCTTTATCAATAACCTTCTTAAAGATTTCTTTAATGTATTGTTCATTTAGTGTGTCTGCATCTTGTTCAAATGAATCATTATTAACTATTGTTATATTATTAGTTAATTTATCATTTGTTAAGTTGGCAATAAGGAGATACTCAGAAAGATCTATCATTTCATTTAATACAAAGGGAAAGATGACATTGGCGACATACTCATAATCTTCAGGCGTAAGGCCATCAGATGACTCGGAGGACTCGAACTCAAAGACTCTTAAACCTATAATACTAATGACAAAGTGTTTGACTGGACTAGATAGGGAGGTACTCTTCACTTGTTACTGTATGGGGGAGAAGCAAATTTGTCGGCGTTCCAATCCTGATGTGCATCCTCCAGGCAATTGTTGCAGTTGCAGACATCATACCCAAGGTGGAGCTTCGGTTGAGCTGGTGCGGCTTCCTCTCCAAATTCGATCACATTCAGTTGCATTTATGGAGTACCGAGGCCAATTACACTTTCGGCATCTGAGAGACAACCTTCTCCGTCATCGGAGTCTCCTTAGTCATTCATTCTTCTTTCCACATTTCTCCAGGCTGGTGGTTGGGACTGATCCTCCTGAGCAGTAAGGGCCATTATAAACACGTTATGTTCACCATGGGTGATGAAGGGTTCTGGGGAAACTTTCGCCATTATAGTTTGATTTACTTCGGCCTCACAATCTTCATACGTGAGTCTCTCCTCAGTAATCTTGACTGTGGTAACTGGCTCGATGT
Organism: Adenophora triphylla var. japonica; assembly: GCA_022495995.1. Taxonomy (NCBI): domain Eukaryota; kingdom Viridiplantae; phylum Streptophyta; class Magnoliopsida; order Asterales; family Campanulaceae; genus Adenophora; species Adenophora triphylla. Next base: position 223,475 of record JAFEMH010001310.1, read on the forward strand.
TGCCGAAAAGAGATCTTGATTTAACGACATTAATGAAATCAGTCCCTACTATAGGGACAAATTGCCCTTCCTTGGCTGAGGCATTAGTCAGATCTTTCCATTCCCCATGCAATTCAACGTAAGAAACGTTAAATTCTAGGATGTCTATAATCTTTGGATTCCCATACCTGACTGCATTTGCTTGCTCCAAATTTCTGAACTCAATCACATTTACTCAGTCATTGGCTGGAAGAACATTTACTCAGTCATTGGCTGGAAGAGGGTTTTTGACTGTATTTGGGCCCCGAGGCAGTTCAAGCTTGCCTTCCTCAATTAGGCGGGAAATCAGGTGCTTCAAGTAGGCGCAGTCATTGGTGGTATGCCCATGGTACTCGTAGAAACGACAATGCTTAGACTCGTCCAGCCTAATGTTAAGGTTCTTAGGCTTCCAATTCTCCAGAGGTCTAATAAGCCCCTCAGCTACCAAACCATCGAATACTTTCTCCAACGGCATTCCAAAGTCTTCAGCAGTGTAGAAGCCAGGCCTTGGCTTTGCAGCAACTTGACCTGAGCTCTGTCCGACTTTCTCATTCTGGATGTAATTGACCGTACCTACTGTTTCTTTTTCCTTCACGGCGCTGGCTGGAGTGTTTGAGGTTGGTGCTCTGTACCGGTAGGAGTTGTCGGTTCCTATAACTGGTGCCATGTTAAAGGCATTTTCAAATTTGGTGCCAGCATTCACCATTGCTCGGAGATCGAGATAATAGTAATTGCCAATCTGGACCCTTAACTAGGGCTTTAAACAGAACTGGAAGATTTCATATGTTCTTCTTCATTCAACGGGGTGATCATCTCACTAAGCTTCCAATTCCATCTCTTGTAAAATTTACCCACCGGCTAATCTGAGCGCTGCAAAGTCCCTTGCAAATCATTTATGCTGGTTTCCCAGTTCAAGTTGGCCTTGTACTTTTCCATGAATACTTCTTAATCTGGTACCATGTAGCTCGGGCCTCTGGCTTTACATCCAAGAACCACCTAAGAGTTGAGCCCTTTAACGATATTTGAAAATGGTCAGCCATCTGCTGATACGTACAATCCTTGGCTCTCATAGCCAGAAGGTAACTTTCGATGTGAGTTCTGGGACAGACCGTGCCATTGAACTTTTCAATCTCAGGCATCCGGAATTTTGGAGGAATGGGAACAATTTTGCTTGGATCGATGATCTGATAGGCTGCTTTCTTAGTGTTCAGTTCACTAAACTTCTATTGCATGGACTTGACTTGCTCCACTAGCCAGGCCATGTTAGGGTCAGATGACAATTTCGGATTGCTTGATTCCGGGGTAGAGTTATCAGTTTTGAGCGGCGGTACGGTAGGTGGCACACTGGTGGATGGTACCACTACCTGAGGATCTTTTGGAGGGAAGTAGGTATAGATTTGACTATGTCCCTTGTTTCCATAGGACGGACCGGAGGCATAGGGGTTGGATCCATAGCTACCGGGGTAAAAGAAGGAGTAAGGAGCTTCATGGGGTCCTGTTGGTAAGGATGGAGATGGAAGATCTGCTGTTGCGGGGCAAGTGTTGAGGAGATCATTGGGTTAGTTCTGAGGTTTCGAAATCATCTGGGATGGTCCGTACTGAGGAGGAGGAGGGATGAATCCCATGGGATAATGCTGAGACTGAGAGACTGGGGTGGCTATAGCATTCGTTCATTGTTGATAGTGAACGAAGCTTGGTCTGATCTGAGGAGATGAGGGTGATAGAGCCCTGATGGCTTGAGATACTGGGAAAGACTGAAAGGGAGTAGTCCTTGGCAAGGGATTATATGTCGAAGGATGAGGGCATTGGTTGTAGGATGGAGGGGCTGAAATCACTATTTGTGGAGTCTCATCTTCCACCATGATCAAAGAACCATTTGTTTCAACTACTATCTGAATCCCATGACGGCGGAGAGCATCGATGAGCATGGCTTGCTGCTCTTCATGAGCCTTACGGCTATTTTCCAAGGCGAGGGTTAACTCTTCCTCTCTAGTCATCGGATTACCCATACTACCACTATTTTCTGTCAGATCTGCCATTCTAAACCTCTGAGTAGACGAAACTGATGATTCTGACGAACTGTCTGAGCCGGAAATTTCTGCACTGAAAAGCCGCTGACCCGGTATTCTCACCCACTTCTTTCTCGCTGTGGGAAAGGGATAGGCAAGGTTTAGACTCGGGGGTAGGTGTTTAGGCTGAAGGCTCAAGTAACATGTAGTTAAGAATCGTCAAGTTTACTTAAAACAGTGTCTTTTAATTATCTCTATTTGGTTGGAAAAGGTTGCTCTTCTTTTTCGCAACTACTCTAGATCCTGGATCAGTGGGTTCTGTCACTACGTCTATAAGCCCCTCGTTTTGCACCTGTATTTCGACATCCCAGGGTGGACAGCCCAGGCGAGGGTCCTATAGGGCAAGCGGATCCCACCGACGAAAGAGAATAACGGTCCTAGGGTCTAGCGGATCATAGGAATTTTGACGCACGAGCGATGCGGATTATAGTCAATGTCAATGCCGTCAAAGTCAAGTCTTTAGCCTTAACGGAATTTCGGCAGAGTTTCGCTTGCGCGAGAGACGTTGACTTCGGCGTTGTACAAGGAAGATAATAGGCATAGGTCGGACGTTAAAAGTCAAATGACACGGTGTCACATTGAGCGTTGTTGTATACTTTGTGCAAGTCAAAGTCAATGTCGGGGTCAAGATTTTGCCAATTTTGCCTAACAAAATTTCGGTATGGCTTCGCTTGCGCGAGGAATCTTGACTCTAGCATGAGCTCGGGTTCGACTTTTACGTACTTCGTGCAAGTCAAAGTCAAAGTTAAAGTCAATGCCGGGGTCAAGATTTTGCCTAACAAAATTTTGGCATAGCTTTGCTTACGCGAGGAATCTTGACTCTTAGTATGGGCTCGGATTTGACTTTTACAGGGGTATACGACGAGGCTGTATGACACAGTTTAGACAAAAACCAACCAAAAAGTCACGGTTTTGAAAGTGTGACACGGACTAGTGCAGTGGTCGACACAGGCTGCCATGGGGAGTTTGGGATGATTTTGTGCGCGCCCGGGAGCATCGTAACACTGTCCGTGAGTGCAACTGAACAACCATCCCGGGTTAAGGACGTGCGTGCAAAAGTGTACAGGATATATATAGTGTTCGTAGTGTGCTGTCACCTAAAAATTCTTTTTTGAGTTAAAATAGAGATTTTCCATCATGTGTTTTAAAAGAATGTTTTGGGATGGGAAGAATGCATCACATAAGCACATAAATTTTCTGGAACCAGGCTAGATTCAGGACTGAATAGTCCCAGATCGCCACGGTTTCCAGATTAATCCCAGATGAAAACTGTCCTGGTGGAACTGCTGATGAAGCCGCACGGTACAGACCAGGGCAGATCAGGCCGCCCGGCTGAAACTAGCAGTTTTCCAGGTTCCAAATTGTTGCCTTTCCAGAATGTTTTGCCAAGAATTCTGGGCAACTTTCAGCTTCAGATTTCTACCTGCTTATCATTCAGAGTATGTACAATCTAAAAATAGCACAAATAATGCATGTAAAAGAAATTGCACAAGCACAAAGATCGAACCCAGGATGGAAGGCTAACCCTCGTAAATGTCCCAAAGCTTCTTATAAGAGAAGAAGTTTGGAAACATTTACTTCTCCCCAGCGGAGTATCCAACTGTGAATTACCCCATTTTTCTTTATGCGAAAAGGGCCGAGTTCACCTTAGTTGGAAGACACCATATTTATGAAAAACGGAGTCGCCACACCATTTTGATTTATCCTCAAAACTTTGAAAAAAAGGAAAAGGGTTCGGATGTTAAGTTACTCCTTGGGAAGAACGTTTGGCGTTCACCCAAGGAGCCTTGCAAAAAGCAAGTCTTCCAAGGTCTAAAATTTGTGCTTGTTTGTGTGCGTATGTGATTTGAGAAAAGAGAAAGGATGTACCAAGTTCATTATCCGAACGTAAGAACCATTTTAAGAAGGTTTTAGTTCGGGATACCTTGGACTTTGGTGTTTTCGGAATTTTGATCCCATGCTCATTTTGGACTTATGATCATCATTATGGGACCTATCTACCCTCCCATTAGATTAATCAACCAATATAGGCGTGAGAGCCTTGATATGTTTTAATCTAACTTTCCTTGGGGATTTTAGTCAAATGTGATCAAAGGACTTGTTTTTAAGTCCAAGAATGAGACTTTTTAGAAAAATAATGAATCTTTGTCCATCAATCCTACATCTTGAGACAATGATGATTCGTAGGGACATTTTGTGTTTGTCTCAAGTGATTATCGGAGATTTTGGGACCAAGACTCATTGATTTCTAAAGGGACAAAGACTATGGCATTTTGTAATGGGATTGATGTAAAAATGGAGTCTTTGCACCAATCCTCACTACGGAATGCTCAAGAACAATGGGACTAGGGGAATGGGATATAAAGATTAGATCTTTATGTTCATCCTATGTCTTTGATGCCTTAGTAGGCTTTTAGACAATCATTGGAGAAATATTCCAACTTTAGGGATAAGAGGAGAAACAATATTAACATAAAGATTGCATTTTTAATATGGAAATACAAGGAGTATCATTAATCTAAGAACATAATGTAAAAGGATGATCTTCATGGCTTCTCCTATGTCCTTAATACCTCATTAGGTGGAAAATCCTTGGAAAAACTAGATCAAGGGAAGGTGATGACATATAGTAAATAAAGATTGCATTTTCATACATAAATGTAAAAGAGGATCACATCCTCATTTGATAGATCATCCCTAGAACAAGCCGCTTGTGGAATCTTGTTCATCATAGGGAGAGGATCTTCATTGAGTCATTTGTGTAGGGGAGTGGGAAATATAGAGTTACATTGCTAAAGATTAAAGCTTTATGACATAAATAAAGATAAACAACAAGTAATAATAGAATAAGAGTATATATGAGTCTATCAAGAGTGAGGGAAGGAGAGATTACCAATATTGGTTTTTTTCTATCTTTCAATGGAGGTTTTCCTAGGCAATATCTATTTAGGAATAGATTAAGGTAGGATTAGTGTATGAGAGAGAGTGATTTTATGTGTTTTTTGGGACTTTAATTCGAGTTGTGATTTCTGCAGAGTAACAATGCTTAAAATTCCTCTTTCAAAATGAATAGAGTAGACCTCTATTTATAGGCTTCCGGTGTGCTTCTTATAAGGCCGCGCCCAAGGTTCTAAAAATCGCTAGGCGGCTCCTAGGCGGCGAGGCCGGGCCTAGCGCCTAGAGTGCCTAGGCGGGGCCGAGGCGAGGCCTAGGCGGGGCCGAGGCGAGGCCTAGGCGGGGCCGCGAATTTACACACATTTTTATATATATATTCCATAGTTTCTGTCCATACATAATACATAGTGACAAATTCAAATATATATTCCATAGGCGGGGCCGAGAATTTTGACACAAGGTTATAGAGCATATGAAAATTATAAATGTATTCCATCATCCACAACATAAACTAAGGTTAAGTCAAATTCAATCATGTGTTATTTGTTTTCATTTTCAATCCTTATAAAACGACGTCATTTAAGGGTAAAATTTAAAAAAATAAAAAAAATAAATAAAAAAAATAAAAAATAAATAAATAAATAAATAAATAAATAAATAAATAAAATATATTACTTAGACCGCCTAGGGCCGCCTAAATCCGCCTAGGCCCACCTAAATCCGCCCAGACCGCCTGGTCCGCCTGGTCCGCCTAGGACCGCCTAGGACCGCCTAGCCTAGACCGCCTAACGCCTAATTGACCGCCTAGATAAAAGTCGCGGCGCCTGGGCCCCGCCTAGCGCCTAGGCCCCGCCTAGGCGGCCGCCTAGCCCGATTTTTAGAACACTGCCGGCGCCTTCTCCTGTCGCGTCAGCTTGTTTCTGGAAACATGCAAGGTGGCAGGTTGGAAGCTTCTTTCCAGCGAGGTCCTATCCAGAATTCTTATTCCTGATAGGTCCTTCCTTGTTTGGAAAGTCTTAAAAAGTTCCCGAATTGCCCCTAAACTTTATGAAAGTTTGAGGAATTGCTAGGAAACTTTAATTGGGAGGCATGAGCCAGATTTGGGTACTTACACCATCATAAGCCCAAACTTTTCCCCAGCGGACACAAATCAAAGCATAAGGCAAGCACGCCTCCCAAAATAAAAAACGCTTAAGTGCGAGCGCTTCCCCTCAAGACGCAAACACTTTCATCCACTGCTTAGGACACCGACACGTCCACGCTCGAAACCACAGTCAGAGGACATCACACATCCTCATGCACGACACCACCTCAGTCAGAGGACATCACACGTCCTCATAAAGACATAACCTCAGTCAGAGGACATCACACGTCCTCATAAAGACATAACCTCAGTCAGAGGACATCACACGTCCTCATAACGACACAACCTCAGTCAGAGGACATCACACGTCCTCATGCACGACACAACCTCAGTCAGGGGACATCACACGTCCTCATGCACGACACAACCTCAGTCGGAGGATATCACACATCCTCATGCGTGACACAACCTCAGTCAAAGGACATCACACGTCCTCATACACGACACAACTTCAGTCAGAGGACATCACACGTCCTCATAACGACACAACCTCAGTTAGATGATATCACACTTCCTCATAACGACACAACCTCAGTCAGAGGGCATCACACATCCTCATACACGACACCACCTCAGTCAGAGAATATCACACATCCTCATGCACGACACAACCTCAGTCAGAGGACATCACACGTCCTCATGCACGATAGAACCTCAGTCAGAGGACATCACACGTCCTCATAACGACACAACCGCAGTCAGAAGACATCACACGTCCTTATGCACGACACAACCTCAGCCAGAGGATGCCGTCACATCCTCATACACCACAAACCTATCTTCTCATAAGATTACCTATCTTCTAGTAAGATTACACACATCTCTTCGTAAGATCACCATTTCTGAACTATGATCAGGCTTGATTCCCATACGGGATACGTAGGAATCTTGTCAAAAGGGTCCAGCCATCCGACCTAAATGGTCACCTCAGGACACCGACACATCCAGCTCACACCTCAGGACACCACCACGTCCGCCTACACGACAGACTCACACCCGAACTATGATCAGGCTTGATTCCCACTTGGGATACGTAGGAATCCTGTCAAAAGGGTCCAGCCATCCGACCTAAACGGTCACCTCAGTACACCGACACGTCCACCTCACACCTTAGGACACCGACACATACACGTCACCTTACGATACCACTACGTCCTCACAACCGACCAACACGGTCACCTTTTCTCTCCCAGCAAGCAATTCAGATCAGGACCCTTATCTTATCGATGACCCTACTTCCTTCATAAGTGACGTCGTCGAGGGGCTTCTGTAAGTACCCCAATCCGGATCGCTCCCCATCCATCACACGGGAAACACCGCGGACTCACATAAACGTGATCACAGACACCCGTAACCTTCAAAAACCCCAAAAAAACACCAACCAAACCAAGGTAGGACCCTTCTGGGATAAAACAAAACAAAAGGACTTTTTGGGAATTATGAAAAAGTTCCAGCCTGCAGGAAGTGTCCGCGCGGACACACTTTTGTCACCAGACATCATAATTGCAAAATCCTCTTAAAGTCCACGAGATTCCCATAAATCCTGGAAAAACCAAAAAATTGGTAATAACATACATGTCCGCGCTGACTTGTTTGCATATTTTCTACCCTTATAAATAGAGGGCTCCCCCGCTTATTTTCTTCGCTCCTCCCTTCTCTCCTCTCTCCCCCAGCCTTCAGGCTCCCCCTCTCAGCCCTTAGAGGCAATCCCGGTCCCTTTCGGTTCCCTCCGGGGCCTTCCAAGCCCTCCCGAGGTGCTCCGAAGCCTTGTCGAGCGCTCCCGAGATTCTCTTGAGCCACCCTGAGGTGCTCTCGATGCATCCCGAAGCCCTGTCGGTCCATTCCCAGCCATTCCGGTCCATCCCGAGGCATCCCGATCCATCCCGAAGCCCTATCGGACAATCCCGAGGCATCCCGGCGCACGCCTGACCTCTGCCCGAGTACAACCAACAATCCTGAGGAACGCCGAACCTCTGGCCAAGCACAACTAACAATCCCGAGGCATACAACCAACAATCCCGAGGCACGCCGAACCTCTGCCCGAGCACAACCAACAATCCCGAGGCATCCCAAACCTCTGCCCGAGCACAACCAACAATCCCAAGGCATCCCGAGGCACGCTGAACCTCTACCCGAGTATAACCAACAATCCCGAGGCATCCTGACGCACGCCGAACCTCTGCCCTAGCACAACCAATAATCCCGAGGCACGCTGAACCTCTGTCCGAGTACAACCAACAATCCCGACGCACGCCGGACCTCTGCCCGAGTACAACCAACAATCCCGAGGCACACCGAAACTCTACTCGAGTACACACAGCAATCCCGAGGCACGCCGAACCTCTGCCCAAGAACACACCTAGCACTTCCGAGGCACGCTGAAGCTCTGTCCACAGACACCGGTACATCCCGAAGCAATCCCGGTCCGTCCCGGAGCACTATTCACACTCAAACACTATTCCCAAGCGGAAGATAGACACGAACCAACATTGGAAAGGCCTCCTTCCAGTACTATTTCAATTAATTTCAATACACAACATACAATGTAGACATTACTTTCAAAATGCATTTTTAAAAAGTGCACACACACACACAAAACTTTTAAAGAAAGAGGGGTATCGAAAGACTCGTGTATACGAGGCGACTCGGGTGAGCTCTACTATTCTCTTCCCGATGTGTAACCTGACCTCCGAACTCAAAATCTCATCACACAACAACCTTTTCAAAAACAAAGCTTTTTCTCAATATTTTGGGCTATAACAAAATGGCGTGGCGACTCCTCCAAACGCAGTGACACCTCCCGACAAGCAGCGAGATGCACGGCCCGCGCGCGCGGATCCGGGTAATTTCAATTATGAAAGATGTTCCTTGTCAAATAGGGAAATTAATCATCCCTGTCGATTTTGTAGTTCTTGAGATGGAAGAAGATCATCAAATTCCGGTCATTTTAGGAAGACCTTTCCTTGCCACCGCATGTGCAATAATAAATGTAAAGGACGGTACTCTTTCTCTAAATGTTGGAAATGAGAAGGTTGAATTTACTATGCAAAACTTAAATATCGAGAACATGTGCCATAAAGTTGACACCCTTACAAATGATAGCAAAAAGGGTGAAGAATCACAATCCAATGACTCAAAAATAACAAAAAAAACTTAGATCGTAGTGATATAAAAAGTGTGCACCCTAAGAAACATATTAAAGTTGAAAAATCAAAAGGTAGGGGGCCTAAGAAGAAAAGCACACCGGGATGGCGTCCGTGCATCGACCATAGAGACTCAATCACACCAAGGGGCATGAAATGACAAGTTGTTAAGGACAACATACCATCTCAATACCATTCATCGCCCATTTCAATTGAAAGAGAGGAGTCGAGCTAATGACCTTAAACAAGATCATTGGAATGGTAAACCGATGGATTATACTTCTTATAAAAATTTACCATTTTTAGTATATATTATTATTATTATTATTACTATTATTATTATTATTATTATTATTATTATTATTATTATTATTATTATTATTATTATTATTATTATTATTATTATTATTACTCTCTCTTTCCCCAACCCCCGTTTTAGTTGTTACTTTGTCCTTAAAACATTGAGGACAATGTTTATTTTAAGTGTGGGTGAGAATTATTTCCATATTTTAGTTGCATTGTTTGCATTGTAGTTTAATTTTTCATTCATGTTTCTTTATGTTTAGCTTAGTCACGCTTTTTCTTTATTTTTTTAATGTAAACATTAGAAGCATGTTTTATTTTTCGAAAAAAATAATGATTTCCCAATGATGACTTTGTGTTCGTTACTTTCTAAGTTGCCTTAATATCTTTTTTTTAATCCCTTAGATTCATTTCTTTCGTTATACAATTTTTTTAGAAAAGGAGCCTTAGAGTATATTAAAAAGTAGATAAAAATTCATAAATTAATATAAAGCAAATAAAATATACTTTGTGAAGCATTATTGATTTATGAAAATTTTGAATTATTGGACATTTGGATGGATTTCTTTCACTTAAAAAGATTTTCAAGATTTAGATTTTTTTTTTTCGCTTGAAAAGTTTCAACTTGGGACTTAGATTTTAATTTCCACCCTAAAAATCATCACTTGATACATTTTTTGAATCATTACCCTCCCCATTCCACTTTCAAGGATAGTTAAAGTAAAGAAATGCATTCATCTTATTAAAACTCTTCACTCGAAAATCAAAATTTATAAATCATTAATAGAGTGTGAATTTTTTAAAAAAATGCATTATGTTACTTTTAAAAGGTCTTTAAAGACTTGTGGTTTTATCCCTTTTTAAGGGTGGTTTAAATTTTCCTAGCCTTGGTTTTCCACTTAAATCTCCAATTTAACTTTTGATTCAAATTGTATGTCAATTGATGCTTTCTTAGTTTGGAAATTTTAAATCTTTGTCCTTAAATGAAACTTTTCATCCAAACATCAAAGCTTAAAACTTTATTTAACTATAAAAATCCTCTTTTATAAAGCTTTTAAAGTCCATTCATTTCCTCCGAAAGTTCATTTATATCATTAAATCACTCGTGTGCTTATGCTTAGTAAATTTTGTTAGTGATATACAAATTTATGCTCTTTGATTTACTTTCTCATATCCCTTTAGGAATCTTTTCATAAAATTTTTATCTATGAAAGGTATGAAACTATGGATAGAAGATGATTCGACAACATTTTCTTTAACACATTTCTGATGAGGGGATTTACAAGCTTTCCTTATTTTTTTTTAATCATTACTCTTCTTCTCCATTTCTACATTTTTATCTACAACTTGCTTAGGGACAATCAAGGATTAAGTGTGGGGGAGTTGATAAATGACTATTTTATAGTCATTTATAGTATTTTATTGTGTTATTTACTTTAAAATTAACGCCAATTAAGTATAAATTAGCTTCTTTTATTTTATATCTTCTATTTTACGCTTGGTTGGTATTTTTGTGTAAATACACAGGCTTTAGGTTCATATTTTGAAGTTTAAGGGGCTTAAAATAAAGCTATGGAAATAGAGGGGTCAAAGTGGAAGATTTCAGAAATCAGTCCAAAACAGCTGCCGCTCGGCCGAGCACTTCCTTGACTCGGCCGAGCATGAAGGACCAGAAGGGAGTATTTGCTGAGAAGACCTTGCTCGGCCGAGCACCTCCCTTGACTCAGCTGAGCACCCCCCCCCCCCGATCAGCCAACAGATGCCTTTCTTGAAGAGATGCAACCCTCAGCCAAAATGCCTATATAAAGGGGCATTACACTCAGTTTTAGACATCCGGAAAATAGAAAAAAAATCATCTGAAAACACACAGAAATCATACTAAAATACTCTAGCAATATATTTATTCTTTAAGAATCATCAATTGTTCTTGTACGTCTTCGAAGATTGGAAGTATAATGCAATATTGAAGTTTTATTTCCAGCCTTGGCCTTCTACAATTGCAAGCATAAGTTTCTCTATTCCTATCTTTAATTCTATGTTATTTTATCATTCCTTCGTGCTTGCAATAATCATGGCTAGTGAGTAATCCTCCAAGTTCTTGGGGTTGGAAGCTCAACACCATTATTCATCACTTTTAAATCATGCCATCTTTTCTTCATCTTAAACAATTCTCTCCATATCAAACTTAAAAGACTTACATTTTGGAGACGTCTGACTTGTATGATTCGAGTTAATCGAGAGAAGTACCTAGCGGAGAATCTCGATTAGCGGAACCATATGAAGGAACTAGGTTTCATTAATCACGAGAGTAGTTTAATTTGATGAATAAATGATTGTTCGAGTCCCAACCCCGAGAATACCTTCATCTTATAAGAGTTCAATTAAATTAATCTGTGCACGTTTTTAGTATTTTCATATAACAAAATATATTTCCCCCAATCTTATTTCTATAATTTATATAAAAGCAAATATTTTTCTATGTAAACCATGTCTCTATGAGATCGACCCGTACTTGTACTTGCTATACTATTTATAACCCGTGCACTTGCGGTATAAAAAGAACCATTAGGTTTTGAGACAACATGTATTCCCCTAGCCTTACCCCTATTACTCTTTTGTTGGGAATTAGCATCCAATATTTCGAACAAGTCATGAGTCTCTTATGGGATTTGACTCCTAATGTGCCCCCCGCTGCATTATCTACCATAGCTTGATAAACAGGATTCAAGCCATCATAAAAAGTTTGATTGAGCAAGGGCAAATTAAAATTATGATGAGGGCATTGCACTAACACCATCTTAAATCTATCTCATACCTCATAAAAAGGCTCACCTACCTCTTGAGCAAATCCTATTATTTTTTCTCATGTTAGCCAACGTGGGATGGGTATAATATTTTGTAGAAACACATCATATAATTGATCCCATATGCTAATGATCCTTGGTGTTAACATCATAAACCAAGTGTTTGTTGCCCCTTTCAGAGTGTAGAGCAAGCATTTTAATCTAATCTGCTCATTTGTTACACCTACTTTGCCCGAAAAGTGAGACACAATCATCGTGTACTTACGTAAGAAAGCCAAAGGGTCCTCCAGACTTAATAAATGGGCAACATATTGATATATTGACCCTTGACTTCAAAATACTTTGCTTCTTTAGTTAGCACAATACAAGATATAGAAGCATCGAATTTAGGATGACAAAAGTCCTTCATTGTTTGAGCCGGTGGGATTGCCATCTCGGCCTATTCTGCCTCTACCCTCCTGGTGGTACAGGGATCAAGTTCTAGGTCTCCTTCAAGAGGATTGCCCTCGGTTAATTCAAGCTTCTTAAGACACCGACCTAACTTATCAATGTCGTCGTTCAATGGATGCAAGGAAGGAATCAAAAAACGTCGACCAAGCATACACTAAGAAAAATTAACTTGTTCGCTACATAAGTCCCCGACAACGGTGCCAAAAAAATTGATGGAGGATTTCTCCCTCTAATTAAATTACCTAGCAAGTGCACTAGTTTATCATTTTAGTAATATGCATAATGCAAGACTCGAATCCACAGAGACTCGTGTGGAACATGTATATTTTATTAGTTCAAAGAGTAACCAAGAAAGAAGTTTTTATTGTTTGGTTGAATATTATCCTAAGAAATCAAGAATTAAATAACAATAAAGAAATCAAAGAGACAAGGGATTCATGTACTAGGGATCATAACAATTATCACTTTATGCTATTTCAAATCATATAAAAGGAATCAATCTCATTTAAGGATTCATTCGCGAAAGTATAGAATTGGGAAGTTTGGTGTGCGGATTGCAACCCTAATATCTCTATCTTGTTTATACCTTCTGGTAGGTTAATACAAACATTCAATAGATTCAATTTAAATTATAAGAACAATAAAACCTAGATTCATTTGACTTCCTGGCCAGTCAACAATTGAATCTATTCATCCCAATAGAGGTCAATGTATAAATCATACACGTTAGTGCAACGATTTATACTCAAATAAATTTAAAGACCAACAGTATCTTATCATACAATTAAAACCTAAAAATAACTTGAAGAATATTAAGAAGAACAATAATGAGAAAGAACTAGTAAGAATTAAAACTTTAGCATAAAGATCTAATTGTTAATCACCCAATCCAAAAACCAATAATTTAGCCGCCAAATGCCATAAAAATAAAAGAATAAAAACCTTGAATCCTTGTATTCAAAATTTGTAAACCTCAATTAATGTGTGAGATGCTACAAAACCTAATCTGGTAGTGTTTATATAGTAAGGGAGGAAGGAGTGAGGATTCCTTATGCATCCCCACTCCAATTCTGGCCAAGTTTACAAGTTTTGAAGACAATGATTAAAGATTTTTATTCTTTTATTTTTATGGACTTTCACGACTAAATTCTTCGTTTTTAGATTGGGTGATTAACAATTAGATCTTTATGCTAAGTTTTTAATTTTTCATACTTCTTTCTCATTCTTGTTATTCTCAATATTCTTCAAGTTATTTTTAGGTTTCAATTGTATGATAAGATACTTTTGACCTTTAAATTTATTTGGATATAAATCGTTGCACTCACGTGGATGATTTATACATTGACCTCTATTGGGATGAATATACTCAATTGATGACTGGCAGTAAGTCAAACGAAATTAGGTTTTATTGTTCTTATGATTTAAATTGAATTTTTGAATGTTTGTATTAATCTATCGGAAGTTATAAACAAGACATAGATATTATGGCTGCAATACACACACCAAACGTCCCAACCCTATACTTTTGTGAACGAACCAATGAATAAGATTGATTCCTTTTATATGATTTGATATAGTATAAAGTGATTATTGTTATAATCCCTAATTCATGAATCCCTTATCTCCTTAATTTATTTCTTGTTATTTAATTCTTGCTTTATTAGGATAATATTCAACCAAACAATAAAAACCTCTTTCTTGGTTATTATTTGCACTAATAAAATATAGGAACACGAGTATCTCTGGAATCGACCCTTAAATTAAATTAGTGAACTTGTTAAATAATTTAATTAGAGGGAGAAATACTTCATCATGCAAAATGAGAAATGGTGAAGAAAGAACTAAGTAGGGATGACAATTTGACCGAACCCGATCCGATCCAAAACGAATTCGATTCGATCCGAAAAATTCGGATATGGTTTCAATTTTTCCGATTGGGTTCGATAACGATATTGACCCGACCCGATCCCAATTAACCTATATATATATATAACTAAAAATTAGGGTTTTGTGTAGATGATATATTTTAGGCGCCTCTCTTTCTCTCTCTATCCGCTCGTCTCTCTCTGCTCTTTCTCTCTCTATCCGCTCGTCTCTCGCTGCTCTTTCTCTCTCTATCCGCTCTTCTCTCTTTTACCTCCACAGTCCCTAAAATATGAACAACTACCGTCCGACCAAAACCAAGAAGCAAACCCACGAGTCGAAAATGTTGTCAGAGATGCCTGAATGTAGTTCAATCTTCTGAAATTGCGAAATAAAATTTTCAAAGTCTCTCTCTATCTATCCGCTCGCTCGTCTCTCAGAAGTAGGCTCTACTATGTTATGGGTATGTTTTGAATAGGAAATAGTGAAAAAGAGTAGAGATAAAATTTGGTAGTTCGTGGCTGTTTGAAGGAGACAAGAAGAGTCTGAATTGGTGGCAATCGGCGCCGGATTTTGTATAAGGAGAGCCGATTTTTCTATCCTTTCATTTTTGATTTGAATTAGAAGTAATCCATGGCTGTTGAATGGTTATTTAGGGTATAAAGAGATAGATTGGTTTGGAATTAGATGCAATTTGATTACATAAACTGCTGAGCTTAAAAAAAAGTGAAAGCTTCAGATCGGATCGGGCTCGGATCGGGTATCGGATCATGTTGGGTTTAATGCCATCTAACTTGGAAAAAGTTTAGAGGATTGAAGGAGGGGCAAATTGGTAATTCATGCGACATCAAAAGGGGGCGATCGCGCGGTGCTGAGGGCGCGACTGCGCGAAGTTTATGGAATTATGGGGCGATCGCGCGCCTAAATGGAGCGATTTCGTGGTACCTGTTTGGGCGGATGGGGCGATCGCGCCCTATGCCGTTTTGGGCCTAATCAGCAGCAGTTTTGGTAAAGGACTCTAAAACCTTGCAGTGCTAGGAATAAGCAAGTATAAATAAGGCATATTCCCTAGCAGTTTGTTTAGTGTAATTTCTAGTGTGATAGGCATATCGATAATTCTAGGTGTCTCAAGGTTCTTGTTTCTCTGTTTCTCTAGATCTAGGGTTTGCACAGTTGTGAATTCTTATGATCTAGAACTTCGTGCATTAGATTAGAGATTGTATTCGGTGATTGCCGGTTGATAATAATATTTTTGCCCTCTGCCCGTGGACGTAGCCAAGTTGGTGAACCACGTATATCATTGTGTTGTGTGATTGGTTTATTTTCTATCTTCTACATAGACTCTATTATAACAAACTGGTATCAGAGTCGGTCAGGTTGATAAAGGTCTAGGGTGTTCCACTGCAGAAGAAGATGGGATCAGGAATCGAATCACCAGTTGAGAAGTTCAATGGGAATAATATTTTTTTCTCTTTGGCAGATCAAGATGAAGGCAATGTTGAGAGACAAGGGTTTGTGGGCTCCGGTAGTTGCTGCAATCAGGAATCGTCAGGATTCAAAGGGCAAAGCGACAGCAAGTTCCATAGATGCTGTAGTGACTATAACACTAGGGGGTTCGGGGAAAGCAGCTGAGAAGGAAGCAGAAGATCTGATCACACTATATGAGAGGGCCCACTCTAAAATCATCAGGTGCCTTGATGATGATGTTCTGGCGGATATTGCAGATACTGATTCCGGAGGTGCTCTGTGGCTTGCGTTGGAAGATATGTATCTGACACGATCATTGACCAACAAGTTGTATTTGAAGCAGAAACTATATTCTCTCCGAATGATGGAAGGTACGCCCATTAGGGATCATCTAGATCGCTTTACATCTTTATTACTTGAGTTGCGTAATATTGATGTTAAGGTTGAAGATGAGGATGCTGCTCTTATGTTGTGTGTTTCTTTACCACTATCATATTAGGGATTTGTGGATTCCTGCATTAATGGTAAGGATACAGTTACTTTGGAAGAGACTAAGAATAATCTCAAGACTAGAGATCTGCGCCGCAAGGTGAGCGGTTTATCTACAGAATCTCAGTCAGCAGGGTTGGTTGCAGAAGGTAATAGGGGTCAAGGTAGGAGAAACAAGGTTTCTTCTAAAAGGGGTCCAAGACCTAGAGATGTCTGTACTTACTGCAAGGAAAAGGGGCATTGGAAACATGAATGTCCCAGGTTGAATAAGAGCGAGTAATCTGGATCTACTGCAGCTATGTCAGAAGACGATGGGGGAGGACTATGCCCTAGTAACCGAAGAAGACAAATGTATGAAAGATATATGGATTCTTGATTCTGGGGCTTCTTATCACATGTATTCTTGCAGGGAATGGTTTGCAACGTACGAGGAGACGGAAGGGGGTGATATTTATATTGCTAATGGTTCTGTCTACAAGGTAGTTGGCATGAGTTCCATCAGGGTGCGAACTTTGGGTGGTAAGTTTTGTACATTGAACAAGGTTAGGCATGCTTCTGAAGTAACGAAGAATCTGATATCGCTTAGTCGGCTAGACAAGATGGGATACAGTTTCAAAGGTGAAGGTGGAGCAGTAAATATCTGTAAGGGTTCGAATGTAATTCTGAAAGGGGTAAAACAAGGTTCCTTGTACGTCCTCCAAGGTTCTACATTTTTGGGTGTCAAGCATCGTACGGAGGGTATGGTAGAGACACATCTGAAGGAAGCATGTTGCGTGGCTTCATGTGGAGTGGCTTCATGTGGAGTGGTTGACAAATAGGTGGAACATGAAGCTACTCAAGATGGAGTTGAACTGGGCAAGCCACGGTTAGTAAGTCAACACACAAATTTGGGAAGCGAGGAAGGAATCAAGGAAAATGTACGTACTTTTGGGGATTCCACGAATATGACCGCTTCATTTGTTTGGGTAGGCAAGATCCAATGTCGACTGAATTTGCCCAATTGTCGGTTGGGGCAATTTTGAGTGCTACTGCAGTGGCACGTTTGGGTGTCTTGGAGACACATTGGCGCATCACATACTGGGTGTCCAGGGGGATACATTTGGGTGTCTGGTAGACACGTTTGTTTACTTCTTGAACGGGTCTGATCAACTTTTGCATCAAGTTCTTTTGGTGTTTGGCGTAACACGTTTGGGTGTCTAGGGAGATACATTTTTGATAGTCCGGATGACAAGTTGGGTGTTTGGCATAACACATCTAAGGCAGAGGGAAGTTTTGATTTGTGATCGGGAGGTTAGATGTCAAGGTGGAGATTTGTTGGGTTTAATTCCATCTAACTTGGAAAAAGTTTAGAGGATTGAACAAGGGACAAATCGGTAATTCCTGCAACAGCAAAAGGGGGCGATCGCGCGGTGCTGAGGGCGCGACCGCGCAAAGTTTCTGGAATTATGGGGCGATCGCGCGCCTAAAGGGAGCGATCGCGCGGTACATGTTTGGGCGGATGGGGCGATCGCACCATAGTAAGGAGAGATCGCGTCCTATGCCGTTTTGGGCCTGATCAGCTGTAGTTTTGGTAAAGGACTCTAAAACCTTGCAGGGCTAGGAATAGGCAAGTATAAATAAGGCCTATTCCCTAGCAGTTTGTTTAGTGTAATTCCTAGTGTGATAGGCATATCAATAATTCTAGGTGTCTCAAGGTTTTTTTTTATTTCTCTGTTTCTCTAGATCTAGGGTTTGCACAGTTGTGAATTCTTGTGATCAAGAAGTTCGTGCATTAGATTAGAGATTGTATTCGGTGATTGCCATTTGATAATAATATTTTTGCCCTCTGCCTGTGGACGTACCCAAGTTGGTGAACCACGCATATCGTTGTGTTGTGTGATTGGTTTATTTTCTATCTTTTACATAGACTCTGTTACAACAGATCAGACACCTTCGGATTGGGGCGGGTTCGGTAAAGGATTTGTGCTTTTTTGATCTGATTCAGATTAGACCTGATTCGATCCGAACCCGACTCATTGCCATCCCTAGAACTAAGAATGGGCTTCTAAACTTATACCTCTTTACTTGCAAGAATGTCCGCATCTTCTCTTATAAGCCAGGAATTTAGTTAGGCTTGAAAATGTTATGACGATATTAATCTAAGTGCTTTCATCTGATAAGTCAAGCTTTAAATGTGTGTACTGTATAGAGTCCCTACCCTCAGTCTCACTTGAAACACGATGGGAGATTTTAGTCTTTTATCTTTTTTTTGTTTTTTTTTGATACCCAGGTTCCTAGCTTCGTCGGACTATTCCTGGACCACCAGCTACCGACCCCTCAGTGACTGGCGGAGGTAAATCGCGGGATATGCCCGAGGTAGTCAGGGTGGCAGCACCCCTTATACTTCTGGCCCCAAGGGAGCCCTTCTACAAGGCATTTACATCACTCTTACATCACCAATTAATTCAGCTGCTCCTGTCAAGATTCGAACTCCCTACGCTGAGGTTGCAAGCCCAGCAATGCTGCTTCCTTAACCGCTCGGATTTGCCCCGGGAAACTCCTAAGAATCCTGAAACTCATGGTATATATTTTCACATATAAATCCCCAGGAAAAATCGAACTTATGACCTCCCAAAAGGGAGGCCGGTTAATATACCACAAGACCAGGAGGCCTTAGGTATTTTAGTCTTTTATCTTCCCGTAAAGGAACTAGATTAAGAGATGAAAATATGTTATGCTGAAAGTTGAATTTAAAACTCTGTGGCTCTGTGCTAAGTAGGGTTGTAAACGAATCGAACTTTTTTGATTCGATTCGATATTCGATTCGAGTATTCGGTATTCGTATTCGAAAATTTCGAATTCGAATATTTATATTGATTCGATTAGTAAACGAATACGAATAATATATCACGATATTCGATTCGAGTATTCGCGAATATTATTCGAATAATATATATATATATATATATATATATATATATATATATATATATATATATATATATATATATATATATATATATATATATATATATATATATATATATATATATTTAATATTAATAATTAATAATTATATACTCCCTCCGTCCCGGCCGACTTAGGATTTTTTGAAATGACACGGGAATTAAGGAAAAGGTAAATGTTGTGAGTGTAATTTAAAAATAGGAGAGAGAATGAGTGGAGGGAATAGTAAATTATAATGGTGTTGTGAGTATTAAAATAATGTAGGAGAGAGAATGAGTGGAGAGAATAGTGATTTAAGGTTTCCATTTTGGGCCGTCCTAAATCGGGTGGGATGCACAAAATGGCAAAAAGTCCTAAGTCGACAGAGACGGAGGGAGTATATAAAATGAAATCTAATTCTAATCTATAGTATAAATTGTTGGGTTTCAAGGATCCATGCGCAGCGGAATTTTAGCATTAATAACTTAAAACCCATGAGCCTAGGATCCGTTCTATACGATTAAATTGAATTCCTACGAGATAGATTTACCAACCTTAATCGCTTTCCGGTTTTGATCTATCGAACGTATAATTATGTGATTCGTAATCACAAACTTTGATCTTCAAATCTTCGAATCTTCAACTCCTTTGGATCTTCAGATTTGAACTCTAGGCCTTTGATTTGGTTGAACAAATTAAGACCCTCTTTTGGTAATCCACACAAATATGAATGTCGAGAACGATTCTCGGATTGGGAATTGCTAGATTCCAAAAACTTATGGAAGAATATTGAGAGGATTTTGATTGTGATTTTTATTGAAAAATTTAGGCTAGGCTTTAGGGTTGACAGCCCTCTCATATTTATAATAGCATCAATATGTTTCCTAATCAAATTAGGAGAACAGTGTCACCACGCCCTGGTGGCTCAATATGTCGCGCGGTATACTTAGCCACCGGCTAAGTATGTCGCGTGACAAATGTAGCCGCTTTCGGTGACTCTCAATCATTCTTCCTCTAGTTTCAATCAAAACATTCTAAGTGTGTGTGACACAATAGGATTGTATTATGTTGGCAATGAGTCCGATCACATCGACCCTCATAAGACATAAGCGGACTCTAGCAAGCCATTATGTCTACCCAAATAATACAACATAAGAGTTCATGCTTCCATAATAGTAATAGTTTCACAATCCCTTTGTCACACGATGTCATATTGAACATAAGTCATGGTCATTGTCAACTTACATTGTTCAATGCTTTCTCGATTCCGAATATGTTGATCAACCAAGTATCCATGATCTCTATCATGTTCCTTGAGTGTGGCCACACATTTCATCAACACTATTCTACGAGGGGCCCAAGCCAACATCTCTCTTACGAGGATAAATCCCATCTTGACTTATCATTCTTCCCTACGGGAATCCCATAATGCCAACATAGTCCTTATTGCTACCCGGTTAAGGATAACTTTAGACTACATCTAACAACACGTTCATCAAGTGGAAGACAATGATAATCTCAGGTCTAAGGATTCTAATGACACTATTATTTTGAGATTTGATTATGACATTTGACCATGACATAAATCTCAAGCGGGTCAAGTCCAGTCACTTGTTCTCTAACAAGTACCCATAAATCCAATGTGCATCTCTATGCAAATAATCATAATATGATTATCCATTAGCATTTATACTAGTTATTTACAAGTTGTAATGTGCATCTTCATGCATATGATCATCTCTATGTTCATCCATTACCAACTTTCACTAAATAACTAGGGACACAGATTAATATAATAAACATGCAAAACATATATTAATCAAAATAAAATTTCTCTTTTATTAATGATAAAGACGATACATAAAGGTTTATAGAAGCTATAAGCCTAGGGCACAAACACTAACATAAATGGGAACTCTCCCATGAACAGTTCTTTGAACAGTTCCAATGGAGGAATTTCCCATTTTAGCCTCACTATTTGATCCTTTTTTCATTTTGCCCTTAAAAAAAAATTAAAAAAAAAATTAAAAAAAAAAAAAACGTGGCCTTGGACACGGGCTTAGGCTAGTTTTTCCTAACCCTAACCGGCTAACCCTAGAGTAGAGAGAAATAGAGAACTGAGAAGTGAGAACCGAGAAGAAGAGAACGACGGCGCTCCCTCACACCGATCCTTTACCGTCGCCTCACCTCGCCGGCGCCGCTTCGCCTCGCCGGTAACTTCCCCTCTCGCGGTGAGAGTCTCGCCTTTCTCTCTGTCTCTCGTTAGCTTTCCGTCCTCGCTCCATCCCTACGAACACCATTGTCTTCCCTAAACCAAACATCTGATTAGTTTAACCAATCATCTGATTCACCCTCTTCACTCACTCCTGTATTCAATTGTGCAGGTTTAACACCAAAGGAACGGAACACATTCAAAGTGATGTATACTCTTCGATGCTGCAACCGAAACTCTAGGTTAGTGTTTAACATTCGGGATTCCATTATTTCCCAACCGAAAATCTGCAATTTTTTATCTCTCTCATTAAATAGATTCACCATTATGTCTAATCCTCGAAGAAGAGAACCGCACCAAAGCTGATTTTTATATGATGTTCTGCACTCTTTTACTACCTTGGTTTTCAGAGTGATGGTGGCACAAAATTTACAAATAATAAAGTTGAGAATTTTTTTTGCTATGACCTTTAGTGCAGACCTTCAAATATTATAAAGTTACTTGCAATATGGCCAACCCATTTTTATATGATGTTCTGCACTCTTTTCCAACTTTTTCAGAGCAAACCCATGTTTCTTTTTATGTTGTTGTTCTAGTTTGAAGTTTTCCCCCTGACTTTTCTATGCTTTCAAGGTGTTTGTGTTAATTTATGATACATTGGAATCATAAGTTTATTTCAGTGCAGTTTCCATTGAAAACATTACATATCTATCATTTAAACTGCCTGTTTAATTTCACTATTGTTTCTAACTCAAGTCCTTTTTCTACATCATTATTATTAGTATAGGAGTATGTGTGTGTGTTTTTGGAATTTAATTGATCCAAGCTATCGAGAAATTTGGGAGTTTTGTATGGACATGATGCAGAATGAAAGAAAATGATGACTCATGGTCTATGATCATTCTGTGTAATGTTCTTATTTGAGTATTAAACCCCTGTAAATTGCCTGATTTTAAAAGCTTTTTTTTTTTTACTGCTTGTTTAATCCTCCCAGGCGGCCAAATCATTGCACACAAGGCTGAGGTTTGGGCTGGGCCGCATAATGGGTTGGGCTTGGTATTGGGCTGGGCTGAGTATTGGGCCTCAAATCGAATACTCGAATCGAATCAAATAATTCGAATATTAATTTCGAATCGAATACGAATCGATTTTAATATTCGATTACGGATCAAATACGAATACGAATCGATTTTAATATTCGAATACGAATCGAATACGAATCGAATACGATGATATTCGATTCGATTCGTTTACACCCCTAGTGCCAAGTAAGTGAGTGTATGCAAAGAGGTCAACCTATCGGCATACCCAATTTCTCAGCATTGCTTGCAATGTGGCATGATGATTTCATTTGTGTGTCTTATATACAATGGTGCAATAGTAAGACAATATATACTTCCTCTGTCCACTTATTTATTTCACACTTTTTATTTTGGGCGTTCAAATACATACTTCACATTTTGTTTTTTTTTTACCTAAAATGGAAAGTTTTTATTATTAAAATATTAACCCTACCCCACTCATTCTCTCTCCTACATTATTTTAATACTCACAACACCATTATAATTTACTATTCCCTCTACTCATTCTCTCTCCTATTTTACTTTTACACTCACAATATTTATATCATTATTTTTTTTAATCCACGCGTGAACAGTAACCGTGAAATATGCAAGTGGAAGGAGGGAGTATGTAGTAGTATTGAAAAATTTATTTGGCAAGAACATGTGAAAGCCTAATCAATGCATCCTAATTTTACTGTGGTATTATTAATGCCCGTCTAAGATGTGTCCCAAATTATTTATCGTGATAAAAAAATTAATCTTGTAGCAAACGAACTGATATTTATCAGATTTCTCTTTTTTTTTTTCCTACGAAACAGAACATGCTCCTTCGTCACAGGGGCCTAAGCGAGGCCTAGACGGAGCCGAGAAATTAGACAAATTTTAAATATATTTCATAAATTTATATATATATCCAAAAAATAGTGCCATTTATTTTTATTATTTGTCAAAAATATAAAATATTTTTTATACAAATAAAAAATCTAATTAAATTTTGCAATCCTAATATTTAAATTCGTACAAAATTTGAAATAAGTTAGTATGACGGTTGTTGTACAAAAAAAGTTGAAATAAGTTAAATTTAATTTATCAATAGCATCTTAATATTAAAATAATTATTTTAATTAAAAGATAATCATAACTAATTTACTCCCTCCGTCCCACCTCACTTAAGAAAACTTTCCATTTTGGGCGTCCCACTTCACTTAAGAATTCCCAAAATGGAAACCTTAAATCACTATTCTCTCCACTCATTCTCTCTCCTACATTATTTTAATACTCACAACACCATTATAATTTACTATTCCCTCCACTCATTCTCTCTCCTATTTAATTTTTCCCTCACTATTTTGTCCCTTTCCCATTTTGTCCTAAAAAATATATATTTTTTTTAATTAAAAAAAAAAAAAATCGTGGCCTTGAACACGAGCTTAGACTAGTCCATAGTATAAATGAGGGAAGGTTGGCACTGTTCCATGAACATTTCCATCCGTCAACTTTATCGTTTTGCCCCCACTATTTTGTCACTTTTCCATTTTGCCCTCCCTTTTAAATTTTTTTTTTTTTTTTAAAAACACACATACCCTTCTCTCTCTCTTCATTCAGTTTGAATTTCAAAATGGAGGAACTATTTGGTCCCTCACATTTTGCCCAAATTTTTTTTTTTATTTAAAAAAAATTTATTTTTAAAAAAAAAACAAAATAAAAAAACGTGACCTTGGACACGGGCTTAGGCTAGTATTTGATATACATGAGTTGAGTTGAGGCTTCACCCAAAACCCCAAACCCAAAGCCCATAAACCCAAAGCCCATTCCATTTATCTCTTCTCCGTTTAAACCAAACCCTAATCTTTAATTTTCTCTCTTCCTTTTTCCCAATTTTTTCCCTTAACTGATCCCCCCCTCTCTCTCTCTCACACTCTCACACACACACACACACAGAGACACACACACTTCCGACACATCATATTCGCAGAGCAACAGAATACACGGAGCTTCGGTTGATCTAATCAATGTCAACGATATAGCGACGCTAAGGTAAGACTCGCTCTGTTTCTTTGACGGCTGTGAGTTTAACTCTGTTTTTTCAACGAGTTAGAGCTGAGTCTGTGTGTGTTTAAATCAATTTGATTTCTTTTCCTTATTTCATGCCTACATAGTTGTTTAAATCAATTCGATTTCGTTCTGTAACCCACCAAAACAGCCTACATTTAGGGTTTTTTTCATACAGATTTTGTTAGTAAGTTTGATTTTTGGTCCAGATCGTAGCTCAGTTTGTTCGATTTTGTTCTGTACCCGCCTTGCTCGCCCAGTCCGCCCATCTCCGCCCAGCGCCTAATCTCCCCGCCTTGAATGAAAGCGCGGCGCCCCGCTACCGCCTACACGGCCGCCTAGGCCGCTTTTTAGAACACTGATTTTCATTCATTGAGAGCAAACAAATACACCCTAAGATTACAGAAGAAGTGGAGGCTACATGCTACAAGAAATGTCATTCCACTTCCTACAGTAGAACTAGAGTTAGGAGCTCTGTGAACCAAAAATGATATAACCGAGGAGACATCTTCCTAAAGCCTAACACGGGTATGCACTCCTATCCTTAACTGAATAAGAGGAATAAACAAAGGCTAACAATATTGGATATCAAAACATTCCGGTCACGCTACAACTCATACGCATATAGGAACTCCTCAAAAAGCGCATCTTGCTGATGCCCGAACAAGAACCAAATTAAAACCACTAATCAATCCAAAGAAGAATCAATGCAACTTCTGGACTAGGATTTTTTTTCCGGAATTGTGCCAAGTAAAATAGTAAAATGCACCAGAGTAGCAATGATAGTGCACTGCCATATAAAAACTCGCATTGCTTCCCCTACCAATCCTCTGAAACTAACCTGGAAAAGAGAAGAAGGAATCCAGGCTGACCTTCAGTTCAGTAGCCACCAAAATAACTTCATAGGAATCACTCCCCTAAAAAATGAAGGAACAATGATAATGGTACCATGAGGAAACTAAGACATGATAGCACTAGTTCGGGAACATCTTCCTGTAAGGCCACGTTGTTGCAAGAATTGAGTTAAGGGGAACCAAAGACCACAAAAGAGCTCTTATTTTGAATGATACTCCAGCTTCCCTATTTAAGCTAGAAAGAGAAAGTGCGATGGAGCTAGAGATCGGAAAGTGAGCCAAAATTGAATGACAAGAATGATGCCCCGACCCTTCCTACCTGAACACAAGCCTCAAGTGAGTTGGCACATAAGAAGAACAATAACTCTTTCATTTCCCAATCATTAAGATCATGCAAAGAACATAAATTCCTTGCAGGAAACAGGAAAACAAAGAAATTATTGGGGTAGAATAAACAAAAATATGACATAAACGTGAAAATCAACGGCCAAAGAAGCGTCACCCCCATACATCTTCCCCGAAAAGGAACGAGTCTACCATCACCTAATTTTACACAAGTGCGAGGAGCAAAGGAAAACAATATCAGAAAAAGTTACCCATAAAACTTAAAGCTTAAACACAAGTCCAACCACTGGGCTTTCTACTTCACAATCAAAATCAGAGATCCTACACACTTAGTAGATATAGTTTTAGAATCTGAAACAAGAACTTACAGTTGACTCATGTCAAATGCGTTGAGGATGTAAGACCAAAATTTTAAGGTATTTCTGCAAGAAAAAGGGAAAAGGTACCGTTAATGGTGGTTCATGAGTTGTGACCTATGGGGACTTGAATAGCAGTTGTAAAAATAAATGGTAGGACCATTATACAATCCCAAAAGATATTTCAGATCAGATATTAGCAAGGGAAAAAGAAAATCCAGAAATATTTTGGTTGTCGTTTCTTTTGGAGAACCCAATATATTGAAGGCTCTGTTGTTGGGATAATGTAAAATATCTAAGAAACAACTAAAGAATGAAAGGGCGAACAAAAGATCTTCAACAAAAATAGATGATAGGAAATATGAAGAAATAAACTACCATGGAGGAAGTAAGAGACTTTTTATTGGCTAGACAACACAAACCCCTAAAATAACCACCTGAGTAATGAGTGGTATAATATCTTAGCTCGCAGAGCATCAACAAATGCCAAACTTGTTTTAGTTGGATTCGAGTTTTGTCGCAAATTGTACAATAAGAAAGAGATTGAATATAGAAGTGGGATAGTAATCCCACTTGACAATAATAATATAAGGGAAATTAAAAAATAAAATAAAATTATACCACAAGAAAGGAGGGATAAATGAAATCATACATGTGACATCGTTCAAATTGCACATTTCTGTTTGTTGGTTTCGAGTATTATCGGAAACATTATTCTAGATAATCTCGTGTGCTGTCCCAGAATTCGCAAGTGTAGAAACCAAATAGTTTTTCAGATTTGTAATCTATTTCGGAGGATCATTTTTCTTTGTAGAAACATTATACAGATAAACAGAGGTGACACTGTAACCAACAATATCCTCAAAAGGAATTGCTCCCTCAACTCTCTCTTCTTTTGTAAGAAAGGTTACAATGTTATCAACCAAGCTAACCCAAAATTCACCATTTTCAGATAGTAATAGATGTAATACACAAGTCTTTGTCGAAGCAACTGAAGTCAGCTTAATATCAATGAGGCCCGTTACAAGCTTGAGATATGGTATCCATATATGTCCTAGTAACTTAAAAAATATGTCCGAGTAACTTAAAAAATGCATCTTTTTGAGGAACAATACCTTCCAGATCTTGGAATTCATGCTTTGCCGGGAAGAGAGGCATAAATATAACAACACGTTTCGCGAAATTCGAAGTTCGCACGTTCTCACCAAGCCCTGCAAATATTGTAACCCATATGAGACTCATGATTTGCAAAAAGAACAAAGAAAATATTACTGCAAAAGTTTCCAGCCTGATAAATGGTTAATTGGACAAGTTTAATAAAAACTAAATTGAAAAATGGAAACATATGGATTATGCCATTTATTTAGTTCTTTGCCTTGGCATAGAAATTGCAGGTGGTAGCTTAATCGATTGAGTTGTTTTGAATGAAACGTTTTTCCGAAATATTGTAAAGTTAGTGTTGCGACTTGCAAACATTAAATTAGCTTCCGATGTTGGAGGCTAGTGCATTAAAGTACTTTACTGGATATATGAATCTAATTTCGAAGCATGATGGGATGGAGCTGATTCTCGATGCAATTGAAGAAGAAAGGGTCCGAAGAAAATCAATACATAATGAAGTGTATTATGCGACTAGCCTCCAACTTTAGAAGCTCGTTAATGTTTGCAAGTTGCAACGTTGTCTTCACAATATTTTGGAAAAAACGTTTAATTCAAAACATTTCTATCGATTAAGCTACCACCTGCGTTTTCTATGCCGGGAAAGAGCCAAGTAAATGACACAATCCATATGTTTACATTTTTCAGTATGATTTTCATTAAACTGGTCCAAATAACCATTTATAATGTTGAAAACTTTTGCAATAACATTTTCTTTGTTCTTTTTGCAAATCATGAGTCTCATGGGTTACAATATTTGCAGGGTTTGGCGAGGACGTGCAAACTTCGAATTTCCCGAAGCGTGTTGTTATATTTATGCCTCTTCCATGCAACGCATGGATTTCAGGCACTTTTAGAGTCAAAGTTTGTTGCTACGTAAGGTATTGCTGCTCCGAAAGATGCATTTCTTAAGTTACCCAGACATATATGAATACCGTATCTCAAGCTTATAACTCTCAAGCTTATAACTGACCCCATTGATATTAAGCTGACTTCAGTTGCTTAAACTAGACTTGTGTATGGAAATCTATCACTACCTGAAAATGGTGAATTTTGGGGTAGCTTAGTTGATAATATTGTAATCCTTCTTACAAAAGAAGAGAGAGTTGTGGGAGCAATTCCTTTTAAGGAGACTGTTAGTTACGGTGCCATCTCTGTTTATCTGTGTAATACATCTACAATGGAAGATGATCATCCGAAGGAGATTACAGATCCGAAAATCTTTTTGGTTTCCACACTTGCGAATTCTGGGATTGCACGCGAGATTACCTGGGATAATGTTTTCAATTATACTCGAAACCAACTAATAGAAATGTGCAATTTGTACGACGTCTTAGGTATGATTTCATTTTGCAAAAAGGTTTGAAAATAAATAGGAAGAATATTTATGATATGTATGTGTGTGTGTAAAATATGCATTTATATAAAAAAAATGTATATGGATATATATATACACACATGTGTATGCGTGTATCTTTACATACACATATATGTACATGTGCGTATATTTGTATGTATATATGTATGCATCTACATATATGCATATATGGATATGTGTTTATATAAATTCATGCATATGGATATATGTGTGTATATAAATATGCATTTATATAAAAACATATATATGGATGTATGTATATACACACATGTGTATGCATGTATCTATGCATACATTGATGCACATATATGTATATATATGTGTGTGTATATTTGTATGTAATAGATGTATGTATGCATCTATGCATAAACATATAGGAGTATATGCATATATGTATATATAGATATGTGTTTATATAAATACATGTACATGTATATATGTATGTGTATATATAAATATGTATTCATATAAAATCATGTATATGGATATATACACACATGTGTATGCATAGTTGTTAAAGGCGAAAGGCGAGAGTCAGGCGAGAAGTTCCTATAAAAGGCGAATGGTGAGGCGGCTGAAAGGCGAGCAAGGCGTTAAATTAGAACAACAGGAATAGTAAAATAATATACATGTAAAATATATTAAAAAAAGCTTAAACATGTTCAGAACAAGAATTTTGCATTAAATAAAGGTCACAATTTCACATGGAATAGCAAATTAACACAACTAAAACACCCAAAAGTGAGAATTCTTAGGCAAAAAACACATTTTATGTTCAAAAAATGTGTTCAAATCAGTAAACAAGTAGTCATTTAAAAGCGTGAATGTAGGTGAATTTTAAGACAAAAAACACATGTATCGTACTTATTTTTTTTTGATCACTCGACTCGAGAGAAATAACGGATATTATTGTTTCTCATGCACGCCACAAGCTATCTTTACCCCCATGTTTTTCCAAAACAGCCCATCGGGTAAATTAAATTATTAAAACTAAAATTACAAAATGACCTAGTTTAACACTACACATACTTGGTTGTTTGGTCCGGATTATACTTGTCAAATTATATGTGACAATTTAAAAAATAGTGTTAGTTGAGAATTTTTGTTATTGTTTTAATTTCTTGGCTGTTTTACTTTCTTGGATTATTGATATACTTCAAAAAGGTCAAATTTTTTTTATCAGAGAGGAATTGATGTTGATGACTGAGTTGGAAAAATATTTCTGCTTGCTTAAGTATCATGTGAAACAAAACTGTAACCAATGATGGAAAACATATATTCTGCAGAATTAAGAGTAGATGTTATTGGATGTGTAATTCAAGAACTATATCTTTGCATGTGTAATTTGCAAAAACAACTAATATTATTAAAAAAACATCCTAATAAATCAGAATAAACAACTAAACCTAAATGTAATCTTCAAACAAAATCATATAACCAAACGGTACTATTCAACCTACAAAGTCTAATAAAATCATTCACATTCCCAAAACAACCCATAGATTTCAAGGTCAAATATGCAATTAGCACATCCAGTATTTTCATGTCTTGAATAATAGCACCAATTTGTCCTTGTAATGAGCTTCAACATTGCAAAATATTGGCCATGTGTAGAAATAATAATCATCACTCTTTCATAATGATTTGATGTATGCCTTCAAATTAAAACGATAATTAATCGACTGAATCTTGGTGAAGTCGGATTTTTGGAAACTCATGATGATTTGCTTTCCCATATCTATATTCGATTCATCCTCATTGAAAAGTAGTACTATCCCTAGAGTATACAATGCCTCCATATGACCTTTATCTGCAGCTTGTTGTAGATAGGTAATACCGGAATGAAAACTCACTTTATCACATGAACCAATCTGAAAAAGAGAGAAATTAATTAATATTACTTTAAATAACGAAAGAAGAATACTTATAAAATTGTTACGGCCGAAAATATTAAGAAAAATAGGTAATTTTTTACATACCAACCCGTGACGAAATAGAGCATCAGGATTTTCACATGCAAGGCACCTATCCATAAATCTTGTTGCTACATTACTCCGACGCCACCATGGGCTAATTGGAAAATCCCGAAGTGAACCTTGCTGATATATATATTCATCATTCCCTGCCTCCCAAAAGATCCTAGAAGTTGATTTAAGATTCACGAAATCGAAAAACGAATTTGCGAGAACGCGAAGAAAAGTTTCAATGATAAGTTCCATAGGAAGTCGTTCAATGGAAACCATTGTAATTGAATACACAAAAGAAATTTGAGGAGACCGTTGGTTACAGTGTCACCTCTGTTTATCTGTATAATGCATCTACAAAAGAAGTTGATCCTCTCTCTAAAGGAGATTACAGATCCAAATTTTTTTTTGGTTTCTACAATTGCGAGTTCTGGGACTGCACGCAAGATTATATGGGATAATGTTTCCAATAAAACTCGAAACCAACTAACAGAAATGTGCAATTTGTACGGTGTCCTATGTATGATTTCATATATCCTAAGTATAATGGTCCTACCATTTATTTTTACAACTACCATTCAAGTTCCCAAAGGTCATAACTCATGAACCACCATTTAAGTTACCTTTTCCCTTTTGCTTGCAGGAAAACCTTAAAAAATTGATTTTACACTCGCCGCATTTGACACGAGTCAACTGTAAGTTCTTGTTTCACATTCTAAAACTACATCCGCCAAGTGTAGGATCTCTAATTTTGATTGTGAAGTAGGAAGTCCAGTGGTTGGACTTGTGTTTAAAAGCTTTAAGCTTTATTGGTAACTTTTTCTAGTATTGTTTTCCTTTGCTCCTCGCACTTGTGTAAAATTACGTGTAACAGCGGTTCACGATTCCGGTTCCGGTTAGTCGGTTCATACGGTTCCTTTTTTTCTTTTCAGAATAACAAACTAGCGAAATCTATTAAGTTTTGAACCGCTTCTGTTAATTTTCTAACATTTAACAAAATCTGTTAAAAATGTAACAGTTTTCTGTTAAAATCAAAGAAAAGTTATATTTTTAACTAAACATTTTTAAAAATTAACATAATCTCTTAAAAAATTAACCTTTTCGAATTAAAATAAAGCAAATGATATTTTAACACAAAGTTAATTTTAAAACTTTTTTAGTCGGTTTGAGAACAAAAACTAAGAAAAAATCATCAAAATTCGACGGGTTATGACACGGGTTGCACGGTTCGGGTTCACCCGGTTCGGAACCGGCGGGGCACGGGTTTTCGACCTAGAACAATAACCGGCCCAGATGGAACACGGTTTTGGTTCGGACGGTCTACGGTTCGACAATTCCGGGTTTGGCAGTTAAGGTTCTGTGCCGTTTTGGGCATCCCTAGATGTCATGTTGTTTCAACTATTTCCCTTGTAAGAGAGGACTGTGTATGGATGCTTAAAATGGTGAAACATACCTTAATTATTATCAACACATTTTGAACCCATTAAATGGAATAGAGTTATGTGACCCCAGTATGATAAGTCAGTATTATTGCCACCACCTCCAAGAGTTGTTTCCAAAGTGGAATAGAAGAAAGGATGTCATTGAAGAGATTCTAGCAGCTAAACCTGTAGAAGAGGAATCCATACAATATTGTGTCAAAAAAATGAAAGAAAGGGATAAAAATGACTTGTAAAAACCAGAACCACAAGCTCAGTTTGCAGATAGAACAGAAAATCAAATACCTGTAAGTAAATGTATAAATTGCTCAAGTAGATTTCTTGATTAAGAAAATACTTGCCGGTTTCAAACAGATAAGGAAGAATAGCTCTGCAACCATTAAAGGAAGAAAAAATGAAGTTGTATGCTGCTATTCTAATTGATTTTGTTGTTTTATGGAATGGAATAAGCACTTTACTGATGGACCCTAGGTAGCAACAATGGACGACTCGCTTAAGCTTTTGATTAAGGAACGTTTGGACCGTTGGGACTCGCTTTCTGACTCAGAAAAGATTTTGATTAAAGCCCTAATATTGCCTACCATACTTTCAGGCTCTCCTCAGTTTAGTGAAGCCTTGGCCAATATTGGAAGCGATTTGCTTCCCGAGCTGATAACTTGTCTTGATAATGCTTTTGTTCCGGACTTAACTCATGTGAATAAGATTCTAGTGACTCTTAATTTGCTGTTTAAGAACTTTAGATGCAAGTGGACAAGTGAGTTGCTTATTGAACACGGGTATTGTTTGGATCACTTTGTTACTCCTTTGATAAACGCGTTTAAAATTATTAGGTTGTTGTGGAACAATAGTGTGGGCTATGGCTCTGCTACTGCAACTCTCCGACGGCTTGTTGAGGCCCAAAGGTTGTGTTGTCATTTTATTCTACTCTTTAAATTTTCATGATCTGCACGACTATTTTGAGAAATCAAGGGATACATGGTTGCCTGAGTTTCAAATGTATATGTGTGGTGATTACTCGGCTCTTGAAGGTCTTGATGGGGATGATCTTAAGCTTGTAGAGAAGCTGCGGGCAGCAGTGTATGTGAAAATATTAGCCTCTATATATGGAGAAGGAATGGGACGCGTTTGGAGCCTACTTGTTGTCCAAGGAGACGGAGAGTAGATTTGTGCAAACTGTGTGGAGGCTTGTTGTTTCTATGACTCCTAGATGTGAGCGTCTCATGATCGCAGGTATCAAATTCTTGATAATCGTTAGCCTTAACCTTCAGTGATAATGACTTGAAGGAGATTTTTTGAAGGATCCCTACACATTATGTGATGCTAAGGGATGAGGACAAACGTATATTTCAAGAGAATGATGTTGAGTTTTTAAGGAGGGACATAACGTATATTTCAAGAGAATGATGTTGAGTTTTAAAGGAGGGACATAGAAGGGAGTGATCTTGACGCTAGAAGGAGGATCGCTTGTGAACTCCTCAAGGGAATTGGCAAAAAGAACAAAGAAAAGGTTACCGCAAAAGTTTCCAACCTAATAAATGGTTATCTGGACCAGTTTAATGAAAATCATGCAGTAACTAAATAAATGGCACAATCCATATATTTCCATTTTTCAGCATGATTTTCATTAAACTGGTCCAGATAACCATTTATTAGGTTGGAAACTTTTGCAGTAACCTTTTCTTTGTTCTTTTTGCCAATTCCCTTGAGGAGTTCACAAGCGATCCTCCTTCTAGCGTCAAGATCACTCCCTTCTATGTCCCTCCTTTAAAACTCAACATCATTCTCTTGAAATATACGTTATGTCCCTCCTTAAAAACTCAACATCATTCTCTTGAAATATACGTTTGTCCTCATCCCTTAGCATCACATAATGTGTAGGGATCCTTCAAAAAATCTCCTTCAAGTCATTATCACTGAAGGTTAAGGCTAACGATTATCAAGAATTTGATACCTGCGATCATGAGACGCTCACATCTAGGAGTCATAGAAACAACAAGCCTCCACACAGTTTGCACAAATCTACTCTCCGTCTCCTTGGACAACAAGTAGGCTCCAAACGCGTCCCATTCCTTCTCCATATATAGAGGCTAATATTTTCACATACACTGCTGCCCGCAGCTTCTCTACAAGCTTAAGATCATCCCCATCAAGACCTTCAAGAGCCGAGTAATCACCACACATATACATTTGAAACTCAGGCAACCATGTATCCCTTGATTTCTCAAAATAGTCGTGCAGATCATGAAAATTTAAAGAGTAGAATAAAATGACAACACAACCTTTGGGCCTCAACAAGCCGTCGGAGAGTTGCAGTAGCAGAGCCATAGCCCACACTATTGTTCCACAACAACCTAATAATTTTAAACGCGTTTATCAAAGGAGTAACAAAGTGATCCAAACAATACCCGTGTTCAATAAGCAACTCACTTGTCCACTTGCATCTAAAGTTCTTAAACAGCAAATTAAGAGTCACTAGAATCTTATTCACATGAGTTAAGTCCGGAACAAAAGCATTATCAAGACAAGTTATCAGCTCGGGAAGCAAATCGCTTCCAATATTGGCCAAGGCTTCACTAAACTGAGGAGAGCCTGAAAGTATGGTAGGCAATATTAGGGCTTTAATCAAAATCTTTTCTGAGTCAGAAAGCGAGTCCCAACGGTCCAAACGCTCCTTAATCAAAAGCTTAAGCGAGTCGTCCATTGTTGCTACCTAGGGTCCATCAGTAAAGTGCTTATTCTATTCCAAAAAACAACAAAATCAATTAGAATAGCAGCATACAACTTCATTTTTTCTTCCTTTAATGGTTGCAGAGCTATTCTTCCTTATCTGTTTGAAACAGGCAAGTATTTTCTTAATCAAGAAATCTACTTGAGCAATTTATACATTTACTTACAGGTATTTGATTTTCTGTTCTATCTGCAAACTGAGCTTGTGGTTCTGGTTTTTACAAGTCATTTTTATCCCTTTCTTTCATTTTTTTGACATAATATTGTATGGATTCCTCTTCTACAGGTTTAGCTGCTAGAATCTCTTCAATGACATCCTTTCTTCTATTCCACTTTGGAAACAACTCTTGGAGGTGGTGGCAATAATACTGACTTATCATACTGGGTCACATAACTCTATTCCATTTAATGGGTTCAAAATGTGTTGATAATAATTAAGGTATGTTTCACCATTTTAAGCATCCATACACAGTCCTCTCTTACAAGGGAAATAGTTGAAACAACATGACATCTAGGGATGCCCAAAACGGCACAGAACCTTAACTGCCAAACCCGGAATTGTCGAACCGTAGACCGTCCGAACCAAAACCGTGTTCCATCTGGGCCGGTTATTGTTCTAGGTCGAAAACCCGTGCCCCGCCGGTTCCGAACCGGGTGAACCCGAACCGTGCAACCCGTGTCATAACCCGTCGAATTTTGATGATTTTTTCTTAGTTTTTGTTCTCAAACCGACTAAAAAAGTTTTAAAATTAACTTTGTGTTAAAATATCATTTGCTTTATTTTAATTCGAAAAGGTTAATTTTTTAAGAGATTATGTTAATTTTTAAAAATGTTTAGTTAAAAATATAACTTTTCTTTGATTTTAACAGAAAACTGTTACATTTTTAACATATTCTGTTAAATGTTAGAAAATTAACAGAAGCGGTTCAAAACTTAATAGATTCCGCTAGTTTGTTTTTCTGAAAAGAAAAAAAGGAACCGTATGAACCGACTAACCGGAACCGGAATCGTGAACCGCTGTTACACGTAATTTTACACAAGTGCGAGGAGCAAAGGAAAACAATACTAGAAAAAGTTACCAATAAAGCTTAAAGCTTTTAAACACAAGTCCAACCACTGGACTTCCTACTTCACAATCAAAATTAGAGATCCTACACTTGGCGGATGTAGTTTTAGAATGTGAAACAAGAACTTACAGTTGACTCGTGTCAAATGCGGCGAGTGTAAAATCAATTTTTTAAGGTTTTCCTGCAAGCAAAAGGGAAAAGGTAACTTAAATGGTGGTTCATGAGTTATGACCTTTGGGGACTTGAATGGTAGTTGTAAAAATAAATGGTAGGACCATTATACTTGGGATATATGAAATCATACATAGGACACCGTACAAATTGCACATTTCTGTTAGTTGGTTTCGAGTTTTATTGGAAACATTATCCCATATAATCTTGCGTGCAGTCCCAGAACTCGCAATTGTAGAAACCAAAAAAAATTTCAGATCTGTAATCTCCTTTAGAGAGAGAGGATCATCTTCTTTTGTAGATGCATTATACAGATAAACAGAGGTGACACTGTAACCAACGGTCTCCTCAAAAGGAATTGCTACCACAACTCTCTCTTCTGTTGTAAGAAGGGTTACAATGTTCTCAAACATTTGAGGAAGCTATGAAATCACAAGATGTCGCCTTTTGGAAAAAAGTCATTAATGATGAAATGGATTCTATAATAGGCAATAATACATGGGTTCTTATCGACTTGCCACCTGGTTCAAAACCAATTGATTGTAAATGGATTTTCAAAAAGAAAATGAAGGTTGATGGCACCATTGATAAATTCAAAGTTCAATCAAATTAATCACCAAAAAGTGGGTCTATTATAGGACGGAGGGAGTAATATGTTGGCATGCATATTTATAAACTCTGGTGTATAAGTGTTATACACCATTGGAATATTTTCCTGACACAAATATACAACATCCATCCCAAAAAATAGTGAGTGTTGAAGGAAATGAAGAGAAGCAAAAGTAGGATACTAAAGTGTTTATCCTGTTAAATGCACCTCTTTTTTTAGGAAGGGGGAACAATTCAACTTGTACAAAATAGATTTTTCATAACAATTTTGTTTACTATATATTCATCAAAATTTGTGTTGAAAAAGGTATTATTCAAACCTTCATACACTTAATAACATAGCCGAAGATAAAAAGTGTATGTTCCTGAGACGGAAGCACTGACCGGCACTTGATTAATTCAGTTGGAGTCGCCAAAATGGAGACAGCCACTCCAGCCCCTGCTCCAGCAATAACTTGCTGCTTTACTGTGAGGGGAGTATCAGGATCGGTCCTCAATAGTGCCTCCATTTGCCCTCTAACGGTAAAAAGAACAGCGTTGAAAGCTGCACAGTGGCAAGTGGGCCCCCCATACCTTTGTACAGACCCTTTGGGCCTTCAGCTGATA
This sequence comes from Adenophora triphylla var. japonica, assembly GCA_022495995.1. Classification (NCBI taxonomy): domain Eukaryota; kingdom Viridiplantae; phylum Streptophyta; class Magnoliopsida; order Asterales; family Campanulaceae; genus Adenophora; species Adenophora triphylla. The sequence goes on from JAFEMH010001310.1 coordinate 261,048, forward strand.
TTGTTTTCCGAACAGCATCGATTGCACCGGAGTACTTAGGAAGCTCACCGGGCGGAGGAGTAGGCTGACTTTGGAGCTTCACTTTGATGGTATCAAAAGGGTGCCCAACTACCAACTGTGCAACCCCTCCTACTGTTCCAGCAGCTAAATCCTTGGCTACATCACCCATCTGCCAATTTTAAACATAAATTATACAGTTAAATAGTGAAACATCTAAAACCAAAAAAAGAAAAAGAAAGAAGGGTTCAAAGGCACGGTATCTTCGTAGTTTAATCTAACCATAAACTATAACTTGATCTTGATTACTAACACGAAAATAAGTAAAAACAAATGATGCACAACACTGAATCTTCGACCAGATGTTAAGAATCCATAATTTACAAGACAACTCAACCCAAGCACAGAAAGGGGTGTTGTGACGTATATTGGAAGTGCATGCACGTGACAGGTTCTATTTTCACTTTCCCATTTCCAAGTTAGTAGTATAGACCTCTTTGAATCCACAACTAAACTGCCTCTTGTCTTGTAAACAATATGAGTGAAACATTAACCAGAGGTCCGAGTTCAAGCCTTGCATTCAACAGCAATACAACTTGGTAGAAAGAGCTTTGTCGCCCTAGTGGTCCTACCCGGCTCAAACCGGATTGATCGGCACCCAATGTCGTGTCTGGATACCAGTGATTCAGACCAAAATGTTTCAGAAACCAGATTCCAGGACGCAGACTTTGGGCATAAACGCAAAAACCAGGAGACGAAAGAAATGCAAATAGAGGCATATTAGTAAGACTATATTTTAAGTCTTCCATCATCAAAGCAAACAGATACAGATGATCAAGAAGATGCAACAAATATGTCTACAGGGGCTACTTCTTAGCAGGGCACGACTTAAGTTGAGACTTGCACGGATACGTCACCCAGTCCACGTATCGCGTATCCGATATGTATCGGATACGGATATGCCTAAAATACGTCAGATACGACGTCAAATACGTACCGGGACCGAATTTGAATTTTCACAAACTTTGGATACGGGAAACGGGTATGCGTGTCCAAAACCCGGATACTCAAACCCGAATCCGGACAAGTTTACCCGAAATTAGAAATCGAAAATTACCTTGACGATTTGAATTCGAAACAAACGTCGACGATTCGAGTTTCCTTCGTCGATTCAAACCCTCGCCCTATGATTTCCAGGTAAGTCGAATCAAACCCTCGCCTCTGCTCTATTTATTTCCATTTTTTCCGTTGAAGACTCAAAGCCAGAACCCTCGCCTCCGCTTCCAAGTTGATTTGCTCCAACCGAGTGTGGGGTGCCTTCCTTCATCGTCGATTCGACTCGTGAGTCGCCTTCGCCTAGCCTGAGGTAAGCTGCTATGCGATTTTCATTTTTTCTTTTTCTCTGTTAATTTGCAAAGAAAGTGACGTACTTGAACTTTGAAAATTGTTTTCTATACAGTACTCCACTATTTGTGTAATGTACTGTGAGTGACACGTGGGTGACTTGATTTAGCTTTATTAATTTTTTTTCTTTTATTGACTATTGAATGAATTGTGAGTAACACGTGACGTGAGTGACTCTTATTATAAGACAATGTGAGTACTTTTTGTGAATCTTACATTAGATGAACCGGAGTTGAAAAATGCTTTTGTGAAGAAGCCGAAGATAATATAGAAGAATAGCATCATTATTACTTCATTGAAGACTAATATATGTGCTTATATTTTTTATATGTACCACCAAAGACTAGTATTTATGCTTATATTTTATTATATTTACATTTTGGTCCTTATATTTTTTTAAATTTACATGTTGGTTCTTGTACTTTTAATATTTACATATTAACCCCCCATACCCGTATCCTATATTTTTCAAAAATGCCGTATCCCTTAGTCCCGTATCCGTGCAACCTAGCTCTTTCTCAAGCCCAATTTTATCATTTAAGCCAAGCTTCAAATCAGGCATTCCAGAAAGAAAGCACTTCATAAGAATTTTACCCGTTACATCACAACGCAGTACACTACCTACATTCACCAAATTGTTAGTAACTTTAAGAAAAATATATAAAAATGAAGAAGCACAAAACTAATAGGTACCTTTAGAAGACATAAGAAGATTAACACTTTCCACAATATCCAGAAACACCTGTATCCAAAACAATCTCATGATTCACTGAACCAGAAGCATACACAGAACCACAGTCGCTAATGTAGAAGACGAGAGAAGAACAGGAAAAGAGAACCACCTCATTCTTTTTATACAGAAGACCCTCCCTACGCCATCCAACAGCACCAGTAACTTGTAAGGTTGCATTTGGTACAGGAATATCTGTAGGCTATTTAGTTTTTTACGTGCAAGGTAGAGAAGTCAGAATATCCATCAGTATTTCTCAATAACAAATATGGAAGCTTCTATTTTATAGTAAACCACATTATACGTTGAAGTCTTATGACTATGTTTTCAAATGCTATTCTGAACACACAGCAAAAATTACGTATCTAACCTTCGATGAGAATGGTGAGCGAACCCCTTCCTGAGTTGTGTAAAGTTTCAAAATCTCTGGCGAAAGATTTTGTGGATAACCAAAGTCCATAATTTCTGCAGTTTGGATTGCAAATATTCAGACTCAATAAATAAGAGAAGTTAAAGAAATTGGCAGGAGGAGATATCTCCAGATAGATTTTGAGCCTTAATGCTCTCAAAATTTTATATTTAGGTTTCTAGTTTTCTACTCATTGTGTGAAAATTTAAGGAAACATATCCTGAGATGAAATGCGAAATTGAGCCTTTTATGAAAGGGGACAAGGGGGAACCTAGTTAGAGAAAGTTGCTTGAGGTTTTTGTCCAGAACGACTCTTGGTCAACTATCCGATTCCTTAACAACCATAAGTTGTTAAATGTTAACTACTTGTCTTTTTGTAATAACTACTACCTCCGTCCCAGTAGAGGTGGACATTCATTTTCGGGCCGTCCCAGTTGAAGAGTACTTTCCTCTTTGGGCCTCATTTTCTTCAACCAATTGACTATACTAACATTCTCTTCCCACCTAGTTTGAATCCAATTTCCCCTCCTCATTTTGAATTTAATTTTTTAAGGCAATTCAGAAATTCCTTAATTGTCAAACACTTTCCATAATTTGCGTGTATGGTCAAACCCATATCTTCATTAGGATCGAGGGAATAGTATGTTCATATTGTAACAATGGAGGATATTTATGTCCACTTGCTAGTGTCATCGACATGCACATACATGGTATCCAGCTCGACCCAGATATTAAAGAAGAAGTGGAACACTAAACATAAAGATATTGTATTTTATACAGTATACCATCCAACAGCTCATAGATCAAGACAAAGTTGTTTCGAATAGCATCCTCATCAAAAGAGCCCCCAAAATAAGATTTGAACAAAGCAACAGCCTGCACGCAAACAAAGAATGCACACATCAACTTCAACTAAGAAGCAAGTAAAAAATATTTCCCATTAATTTTCGTTGATTAAATTGCACATAAGCCAAATTATGTGTCTACCACATACACAGAGGACGCACCGAGAACCTATTTATTTTGTAATGGAGGTAATTATATAATTTATTCAGAAATCTTAAAGAAGAAAGAAGTCAATTACCTCAACAACAAACTTGAAAGCACAAGCTACATTTGCATTGCTGCTGACAACAATAACAATGTAGACATTGCTAATTCTCATGTAAAAGAAAGAACAACCACCAATTTGTCGCACAGGACATGTCCCAAGTTCTTTTGTTTGCATTATGTGCATTCTAAAGGCATCCACCATATTTCCCCTGATGTACAACAATCAGAAAGATTGATATATTAGACAAATAAATCACATACAAAACTATTATCAAATATAAGCAGCAGTTAGAAAACCAGACTGAAATCATCTATCCATCATATAGTTGGAGAATTGGACTTGCAAACAAATGGCAGGAAAAACTACATTATAACTTATTAATTAAATATACACACAGAACTTGATGCTAAATAATTTAGACGTAAGCCTTTGTAGAAAGGAGACGGTTATTAAATACGATTCATGATCATAGTGATCTGACAAATTTTGATATTGATTAAGATAAAGAAAGAAAAAACATCATCAATGGAAAGCTTGGTAGCATAGTCACCACTTCACCTCTATATGCAACCTACAAGCATATCCAAAGCTAAATTTACATCAGAAATGAGTTCTCATTGACATTCAATAGATTACATATTCCCTCTATCTTATCAACCAAGCCAAATCATGTCCACACTTAGCTCGCCTGAGAGACTCCCAGAGATGATCCCTTAATTTAAGGTTTGGGTTAGCATAAGTAGCAAATAAAAACCAGATGGCTTGGTGCTGTCTCTTTGGTAACGCGTAAATGACCTGATCCTCGAAGCAAGAACCTTAATATCTATTATCTACCAATGCTTTTCATCACAATAGCCAAATACAACAAGAAAAGGCATGTCCGGAAATTAAGCAAAAGCAAATAAACCATCTCCAAATGGTCAAATTCTATGTGACTACTCGGAACAACAATGTTTTTCATTTGGACCAATTATCCATACACTTTCCCAAGGGCGGGTCAGTTTACAAACCAAAGCCTCTTCCAAAAAAAGGGTTACATTTGCTCTCTTGTCCTTTCCACGCACGTTAGATATCATTAGTTGCAAACAAAGCAGGCCCAGGAGTAGAATTGTGGTTGATAACGAAATCCACAGCCTTGGATTTTCAGAACAGATTAACTTTTTTCGAATAAACATATACTCCCTCTGTCCCACGTGAGTGTGAATTAGGAGTCAAATTGATGTAAGTTTGACCAATAATTTAAATAAAAAATTATGATCCTAATAAAAATTTGTTATTGTATCACAAATAATAATATTTTCAATAACAATTTTAGATTTTTATTAGGATCATTACTTTTTATTTAAATTATTGACCAAAGTTACATCAATTAATTAAAAGCTTCACACTCACGCTGACATGAAAGACACGCTAACACATGATCAACACTCGGTATGCATGCTGAATAGCATCACCACAATATAAAGGACTCTGGAAAGGCTGTATTTGAAAGCAACACTGACAATAGTTCTTGAAACCAGCTCTAAAAAATATTAAATTTGTACTTTGAGCCACAAAGGCTTTCCTCTTGTTTGGGCTTACACCCCTAGCACAAAGGCTTCAAAACCCAGTTGTTTCTTTACCCGTTTCCTACAAATGCTTTCTGCTTATATAAAAATAAAAGTCCAATTTGATAGTAGCTTTACATGTTCATACCTCCATTCAATTGCACTAGTATCATATCTTTTTCCTTCCAAAATGAGACTACGGAGAAAAGAAAATGGAATAAGGGACCATTTTTGGCAGGGAGTATTACCTAAGATCAGGCAAACCACCATACCAACACACATCTGATTTTTCCCAACTGAACTCAAATTTATATACGAAACGCACTTCATAATCCAAATTACAGTAAAGCAGGCTAGTCTACTTATCATTACCGAAACATTATTGTACTATACAAAATTCTCAAAGCACAAAGTTTCTTACATGTAATAACGAGCCTACAGACATGTACATATTAGCATAAATGTGTATGTATATAATAGTGTGCGTGAATGCGTGAGAGAGAGAGAGAGCACTTACCCGACATCATCGCGTTAGAGACGATTGATGAGGACATCTCCCAGCAGCCACCAGCTATTATGATCTGAGTTGATTGAATCTAATTCTGCAAATTGGGTATCAATTTGCAGAAGAAAACCCAACTAATTTGATAGAAAAAACAGAGGGAAATAGAAGAGAATTGTTACGGAAGAGAGAAGAAGAGAGAGATAGAGATAGATTTAGGAGAGAGAAAGTAGATCAAGGAGAGAGAGAATAGAATTGAGGAAGAAGGCAATAATCATCAACATGCTTTTCCATTTCCATTCACGCCTGATATAACAACAATCAACGTGACAAACAACAAATAACAGAAATGCTAAAACGGCACCGTCATAGCTCAGTCCTAAAACGACATCGTCAATTACTAATTGAAACGACACCGCTTTGAACAATTAACTACCATTAACGTAACTATACTAACTGTCAATTAACGTCACCAATTCTAACGGTCACCCCCAAATGTGATTAGAACCCTAAATCATAACATTCCCCCTTCCTTCAAACGATCCTTGTCTCAAGGATTGAAGTTTGGAAAATTTGCTGCAATTATGGGCCAATCCTCCCATGTCGCGTCCTCTGGCGGTGCATTTGCCCACTGAATAAGGACCTGTGCAGCTGGGCGACCATCTTTCTTGATTAAGCGACGCTCTAAAACAGCTAACGGCTCCACCAGAAACTTGCCATCATCACCAGTAGCAGGGAGTGTTGTTGGAGTTACAGGTGCGTCTCCAATTCTTCGTTTGAGTAAGGATACATGAAATACCAGATGTATTTTGGTAGTAGGTGGTAGTTCTAACTTATAAGAAACCTTACCAACTCTTGCAAGGATCAGAAATGGACCATAGAACTTGGGAGCCAACTTTTGAAATCCTTTCGTAATGCCAATGAAGTTTGGCGATAGGGTTGAAGTTTCAAATAAACCCAATCTCCAATCTGGAATTCTCTCTCAGTTCTGTTAGCATCTGCCATTTTCTTCATCCGTGTTTGAGCAGTCAATAAGTTGTCCTTCAAAAGCTTAATGTGGTCATCTCTGTCCTTCAAAAACTGCCCCACAGCATCTACCTTTGAGTATTGTTCATGAGTAAATAAGGATTGAGGAGGAGGGTAGCCATAAAGAGCCTCAAAGGGGGTCATATTAAGGGCAGTGTGGTGGTTACTATTATACCACCACTCAGCCAAGCTTAACCATTGAGACCATTGCTTGGGATTGTGACTGGTAGCTGTCCTCAAGTAGTGTTCCAAACACCTATTGAGTCTCTCAGTTTGCCCATCAGTTTGAGGGTGGTAGGCAGTGCTAAGCTGTAGTGAGGTTCCCAGTAGCTTAAACAATTCCTTCCAAAAACCACTGAGAAAAATGGGGTCTCTGTCAAAGGTGATTGTAACAGGTAGCCCATGTAGTTTGTATACTTGGTCAAAGAAGATTTTGGCTATTCCATAGACTGTGTAAGGGTGTTTCAAAGGAATGAAATGTCCATATTTGGTGAGCCTGTCTACCACCACAAAAATGGAGTTCCAGCCATTGGAAGGAGGCAAGCCTTCAATAAAATCCATGGCAATATCAAACCAAGGTTGCTGAGGGATAGGTAAGGGTTGTAGTAACCAGGGGGATGTACATTTTCACCCTTGTGTTGTTGGCAAACCTCACAGGGTCCAATCCATTTCTTTACATCTTCCTTCATGCTTGGCCAGTAAAAATATTGAGCAATTCTTTTACAAGTTCCTAGAATGCCCGAATGTCCACCCAAGGGAGTAGTATGCAACTCATTTACTATAGTCTTCCTCAGGTTAGCACTGCTACCAATATAAATCTTTCCCTCCCTCCTCAGTATGCCTTGGTTGTAAGTGAACTTCTGAAAATCTTGGGGGGCAATTATTATTCCTTCCATAATCTTTTGCACCTCTTGATCCCCTTCCATACTAGCCATCACTTGGGTTACCCATTGTGGTTGCACAACTGAGATAGCTGTACATTGTACTTCACTGCTGCCTTCATGTTATCTTGATAGTGCATCAGCTGCCCTATTGTCAACCCCTTTCTTGTAGCTGATAGTATAATCAAATCCCAATAATTTCGAAATCCACCTTTGTTGCAACCCACTGATTACCTTCTGCTCAATCAAATGCTTCAAACTTTCGTGATCAGTTTTGATTATAAAAGGGTGACCACATAAGTAGTGCCTCCATTTTTCCACAGCAAAGACCACAGCCAAGAATTCTTTTTCATAAGTTGAGAGGCCTAACTATTTGGGACCCAATGCCTTGCTTAAATAAGCAATAGGCCTTCCCTCTTGCATAAGCACAGCTCCAATTCCCCCATAACAAGCATCAGTTTCCACAATGAAGACCTTGTTGAAGTCAGGCATAGCCAATATAGGTGAAGAAGTCATGGCTAGCTTCAGCTTTTCGAAAGCTGTTGTAGCTTCAAGACCCCAATTAAATCCCCCTTTTTGCAGCAACTTGGTTAGGGGTTTGCTAATCACTCCATAGTGCCTTATAAATTTTCTGTAATAACCTGTGAGACCCAAGAAACCTCTTAAACTTTTGACATTTGTTGGGACTGGCCATTCACTCATACTTTTAATTTTGCTAGGATCAGTGGATACCCCCCTTCCATCTATTATGTGTCCCAAATATTCCACTTCTTCCTTGCCAAAAGCACATTTGCTTTTCTTGACAAACAGTTGATGCTCCCTTAACAGAGATATAACTTGCTTCAGATGATCCATATGGGCCTCCCAAGTTGGGCTATAGATAAGTATGTCATAAAAAAAACCAATAGGAATTTCCTCATGAATTTACCAAATACATCATTCATTAAGGCTTGGAATGTAGCAGGGGCATTGGTCAACCCAAAGGGCATTACCTTGAACTCGAAATGGCCATGGTGTGTCCTGAATGCAGTCTTGGGAATGTCCTCCTCCTTGGCCCTGATTTGATGATACCCTGACCTTAAATCCAATTTAGTAAAGTACCTTGAACCATGCAATTCATCCAGCAGTTCATCAATGATGGGAATAGGAAATTTGTCTTTGATGGTCATGCTATTCAAGTCTCTATAATCAATACACATTCGCCATGAACCATCCTTCTTTTTGACCAACAAGATTGGGGAAGCAAAGGGGCTAACACTGTGTTGGATAACCCCACTACTTAGTAACTCAGCAACCAATTTTTCAATCTCAGATTTCTGGAAATGTGGACATCTGTAGGGCCTCTTATTGACAGGTGAACTTCCCTCCTTTAAGGGAATGCCATGATCATGAAATCTAACTGGGGGAAGCCCCTTTGGTTCCTCAAAAACATCACCAAATTCATCTAACATAGCCTGCATGTCCTGATGTACTTCTGTGTCTCCTTCTTCTGTGGTCATTGAATACAACTGTAAGAACATCCCATATGGACTTCTCTGCATCTCCTTGTCAACTGACAGGGCATTCATGGTGTGTATTAAGGTAATATCAGCTACCCCTGATAGACTCACTTCTTTCCCCTTCCATTTGAAACTGAGACTCAAGTCCTGAAAGTCAAAAGTCACTGGACTAATTGATTTCAACCATTATATGCCCAAAACAGCATCACACCCTCCTAACTTTAGCAGCTTCATGTCAGTGATGAATGTTAACCCTTGCATTTGCCATTTGAAACCTGAGCATCTCCCTTGGCTAGCTAATTTAGTGCCATCAGCTACTGTCACATGCACTTGTGGAGAATCCTCCACCACACATCCCAATCTCCTAGCTGCCTCTTGGTCAATGAAGTTATGAGTACTTCCACTGTCAATAAGGATGGAAAATTTCTTTTTCCCCCTCCACCCTTCTAATTTCAAGGTTTGAAGCCCACTGCTACCTGATAGAGCATGGAGAGAAATGTTCATATCCTTACCATCTTTGTCCTCTGAAGGGGAATCTGCTTCTATCTCCACTGATTCATGCCAAATTTCCTCCTCATCATCATCCAACTTCAGTATATAGACCTGTCTATTCTTACAACGATGACCATATTTAAAAGGCTCATCACAATTATAGCACAAACCCTTATCTCTCCTTACTTGCATTTCAGCTTGGGATAGGTGTTTAATGGGAAAAGGTGATTTGGTAGACCCAATACTACTGCCAGCAGTCTTGTTATCAGTAGTGGTTATAACTGGTTTTTGGGAGCTTGTAAACTGACTGGAATGAACACTTGGTTTAGCAATGGTGGGACTGGAATGTGACAAGGCTTTGTTGGTTTGGTATTTCAATTTCTTATTTGCACAGTCAATGTGAGATTCCTCAATTCTAGCTATACTGATAGCGTGAGAAAGGGTTGTAGGGAATTGAACATGGACCCTATACTTGATGTCATCTTTCAATCCTTCAACAAAATTATTAATGAAAAACTTCTCAGTTAGCTCAGGAATTTCAACCTTCGTAAGCACTCTTAATTCCTCAAACTTTTCCATGTACTCACAGACTGTACCAGTTTGACGTAAATCAGCAAACTCACCTTCGATGTTATCGTGAATTTGGGGACCAAAACGAGAAGCAATCCTCCTTACAAACTCCTCCCAATCCAAATTTTCCAGCTCATCCATATAATTTTGGTACCAACACTCAGCACCACCTTCGAAATGCATTGATGCTAACTCCACCCTATCATCATCAGGTACAGATCTATATTTGAAAAACTTCATACATTTCCTTGTCCATCCTCTGTAATCACTACCAGCAAATTTGGGAAATTCCAACTTCAAATATTTCTTATAAGTACTAGTGATGTCTCTGTCATCCCCTCCTCTCATTGTATTATCCTTGAGAAACTCCCTGTTATCCACAAATCCTTCAAAATCATCACGTGGGGGATCCCTACGCCATTGATGATTCCCTTTCAACCCTTGTCCACCATTTGGCCCAGCTCCAAGGATCGATTCATTACCAGAGTTGTTCTGGTTATGAGTTGATCCCTCTTTCTCCTTATTGTTGTGACTCCTCTTCATTTCCATCAACATGGTCATCATTTGTTCCATTGATTCCTTGATTCCTTCAGCAGTTGCTCTCGATTCTCGTTCATTGATCGCAATTGTTTCCTCCATCCTTTGCTGGTTAATGATCAAGTTCTGCACCTATTCTGCACACGCCTTGACACTGCCCTCCAGTAATTCGTAGCGAGTCTCTACCATGATTGAATTTCAACCTTCTCGATCGAGAAGGCTCTGATACCACTTATTATGATCTGAGTTCATTGAATCTAATTCTGCAAATTGGGTATCAATTTGCAGAAGAAAACCCAACTAATTTGATAGAAAAAACAGAGGGAAATAGAAGAGAATTGTTACGGAAGAGAGAAGAAGAGAGAGATAGAGATAGATTTAGGAGAGAGAAAGTAGATCAAGGAGAGAGAGAGAATAGAATTGAGGAAGAAGGCAATAATCATCAACATGCTTTTACATTTCCATTCACGCCTGATATAACAACAATCAACGTGACAAACAACAAATAACAGAAATGCTAAAACGACACCGTCATAGCTCAGTCCTAAAGCGACACCGTCAATTACTAATTGAAACGACACCGCTTTGAACAATTAACTACTATTAACGTAACTATACTAACTGTCAATTAACGTCACCAATTCTAACGGTCACCCCCAAATGTGATTAGAACCCTAAATCATATATTTGAAAAACGAGAAGCAATCCTCCTTACAAACTCCTCCCAATCCAAATTTTCCAGCTCATCCATATAATTTTGGTACTAACACTCAGCACCACCTTCGAAATGCATTGATGCTAACTCCACCCTATCATCATCAGGTACATATCTATATTTGAAAAACTTCATACATTTCCTTGTCCATCCTCTGTAATCACTACCAGCAAATTTGGGAAATTCCAACTTCAAATATTTCTTATAAGTACTAGTGATGTCTCTGTCATCCCCTCCTCGCATTGTATTATCCTTGAGAAACTCCCTGTTATCGACAAATCCTTCAAAATCATCACGTGGGGGATCCCTACGCCATTGATGATTCCCTTTCAACCCTTGTCCACCCTTTGGCCCAGCTCCAAGGATCGATTCATTACCAGAGTTGTTCTGGTTATGAGTTGATCCCTCTTTCTCCTTATTGTTGTGACTCCTCTTCATTTCCATCAACATGGTCATCATTTGTTCCATTGATTCCTTGATTCCTTCAGCAGTTGCTCTCGATTCTCGTTCATTGATCGCAATTGTTTCCTCCATCCTTTGCTGGTTAATGATCAAGTTATGCACCTGTTCTGCACACGCCTTGACACTGCCCTCCAGTAATTCGTAGCGAGTCTCTACCATGATTGAATTTCAACCTTCTCGATCGAGAAGGCTCTGATACCACTTATTATGATCTGAGTTGATTGAATCTAATTCTGCAAATTGGGTATCAATTTGCAGAAGAAAACCCAACTAATTTGATAGAAAAAACAGAGGGAAATAGAAGAGAATTGTTACGGAAGAGAGAAGAAGAGAGAGATAGAGATAGATTTAGGAGAGAGAAAGTAGATCAAGGAGAGAGAGAATAGAATTGAGGAAGAAGGCAATAATCATCAACATGCTTTTCCATTTCCATTCACGCCTGATATAACAACAATCAACGTGACAAACAACAAATAACAAAAATGCTAAAACGACACCGTCATAGCTCAGTCCTAAAATGAAACCGTCAATTACTAATTGAAACGACACCACTTTGAACAATTAACTACCATTAACGTAACTATACTAACTGTAAATTAACGTCACCAATTCTAACGGTCACCCCCAAATGTGATTAGAACCCTAAATCATAACACCGGCATCGTTCCGATCCAGTGGAGATCCCAAATTTCAAATTAGACAATCCCTCGATCGATAGATTAATTATCTTCAATGAACAATTGCTATGGAGCTCGCAAGAGCAGATCAGATCTAGGGTTTTGATAAATTGGGGATTCGTTTGAAGAAAAAGCTGATGGTTATGTATCTATATCTTATAACATACTTTAATTGCCTTGCCATAAATGAAAAAATTCCGCTCAAAAATGTCGTTTTCAGTGAACAAAAATGAAAATTATGAAGGGCAAATATGTTATTTCCCATTGATTTGAATAAGATAAATATTTACCAATTTTCATGGCTGAATTTTCTACTTTATTGCTTTAACTTGCAAGAGAAGCTCTACATTAGATTAGCTTGCTTACATTTTAGATTCTTGACCAGATCATTTTTTAAAAATTTGCATGTGTTTTGATTGGATTAGGCAAAGGTGCACATTTTTTCATATTGTCCTCTACTCATTTAAAAGAGTCTGACTATTCCTTCTTTCTTCTCTCCTCATACTTTCTCAATATTTAAAAAACACACACAAGCACACACGGACACACAAACTGAAGGAAACACAAACACACACACAAGCACATAGTTACACACCAAAACACGCAGAAGCGCACACATTCACACACGAAGTTTATTACTCTCTCTGTTTGATGAGTAGACTCAGATAATTAGGGTTATTCGTTTCTTGGTTTGGCAACCTCCGGATGTAGACCTTTGATATTGCAATCGAGGTTGCAGCCATGGCGGAGCTATCTTCTTACCTAATCACTTACAGATCTGAGCCTTGCTTTACCCTATATTGAAGTATTTAAAGGGTGGTGTAGGTTTATAGAAAGTGGTCATGGAGAGGATTGGAGAAGATTGTTGATTTGAAGAAAGGATTAGAGTGGCGAAGGAGAGTGTTAGAAAAGATGAAATTTGGATAGGGATTTTACTTTGGAGAGAAGAGAGGGTTGGATTTGGATCTTACCGAAATGAGGAAGCCGGTTGGGAGTAGTTTGGAGAAGGAGGGATAAATGGAGGCGGTGGGCGGCGGTGATGATGGTGGTGGGAGTCGATAGTGGGTTTGGGTTTGGTCGTCAGATTGAGATTGGGAGTCTTGATTTTCTTGAGAGTTTTTGAGGATTGGAATCTCTTTCGGTAAAGAGTGGTGGTGACATTTTTTAAGGTGTGACGGTGGTAGGGCGGCGCCATTGATGGGTAGAGAAAGAAAACGAGAGATTAGGTAGAGATGGAGAGAGAGAGAGATAGAGAGAGAGAGAGAGAGAAGCAATGTTTGAAGGAAAGAGAAATAAGGGAGGCAGAGAGAGTTTGAAATTAAAAATTAAAATGTAAGACTATTAAATTAAATGTAGTTATTTAACAACTTATTTGAACACTCACCCTATTCAATCGTCTAAAAAAGTGAATAATCAAAAGAAAATTTAATTTGCATTTGAAATATTTTTTTTGAGAAATATATTAATTTTAGTAATTATATTTAATAATTATTTAAATATTTTATCTTTTTTCAATTTACTGAAAATATTTAACATTTGATTAAAAGAGACAATTGAATAAAAATAATTATAAAAATTTCATTTTGAATAATAAAATTTATTAACAAGACTACCAAAATAAAAATGTGTGCCTCTTATTACAGATTGGAGAAAATATTCTTTTCTTTATTTATTTCACTTAAAGGTAAATATCGTATTTTTTAAGTAGAAACTGTATTTTTAAGTAAGAAATAATATTATTACTACATCCGTCTCAAATAAATGATCAATTTTGGTTCATATTTGATTGATCTTTTTGTCCACAAATGTGCCCCAAAATTTTCCATATTTTGTAACGGTTATATTTCAAGTTTTGTTTCTTTTTTAAACATTATATATTAAAAAATATTCGAATATAAAAATTAAAATAAATGTATCAATATTTTTTTATATTTAAAATAATGTAATTATTTTATATTATTTTTGTAGTGATTATTAAGATATTGGGTGCGATTGTTTCCCCCTCTTTTTGAATGGTTGATTTTCAAGCTTGACTTGCTTACCTTACATTTGTGTTTATATACAGATGGTTAATGTAAAAATGTCCATTACTTTCTACTTTCATTTGAAGCATATAATGACAGTGGAGGTATTAAAGGTAGTAGAAATGGATTTCATTTTTTCGTTAATCCTTTTTCAGAACAAGTAATATGATGTAATATGTTGTAGCTTCATTATAAAGAATATTTAAGATAAAGATCAATATTATATAATTTGTGATAGGACATGAATGTCATGTCATTTAGATTATGGTTAAAGGTATGCTCCTTGACGATGCAAAAAACGTTCGGATCATCCCAAATTCAGCGTCAGGTTGTATCATTTATTTATGAGTGAATAGCCTGAAAAAGAAGAACAAACAAGAAGTGAAACATTATTCCTCAAAAAATATATGAATGTAATTTTTTAACCAATAAATTTGAGTTATTAAAAATTGCATCAAAGTTCAAATATATCATTTTTTAAAATTTTGAAAAAAATATTTACAAACTATGTGATAATGGAAAGACCAAATTTCATTAAAATTTAAAGCGATCACATGATTGATTTTGTTTATTTCGTTTTTATTTTCTTTCTTTTTTTCTATCTTTTTAACCAATAAATTTGAGAGTCATTTTTCCTATTTTTTATTAATATATTACTTCGCTTTTAATTATTTATTTTTGTTTATACATTATTAATTTTTTTTATTTTTGTTTAATAAATAATAAACATAATTTAAAATAGAGCCTTTTTGTTTGTGTTGATTACTCAATAAAGAATTTAATTACATCGTGCATCGCACGGGGGTACTGTTAGTTTTCATTCAACGGAAGTGGTCGAGGATAGATGGACTGCAGAAGAAATGGAAAAGCTTTTTCGGTCAATTTTTATTTGTATGGGTTATTACTCGAAGATCCCTCAATTACTATTTAATTCCTAAAGAAAGTGATTTGTTTATAAAATTTACATAGGATCCATAGGAGAATGAATATTCTTAAGAAAACCTAATTAGCTTTATGATATTAGTAAATGTCAAAATCACCCTTACACTCAAACTCTAATCCACCTCTCTCCAATATCGACATTCAATATTTTGCAGATTGTTAACTTTCAAAAGTTTTCATTAGTTTGGTTTCGCTTTTTACCTCCACATGGAGAGGAAGATTGTTCGAAAAAAGTCAAATTATGAAATGTTAGATGTAGTTAACTTAACTTGAAAGATAATCAACAACACTAATATTCACGAGATTTGATAATAGTTGTTTGAACTTGCAAAATCACTATTGATTGAACAAATTATAAAACAAATATTTTGAAAATAATAATAATATTATTTGTTCGAAAAAGTCAAATTATGAAATGTTAGATGTAGTTAACTTTCAAAAGTTTTCATTAGTTTGATTTCGCTTTTTTACCTCTACATCAAGGGAATTTCATTCGCTTAGTGATAAATTAACAAATTATAAAACAAATATTTTGAAAATAATAATAATATTATTTGATAATAGTTGTTTGAACTTGCAAAATCACTATTGATTGTGAACCTGCTGTGAAATGTACAAATAACAGTAAAGCATTGCGGTTATGTATAATTTTCTTCTCTTATTTTATTGTATATCATCTTGTGACGCATTTATTGTTATTTTTGTATACCTAACTTTATATGGTGGGTCCATAAACTAAAGTCTTTGCTAATACAATGTTTATTGGCATATTATATAAGTAATTCATTCTAATTACACAAACTGACAAGTCATTAAATACATATGTCGAATTGTAGTTTAGTCTCCAGGTGAAAATTTAAAGTTGTGCATGGCTTCAACCAGTTTTTGGTGACTGAGAGGAAGGCTTGGCGTTGCTGTCATGAAGCGGATATGGATGTAATGGTTTGTGCTAGGCTGATCACGAATTGTAGTTTAGTCTCCAGGTGAAAGATTGTTGAGTTATGAATCTAAAATCATGAGCAAACAAGGAAGAAACATGAAAAACTAATCGATTTTGAGACATATGTCGCATGATGCGTGATCAATTTGGCACTATTAAAGACATTAATCTAAGGGCAAAAAGTTGTGAAGTACGAAAGGCCGGTGTCAGCAAGCTTATTTGGGTAAATGAGCCACCATATAACAACATTAAGTTACAGTATGAAATATACAAGCGTTCGAATCCATTTGACTTGTTAGGCTTAGAATTTAGGGACTATGCCCGATAAGTTCTAAAAAGGTTTTATAATGCCCGATAAGTTCCTTCTCCATGTTGTATTATGATGTTGTATTATGTTTCGAAAATACAACATCAATTAAGGCCATAATACTGCATTCCGGCGGCCGCCGGTGACCGGAGTCCGAAGCCTTTGGACCGGCGATCAGATTCCGACCTCCGGCGACCGGATTCCGGCGATCGGCGGCCGGATTCCGGTGAAAATTGACCGGATTTCGCCGAAAATTGACCGGAATCCGGCATACGGCGATAGCAGACGGCGGCGGCTGAGCTGAGCTGTGGCGGAGGCGGTGGTGCAGATGCAGTATTATGATTTTAAACTACTGCATAACTAAATGTTGTATTATAATAATACAACATGAGAACTTATGGGTCATTTTAATACAATGAGGAACTTAGTGAGAAGTGATTTGTTCCAAAAGGAACTTATGGGGCAAATTCCCTAGAATTTAATTGTTACTTCTATATGAGTCATGTGATGTCACAAAATTAACTGTAACCATCAAATATCACTAACAAATATGCTTTCAAATGTAATTAATTGTTTTACAAAAGAGAATGACAAAAAAAATTTGGGATTTTTTTCTCAAATAATTCATTTTTAGAAATGATTTATCCCAAAATAACCATTTAAACTATTTTCCAGAATGGTTATTTTTTGAAACTCGCTAGATGAAGTGGCGAGTTTATTATTTGTTCGCTTAAACTAGCTATATCCAGTAGCGAGAGTTTTTAGATTTAAATCAACAATATCATCAAAAGTGACATTAATAGACTCCATAACAGTTTTGATTCTAAGGTTATATACCTACATGCAAGGGTATTTGTGGAGTATCCTAGGAACACATCTTTATCACTTTTAGAGACAAATTTTGACAAATAGTCTCTATCATTCAGAACATATCATATGCATCCAAAACATTAAAATACTTGAGATTAGGCTTTTTGTCAATAAGTATTTCATAAGGAGTCATGGTTGACCCAACTCTCAAGTAGACTTTATTTCCTATGTGACAAGATGTGTTAAGTGCATCAACCTAGAATCACTTATAGATGTTTTTGGAACTAAGCATGACATGTGCCTTTTCTTGCAAAGTGCAATTCTTTCTTTCAATCACCCCATTCTGTTGAGGAGTTTTAGGGGCTTAGAAGTCATGGGTTATTCATTTGGAGTCACAAAATTTAGAGAAAAAAGTGTTCTCATATTAAGTACCATGATCAGACCGAATTTTAATCACCTTCTTACCATGCATGTTTTGACCTTTCTATACCACACTTTAAACACCTCAATGGCTTCTAATTTTTCTTTCAAATATTCATGTGTATCTAGAGAAATCTACACACATAAAAACAAATATTTCTTTTTACTCAAGCTTTCTACCTCAATGGGTCCCATAATGTCAGTATGGATGAGTTCCAAGATCTTAGAAGTGGAACTTTGATCAACATTTTTGTGGAAAGCTTTAGTTTTCTTTCCCTTTTAACAAGGACCACACACACTTGTTTGAAATCTAGTTTGGATAAGTGTTTAACAGCATTAAATCTCACGAACTCTTCCATTTTCCTAACTTGCATGACCTAACCTTTGATTTCAAACATCAAGATCATTTACTTTGGAGCTAAGACATGATAATTTGTCACCGAATTTGTAACAATTATCTTGTGACCTTACCCCAATGAACAAGCACTTATCAGTGTTACCAAACACTTTCCTCTCTACCCACACAAATTGGCTAGATTTCTGGTGGTGTGAGTGGTGATGTGAGTACATACGGGCACTCTTCTGCGGAGAAAATTTTCCAAGGTCACGAATCCTTTGATAGCAAAAAGGTCTGATGTGACCTGGTGCAAAACATTAGTGGTAGACAAACCTCTTTTTCTTAGGTATTGTTTTATGATTTTGATTTTTTTTGGTTTTTGAGCAACATGGATTCATAGTCAAGACCAGTTTTCGAATTACTTCCCATGTTTAGAACTTCTTCAAGTTTGGCCTTCCCAGTATTTAATTTTGTAAAAGTTCCATTGGCCTTATCAAGTTCTGTTTTGGTCTTCTCTAGTACAACATCACGTTTAGTGATCATGACTTCGAGTTTGGCTATGGCATCCTTTTGGTTGTCATTTTCAGTGGTAACACTTTCATGTTCACCTTTTAAAGTAGAAATTTCAGTAAAGAGTTTCTTACTAACCTTTTCAAAAACTGCCATTTTTTCTACTTGTTTTTCCCGATCAGCAAATAAATCAGCATAAGCATCAAGAAGTTCTTGTTAACTTCCATCACTTTCCTCTTCATTCTCTATTTTTTTAGAAACCAACGAGTTAAAACATGTGACCTCAATCAGAGGATGTGATACATGGTGTGACTACATCTGAAGTAACATCAGACTGATATGTGTGACTTAGAGATGAGATTTCAATGATTGCTAAGTTTAGCGTTTCATCTGCGTCCTCATTGTCACTTATGGTCGCACAAAGGCTCATTCCATTTTTCCTCAGAGTGTTGGTGTGTTGGCACACTTATTGGCATAGTGCCCAAAGCCTTTGCAAGCTCTACATTGAATAGATTTAGATCTTCTTTTAGTAAAACTTCCAGGTGTAATAACCCTAAAAATCTATACTAAATATTTATTAAATATCATTTCCTTTAATTAATTATTTTAGTTAATTAATTAATTATATGTGTTTATTCTTTTCCTAGATGGACTAGGATTAGGTGGGCTTAGTTATTCAAATTGGATTACCTAAATTGGGTTTTCCTCATTAGACTTGGACTTGGATTATAGTGGGTTTAGAAGATTAGGAAACCCAAGAAAATCTACTTCATTAATCCTAGGGCCTATTGGGTTCTTAAACTGAGGGAGTCTCTTCATGTTTTCAACGGCAAAAGAAATAAAGGGGCCGCATAGAGATAGATGGAGAGAGCGGCAGAGATAGAACACGCATAGAGAGCGAGAGGGGCTAAGAGGGAGAAAAAAGAAAGAAGGAGAGAGGCGACAGAGCAAGAGAGAGGGACGGCCAAAAGAAGAACTGAGAAGAGAGAGGGAACAAAATGAGAAATAGAGCGACTGCAGATGGCGAAGCAGAGTAGCTGCGTAGACTCTTCTTCTCTGAGGTACAAATTAGTAATACAATACTAAATTTTAATGTGGAATTGGATTCAACATGTATGATGGTTTTACTGTGCTCTGAAAAGAAAAAAAAAGAAATAAAATATTTATGTACTAGTATGTGCGTGTGGTACAGGCTATGGAGGTTTGAGAGAGTGTGGGCGTTGTATTCTTTTGTTGTTTGGAAAGGTAAAATGGGTTATTAGAATGGTGGTAATGTCAACTTGGGTTAAGAAACTCATAAAGGACAAAAGATGTATCAATTCGTTGGACTTGTACCGTACCTAATTGATGACATATGAATATGAACAGGGGATTTCAGGTTTTGGCAAGGAATGTTATCAGCGTACGGGAGTAATTTATTTAAATGCGATGAGGTAAGGGATTACGCTCTTTAGTTTTGAAGTATCCTTCTTTGAGTTAGGATTCCATGTTTTAAATGTATATATGCTACCAAGTGGCAGGTAGTGTTTTTAAAATGATCCCTCGTATGATCGTTCTTTGTTGAATCCTACCCTTGATAAGTGTTGTTCTAAGGGTATCTATGATAATTGAATTTTGTTGATATGTTCTTGTACCTATGAACATGATATATAGAATTGCTATATCTATTTGAACTCGATGTAGCTAGCTTTGTCCGATTGAAAAGGACTTAGCAAGAATGGTCCGATTGAAAATGACTTTATGTGAATTAGTCTAGCCTGAGTAAAAAGGGTCTTAGACATGTATATACTACTTGATGAAGTAGTTGGATTATCATGATATATCTTGATAAGGGAGCGCCCTGAAATGGCGTAAGGTCTCTTATCTTAATAAGGGAGCGACCTGAAAAGGTGTAAGTTCTCTTATTTAAGGAACACCATGAAAATGTGTACCGTACTTGGAATTGACGGCTTATGTGTATACAGTCTCCATCATATATATTTTTTTGATAGTGCCACAACTTGTTATTTGAAAAGTATCTTTCGTTATTGTACTTGTACTTGTACTTTAATTGATATAGCTATCCTATCGTTGAGTAATTCAATTGGTTTCGTTCTTTCGGTCACCTCTCCTTAGTATCCGGAGAGATCCCGTATGAACTTACTGAGCATTGTTCGCTCACCCCTTTTCTTATTCTTTCCATCCCAGGTAAGCAGTAAGAGGAGTTGATCGGTCGTATGGATAGCGGCTTGAATCGAGGTTTTAGGGTTATTTACTAGCCGTTATGTACTTATTGAGCTAGTGGGTTGTAATAGCCGTTACTTTTTTGAATAACAGTTATGATGGTTGTATTATTTTAGAACTAGGACGTAGTTTGAGATTCCAGTTTGATGATTATTATTAAATCTTTGAGAATTGTTTTATTATGGAAATTGTGGTCGTTACACCAAGTCTCTTGAAACTACTCTCAATATCCTCTTTTGGTTTTTCAAACGTGTTTTGAATTTTTGAAGGAAATTTGTTGTCCCGTTTGTTTTTCAAGAATGAAGTAAACTTTTTGGTTAACAGGGCAACATGTTCAGTTTCCAAATTCGAAGTGTCAATTTCTTTAGAGATTTCTTCAATTTCTTTTGACACTTTGGATACATTTGAAAGAGCAGATGCAAGAGAAATGTTTTCAGCCTTTTGTTGCTGTTGAATTGACAAGTTCATTTCAAACATGGTAAAAATACCCACAAGAGTATCTAAACCCATGGTTGTGGTATCATGTGCTTCCTCAACAGTAGCAATTTTGATATTAAATTTTTTAGTAACGGTTCTCAACATTTTGCTTACTAACCTAGCATTTGATATAGGCTCACCCAGGGGGCGACATTCGTTTGAGTTTTCTCTCAATTTAGCAGAATAGTTTTTGATCTCTTTAATCTCATTCATCATCAAGTTTTCAAACTTGGTCATGAGAATTCTCAACCTAGTGGCCTTAAAACTATCTTCACCTTCACAGTGACCTTGCAAAATATCTCAGGCTATTTTCGCTACGTTTTGATTTATAAAAAGTCAAAACATGTGTTCATCCACATGACTTGATATAGCACCAAGAGCCTTGGAATTATAATTAGCAAGAGTGACTTCTGTTGTGGTCCAGTCTTCCTCAGGTTTTAGCTTGTAGATTTTTTCTAAGGTTTTCCCCGTTTCATTTTTGCTTTCAACCTTAGGAGGAGACCATGGGACAATGATGCTAAGCCACGCCCTCTCATCAATTGCTTTGATGAAAAGACACATTTTAGCTTTCCATATAGCATAGTTTGTTCCATCCAATATAGGAGGACGATATTGATTCAAATGTCCTTCCGTAATGGCTACTCTTTCTGGATCTCACTTAGTGTAATCGAGTGGAGCTCTGATACCAATTGAAAGAAATTGAGTAGCTAAGATTGACAAGTGAAGACACAAATACCTCATGTGAGTCCTGGTGTGATATCACCAGTACTAACACCAGTACAAAAAGTAGTGGAATAAGAACTTTAAGAAAGTAAAACTCAGATTTAAACACTTATCTTCAACAACTTGTTGTAGACAATAAAAATCTTCTATTTATAAACTCAATTGAGTGACGGTTACACGAACAATGTTAACAATAGAAGAACAAAACAAAATAAATGATCAAAAAATCTCTCACAATAAGCACTCCTTGATTCTTTGGAACTTAAGAGATTAAAGCACACAAAAACCGTTGTTGTGAATGAGCCGTGCGGTTCTTATTTATAGGAGAAGTGATCCTTGTTTGTAGGGAGTGATTTACTTGAGAAGATCCTCCATATTTAGACTTCTACCTTTGAACTCTTGTCAATCAAGTCAATCCTTTCTTATCATGTACTCTTTTCCTTAAGTGAGAGATACCTATAAAATAACCAAATATATACACTAAAAATATCCAAATTTTGGTTAGTAGGTTAGTCAAATAAATTAAACCTAAATTATAACGTTTAGAATATTTACCTATTTTAATTTATATCAATTAAGAAAATAACAAGTCTATATTAAGTCAATCTTTGACTTGTCAAACCGTGTGTGACATCACACACTTTCAATCTCCCCCTTATTTGTTGCTTTCTAGTCAAAAGAAATTATAAGCCAAGAGTAGTTATCATAAACTAATATCAAATATCAAACTCCCCCTAAACAAGCAAATGTCAAGATAATCAAAAAACACAAACCAATTCACCATTGTACCTACCACACACAAAATATGAAATACTCCCTCCGTCCCGCTACAAACCGCACACTTTCCTTTTTAGGCGTCCCATTACAAACCGCACACTCCCAAAAAGGAAACTTTATATTAATAAAATATTCACCCTACTCCACTCATTCTCTCTCCTACATTATTTTAATACTCACAACACCATTATAATTTACTATTCCCTCCACTCATTCTCTCTCCTATTTTACTTTTACACTCACAACATTTTATTAAAATATCATATTCCTTAATTCCCGCGCAAACAGTGTTAGTGCGGATATTAGCGGGACGGAGGGAGTATTGTTTAAAAAACAGATCAGTTCATAACTAGCATCCTAATCTGCTTTCTCCATTTCAGCCCTTGTTTCCTCAAGTAGCTCCCAATGGAAGTTCTGGCTGATGTCATCGAATACTTGGCTTATGCTTGCTCCCCCTTTTTGTCCAGGAAGACTAGCCGATTCAAATTCATTTTTGGGGGTCATGGCAGGTATGTTTTGAGGATTGGGAGTTTGAAAAAAAGAATTGATATGATGGTAGAAGGGGACAAGGATATAGCTTTACCCATGACTATCACCATTTCTAAGCAATCAGATCTTGGGTTTTTGAATGGATTGGAGTAGGTTTGCATAAAATTTACACACAAGAGTGGGATAAAAATGTGCAGGGTATGTGACAGTGTGGAGAAGGGATTTTCCCCTTAAATACCTAGTCATCCTCATGTCCTTAAAAGTCCTATCTTGGACCCTTTCAACAATAAAATTTTTCATTCTAAAGAACTCAAATCTTTCTTTTGCCTGATTGTATATGAATGTTTCAAATGAAGCGGACTTAAAGTGCTTTTGGAGGGTTTGGCACACGTGGAACACATAGGCATAAGCGTGGAACTTGCAGTGGATTGAGCCTTCTTTGTACCCTTCTTCCTTGATGTAGGTGCTGGTGTCATCACATCTTTACCAGCATCAGCTTTCTCAGTTTCCAATTCCTCCCTTCCAAGCTTAAAAGTTTCATCCTCAGCCTCATCATCATCAGAACCCAGGAGTGAAGCTTGGTCAGCTATAGATGCACTTGCCTGAGCCATTGATTGTCTTGCCTTCCCTTTTGTCTTTTTTAGATCCAATAAGGCTTGAAGGGGAATATCTTCATCCTCTTCATGATAGGCACAAATTGACTTTTAGCCGCTGATGATAGTGGTAATGTGGTAGCAATGGGGATGAGAGCAGTGGTAGCAGGTGGAGGATCAGAATCAGTTGTTTTTGTTGCTGCCAAATCTTTGGGCGTGACCACGACATAAGGAAAGATGTTCTCAATGTCATGGCTTGCAGATTTGAAAATCTCCTTTGTTGATGACCGTAGTTCATCAATGTCTTCAGCCTTAGTACTCCGTGGTACTATCTCAAAATCCTCAGCATTGGGCCCTTCCGAGTCGCTTGAGTCAGTGGGAGTAATATGCCTTCTACGCTGAGGACCAGTGTCACCGTCAGCCTTGCTCTGTTTTGGAGGTGCAACTTTGATTGATAGACTGCTTACGCTGGTAACAGAGTGCCTCCTCTTCTTACGTTTTATTACAGTGCTTGGTTCGTAGTCCTCGTCTTCTCCTTCTAGAAATTTTGGCTCGACCATATTTGGCCTCACCCTAGGAGTATAGTCCTCCATATGAGGAGAAAACCCTTTCTGACACAAAGACCAATTTAGCCCCTTTTCAATCCCCGCTTGAGTCCCAATCGACTTCAAATATCCCATATTATCAGCGTTGATGACGTTATCGTGAGCCCCAGGGAGTGAAATTGAAATGGGTGAAGCTTCTGTGTAGACGAACAGCTCCACAGTGCTGTCGTACACATATGTTGGAAGCATCGGAGATGATAGTGGTGATGAAACGGTGTCTGTTGGTGTATCCTTAGACGGCGACACCATGGAGTCCTGTTTGAGAGAGAGAGAGACAGACAGACTGAGATAGGAACAATAATTTGCAGAGAGAGATTAATGAGAAGGAGAAGGTGATGATTGCAGAACGATATGTGCTATTTATGATGTGATAGCAGGATGGAGAAGGGAAAGTAATGTGCTTATAGGAAAAGGACTCTTAACTAGGTAGAGTTTAAGAAGGATAGAACTTAATACCTTGGCATCCAGATTTTTGGTACTTACCTAAACCACTTAGAATTCCTTAGATGTTAAGGATCAACTTTGTAGTAAACCTTATAGAATTCAAATCCCTTTTCCCTTTTGTGATAGATATACCTGCCATAAAAACACCACAAAGATCCGAAAATATACCCCCCCTAAACACATTATCACCACGAATATGAAGATTTTATTGAGCACAAGATTTTTAACTAAACAGGGATGAGGAGAAGGAAAGTATTTGTACAATATTTTCACCAATGATCAGGTTGACCTAAGTTATGTCTTAGAATATGATGCAAAATGTACAAGCATGTGAAGAATAAATCTCAGTATACGTGTGGTATGAGATGAGATCACACTCGGGGACACATCTCATCTAAGAAAGTTAATGAATTGATTCCTTATCTTGCTTGGCCTCTAGGATGCACCCACCCATTTTTTTATTTATGGAAAATAATTTGGTGGGTAGCTTTCAATGTTTTTTACCTTCATGGATAGCCCTCTTTTGAATGGTCTTGTCAATTTGACTCAAACTTTCTCTTGATGTCATTTTGATCAGATTGAAATGGCTTCATACCAAGAGTGGAGCAGCTGTTTCCTTAGATTAGGCACCCACCAAGAGACATCCAATAGGATAAATTGTGAGTCAACATGTGTTAACACTTTTAAAAATGATTCACAATTCAGAGAGGAGACGAGTCAAGGGTGAGATTCAAGTGACCACACTAAGAAATATAGTGCAATAAACATGCATGCCCCTTTTTTTGTTAGAAATAAATATACAGGTGTAGGCTCTGTTGTAACCACACGGGGGATCACACCATCAGATGACACACAAATTCAGAGACTTTATTAGGGTAGAAAATCTCTAAAAATCAAGGGATTTGGTGAAAATATCAGCCAATTGCTTTTCATTACTTATAGATTCCAAGCTAATAATTTCTGCTCAACAAGATCACGAATAAAATGATGTCTATGTGTTTAGTATGAGAGTTCTGAACAGGATTTTTTGATATTTCTATGGCACTTAGATTATCACAAAAGACAGTTAAAACATCACTTTTAAGCCCATAATCCTTAATCATCTGATTCATCCACAGAAGTTGAGAACAACAACTGCCAATATCAACATATTTCGACTCAGCAGTTGAGAGGGATACGCAGTTTTGTTTTCGAATGTACCATGGAACCAAGTTATTCCCAAGGTAAAAACACCCACAAGTTGTGCTTTTTCTATCATCAGTGTTGCCCGCCTAATCAGAGTCACTAAATCCTACCAGATTTGTATTTGTCTCTCGAGTATAGCTTAGCCGTAAGTTGATTGTTCATCTAACATATCTAATTATTCTCTTTACTGCCTTAAGGTGCGAGACTTTTGGACAAGCTTGATATCTCGCACACATGCACACACTGAACATGATGTCAGGATGACTTACAGAGAGATACAACAAGCTCCCAATCATACTTCTATACAAGGTGGGGTCAATATCGACACAATCCTCGTACTTACACAACTTTTGAGATGATCCTATAGGAGTCTTAAGATGAGAAGAGTTGTCAAGAGAGAATTTTTTGACCAAGTTTCTAGCATACTTACTTTGTGAAATAAACATTCCCTCCTTACTCTGTTTTATTTGGAGTCCTAGGAAATAATTTAATTCACCCACCATACTCATTTCAAAGGTGGTGTTCATACCGGTGACAAAGAAGTCCAACATGGTTTTGGTTGAAGATCCAAACACAATGTTGTCAACATAAATTTGAGCCACCAAAATCCCCTCTTTATCTCTTAAAATGAATAGTCTTGTATACTTCACCTCTCTTGAACCCCATTTGTATGAGGTGCTCAGTGAGCCTCCCATACCAAGCCATACAAGAATTTCTTTAGCTTATAAACATGATCAGGACAATGGGGATCAGTGAAGCCCTTTGGTTTCTCAACATAGGCTTCTTCATTAAGTACACCATTAAAGAAGGCACTCTTTATATCCATTTGATTTAGAGTGATATCCAAATAACATGCAATGGCAATAAGAAGCCTAATAGATTCTATTTGAGGAACTGGGATAAATGTTTCTTCAAAATCAATCCCTTCAACTTGGTTGTAGCCTTGAGCTACAAGCCTAAATTTGTTTCTATTTATTTGCCTATTCTCATCTGTTTTGTTTTTGAAAATCCACTTGATCCCTATATAATTTCCCCCATTAGGCCTAGGGACCAAGACCACACATCATTTTTCTCAAATTTGTTTAATTCTTCTTGCATTGCCACAATCCAATCATCATCTTTCATTGCATCTATGACATTCTTAGGCTCAAGATGAGACACGAATCAGCAAAAACTTACCTTGTTTACATGTGAGCTTACACAACTCAATCCAGCCAATTCTCAGTAGTTGATTATTGGCTTATCCCTTGTGCTTACCTTTTTTATTGACATTACCAACCAACTGTGAGACTGGATGATTCTTTTAAATTCTTCTAGGCAAGTCTTTGGTTTTGTCCAGGTTGCCTTCCTCATAGTCTGAGCTGTCAGACGAATTTTCTGAGTCTGAAGCAGACTCATTTGATCCTGATGTGATCACACCAGGACCTGCATCATCTTTTTGTATCTATGTTTCTGATTGTTGTTTCTGTCCAGCTTTGTTTTGAGTATCTTCCACCATTTCCATGCAACCTAAGACATCATCTTCAAGAGTTTTTAGATTCAAATCAACAATATCATCAAAAGTGACATTAATAGACTCCATAACATTTTTGATTCTAAGGTTATATACCCTATATGCACGGGTATTTGTGGAGTATCCTAGGAACACATCTTTATCACTTTTAGAGTCAAATTTTGACAAATAGTCTCTAACATTCAGAACATATCATATGCATCCGAAAATATGAAAATACTTGAGATTAGGCTTTTTGACAAGAAGTATTTCATAAGGAGTCATGGTTGACCCAACTCTCAAGTAGACTTTATTTCCTATGTGACAAGCTGTGTTAAGTGCATCAACCCAGAATCACTTATAGATGTTTTTGGAACTAAGCATGACATGTGCCATTTCTTGCAAAGTGAGATTCTTTCTTTCAACCACCCCATTCTGTTGAGGAGTTTTAGGGGCTAAGAAGTCATGGGTTATTCCTTTGGAGTCACAAAATTTAGAGAAAAAAGTGTCCTCATATTAAGTACCATGATCAAACCGAATTTTAATCACCTTCTTACCATGCATGTTTTTGACCTTTCTATACCACACTTTAAACACCTCAATGGCTTCTAATTTTTCTTTCAAATATACATGTGTATCTAGAGAAATCTACACACACAAACAAATATTTTTTTTACTCAAGCTTTCTACCTCAATGAGTCCCATAATGTCAGTATGGATGAGTTCTGTTTTGGACAAATTTCAACAATTTAATTTGTCTATCAAGAGTGTTTGGGCACAAATGGAATATAGCTCTCAAACCAAGATGAACACGAGGATGTAACGAGTAAAACCTTTGAACAATCGTCCGCAGGGAAAAAACCTCAAGAGGCTTTAGAAAAAGCTTACCTTAACCAAGAAAGTGTTATTGAATTTAGTAGTTCCTGAGTAAAAAGTGCAGTATGAGTGTAGAGTAGAGTGTGTAATGTGTATACATGTGCATTTCTAGAGGGTTTATATATGTATAAGTGTAACTGAAACAACTTGAATGCAATCCGTGATATTTTGCCTAGAATCTCGCCCCTTGTTGATGATGAGCAGCCGTTAGTTATCTGTGGGAATTGTGGCCGTTATGAAGTTTATTGCATCGTTGATAAGGTCTTTGTTTTCCCGTGATAAGGTTATCTTGTTGGTACGTGACTCATTCCCTGAAAAATAGGAAATATACAACAAATAATCTCAAGGTGTTAGTTCAAGATGTAAATCAAGACGTTACCTCAAGGTGGATGACCAAGATGCTGAGTGAAATTTTTAGTGTAAAACAATTGCCCCCAAAATATTGAGGCTTTCCATGTTGAATACGAAAAGTTTTAATATTTTGCCAAGTGTCGCCTCGGGTTTGCAAAGGAATTGATGAGGTGGTTGGCTCGCATGGTTTGTGAGAAATTAGGGTAATTATGGGCCTTTTCATAGGCGCCTACAACTGTCCCTTCATATTTATATGGTTCAAAGAAGGAAACCATATTTTCTTTTTTCAAAACTCTCCGTCCAGCCGGCGCTAGGTCTCCGTCCGTTTCTCCAGTTAGTCTTATCTCTTTTTTCTTTGTCGTTTCTCTGTCTCTTTCAACAGCCACAATGGGTAAAAGTAAGAAAAAGGTTATAGAAGTTGATGTGTCTTTGCCTGAAGGCTTTAGGTGTTTAGGATTCATCCGAGATACATAGGGTGAACGGTGCAATTTCAATGCGTCCCATGCTGACGCTTTGAAGAGAAACAACGCCTTTCCCCCGAACGCCGAGTTCTTGATCCCTACTGAAGTTTTCAGTGCAAATTGTGTGTTCGATGAGTGGGTAGGGTTTTACGAGTACCCTTTCAGTGTAGGTTTGAAATTTCCCTTTTCTGCTTCTATTTCCCGCTTTTTCGAAGTGACACGAATATCCTATTGTCAATTAATGCCCATAGGATGGCGCATTATGCTCACCCTAGACAGAATTTCAGTCGAGCACGATGTGGTGGCAGGTTAGAGGAGTTGGCATTTGTTTCTGATATTAAGGCTTTTGGCAAAGGTAGATACAATTTTAGGGTTAGGCCGAATAGGGATCCTTTGATTCTAGGTCTTACGCGGCTGATAGGGGATGGAAACATAGATTCTTCTATGTAAGAAAAAGAAGCCTGGAGGGAGGAGGAGATGGTGTCAACATGGAATCCTTCAGGTAGCTATTTTAGCTATGTTCTTGACTACTGCGTCTTGCTTGTTGTCTATCTTATCATGTTGATGGTATGTGTTTCCAGTTACCAAGTTGGAAGAGCTTTTCCCACCCCTTGCTTATACATCGAACAATGTTGATCGGATTTTTAGTTTGTTTCCGGAGGAGCTTCAAAATTTTAAGCACCTTCTGCAGAACTTGTTGAGGAGAAAAAAGGGGTTTCTACTAGCGCTGGCAAGATGTCATCTGGTATACTTCTTTCTTTTGTTGACGTATCTTATTCCTTTTCTACTTTATTGCCGTTCCTGATATTCCTTATTGTGTAGTGACTCGATCTAAGGCCTGTTTTGGTGTGGAGGATGTCCTTTCTAGTATTAGGGCAAAAGTTGGGGTCAAGAAAGAAGAAGGAAAACCTCCCCTTCCAAAGGGAGAAAGATCCAAGAGTGTTAAAGGGGAGAGAAAGATAAAGCTTGAAGACGTGGAGATCGTGGCAGTGGATGGATTGAAGGTTGAGGATGCGAAATCTAAGGTGGAATATTGTCTTGGGAAAGTAAATTCTTGACTTACTTGAATTTGGTTTAACATATCAACATGTTTTTCATTTTCTCGTAGGTACTGGAGGTGGTGGACTTTTTGCTGAAAGAGTTGGAAATGAAGGAAGATAAGATCAAAATCCCCGCTCAAAAACATAAATTTGAGGCTTTCAGGGAAGTGAAGGCTGAGGAGCAGGTGGAAAAGCAAAACAGCGAGCTGGCCAACCTGATTGCCAGGATGCTGAAGGTGGAAGAAGAACACATCAAGGAGCTAGAGGAAGTGAAGGATGGCTACATGGTGAGCGCGAGCAAGTCGGTTATGGAATGTCGGATTAACATGATGAAGGAGTTTGAAAATGGGCAGCATGTAAATTGGAAGATTGATGAAGAGGTAGCCATGTTGAATGAATTCATAGGAGAAGCTCCTGACGTGAGTGAAGTGAGCTCCAAGGCACAAGAACCCAAGGTGACTGATCAAGGCGAGGAGGATGAAGAAGTCAGGAAGGAGGGTGAAGGTAAGAGAGTTGAAGCTGCCCCTGCAATACAAAGTTAAAAACAATTTCTTTTTTAAGTTCTTTAAACAATGGTTACATTTTATTTTGCCATGCCTTTGTTGGCATGTAAATTTGGGTTTTAAAATAGGGGGTTGCCCCTAAGACATCTTTAAATTTGTGTTTCTGTAAGTGGCTCATAAGAGTCCAAACATTTGGTTTTGATGGTGTTGGGTTGGTCCAATTAACTTTTGCTTATCGTAATGGTACCTTTGGTGTTTTTATACCTTCGAGTATGTTTATGCTAGGTACGGAAGACAACACGTACTAGTGTTGTAACCAATAAGTAAAGATAACATGAAACGATGTTATAACCAAGTTGTAAAGATAACATGCAACGATGTTATAACCAAGTTATAAAGATAACATGCAACGATGTTATAACCAAGTTGTGGATGGCATGTAGAAATGTCATCTTTCGGTGTCCCTTAGGTAACATGTTAATGTTATAACCCTTAGTTCACAACTTAAATTTAAAATAGCAGACATAATTTCCCTAACAAGGTGAATTGAATTCGCTTTTTTAAATTAAGTGTGAAAAATGTGCGCCCAGACAATTATAATCATGACTCTATAGGTACGTTGTATAATGCTCTTAAGTATGAAGAGATCGTGTACCTTATATCATCAAGAAATTTTTGTCCCTTCAAGGCGTCTGTCATGTGGCTTTCTGATGTTACTTATCCAAGGCTGAGGGGTCCCCATCTTGCAACACAGGAACATGTTAGGGTTGGGTGTTAGCCTAGCTAACACCCCTTCGATGCTTAAGTCAGTAGGGGTTTTGATTGAATAAAAGGAATAATATATTTGAAAGAAATAAAAATTATTTTAGGAAGAGGTTCATACCTTGGCGTTGAAATTGTAATAAATATTAACTTACATGTAATAATGTTTAAGATGCATCCCCTGGTATCTTATAGGACAATAATTGTGCTATCTTGAATGCCTTATGAGGATGACGGCTTGCCCCAGTTTCAACTCGTCGATCAACAGGTAGGTTTTGACATCTTCATCTTTATAGACTCTAGGGCACCCTAGACCCTCTTCTTCACGAGCCACGCTTAATGAGTAGAACACGCTTTCATATCCATTCTGTAGCATTCCTTGGCAGTTTGCTGGTCTCCCTTCACCTTGATTACGCCCCAAGGCGTTGGCATCTTGACACATTGATGGTACATAGACGGAATTGCTTTCATGTTATGGATCCAAGGCCTGCCCAAGATGACGTTATAAGAAGATCGGCAATCGATCACGCAAACCCTTTCCATAGAGTTCATTCTCTCTACATAGATAGGTAACTTCATTTCTCCAATTGTCTGTTTGGTTTCTCCACTGAAACCCACTAGAACGGAGGAATTCCTCACGACCTCTGATAGGGGAATCATCATTTCTTCTAAGGTGCTCTTCATGATTAAGTTAACTGAACTACCGTTGTCGATTAATATGCGTTTCACCTTGCAGTTGGCAATCTGTAGAGTGACGACTAGACCGTCATGGTGCGGGTCCAAGACGTCCTCTTTATCATCATCATCGAAAATGATTTGCTCTCCTGGGGAGTGATCTGGACGCCTAGTTGGTAGTTCCATCTTATCTTCTTTGGAATCTTTAGCATGACGTTTTGCCGCGGAATACGTGGTGCCACAAATGTCTGAACCACCTGTGATAAAATTGATCACCTTAGTTGCAGGTGGAGGTGAAGATGGAGCGTCGGCTACGGCCTCCTTTGTCTCGGTCTGTCCTTTTCTTTTTCCAAGCAAATCTTTGAGGAGCCCTTTTGAAAGTAAGTAGCTGATTTCTTTTCTCAAGGCAATGCAGTTGTCAGTGATGTGGCCAAAATCTTCATGGTAAGCACACCACTTAGACTTGTCTTTCCAAGGTGAAGGTTTGTCAGCTACTTTTGGCCATCTTTCCTTACTACCCAAGTTGTCCATGGCGTAGAGGAGTCTGAAACGTCAACAGAAAAACAATAGTCACTAATCTTAGGATAAGTTGTATCATCTTCATCATCATCTTCTTCTACGATATTATTTTAGAAGAGTCAGTTTTAGAGTAGGGTTTTCCCCTATTAGATCGATGATGGGACGAGTACTCCTTCCTATCAGGATTTTCATATGTAGGTGTCTTCTTTGACGCCTTGCTGAACCATCTCGTCTTCTTCCAACCTGATAAAACGAACGGATCTCGTCCTGACTTCTTCTAAGCTTCTAGACGGGAACATAACCAAATCTTGGTAGAACGGTGATTCTCTCTTCAGGCCCATCCTGAAAGCTTCTGTTGCGGTTGACACGTCAATGTGAGGAATGCTTACTGCTTCCTTGTTGAACCTGAACACGTAATCTTTTAGGGTTTCATCAGGCTATTGTACAATCCTGTAAAGGTCACTCGTGAGTTTTTCAAACACACGATTGCAAGAAAATTGATTAAGAAACATGTTAATTAATTGGAGTAAGATGAGATAGAATTCATAGGCTGATTAGTCAGCCACATCAAGGCGGGGCCAGATAAGGTGGACCCAAAGCGTCTGCACAAGCAAACTTCCTTAAGATGCGGGGAAATGCTGATGATGTTGTGAGTACCCCAATCCAACTCGCGACCCAATAAAAGTGCCTTTTACTCATTAAAAGTGCGCTAGGGAGCATTTTGGTAAATTTCCGGTTCATTCTGAGACTTCCGGGAGCTTTTTATAAGTTTCTCGCTAAGGAAGGACCTATAGGGTATTATTCAGTTTGGACCTTTAAGGAATTACTCAAGGAAGGGTCCAGATTCCGCCACCTGGCACGTTTCTAGAAGGAAAGCGGTTATACTTGCTTGGTCGTGCGACATAATAAATCAATTCCAATCAGCGTTAAATAAGGAATTATCCTCATTTGGAAAAGGGGGACTCTCTTACTAAACGCAAAAAGCCTCTCTCTCTCTCTAAACGCAAACAACCATTCTCTCTCTAATCGTTCCTTATTGAGCTCTCCCCCAAAACCAAAATCATCTTCCTCACCATTCCCCTTCGCCGGTGACAACCTTCCTCACCAATCCTCTCTCTCTAAACCATTCACCGGCGACCCAATTCCTTCCCTCAATTCCTCACCGTTCTCTCTCTACCTAAAACACCGTTCTCCACCTTCAACAACAACCGCTTCCTCATCGATGCCATCTCCCCTATTTCCAGCTCCTAAACCGTTCACCATCAGTGCTCCCCAACAACGTCAATCACAACCATCACCGTTTCCCTCATTCCCCCCAAATCCGTCTACGCCATTTTCCCTGTTTCCAGACCATAAGCCCGTTCAATCGCCCACCACAAATTTACCAACAATTTTCGATCAAACCTGCTAGCGCCGACCCCTATTCAGACCCCTTTTAGCGTACGCTACCAATTTCAGTCCAGCCTTGAAGCTCAACAGTGAGCTCGAACCCTCTCTCTCCCGGAGCTGATTTGAAGACTCTCCATACCGACGTGGTATAGAGAGGGTGGATACTACGAGGGTAACGTTCCAATTCCATTTTTCTCTCTCTCCTCGTTGTTTATGGGTTTTGCCGTATTCGATATTGTTCTTCAGGCTTAAACCTGATTAGATGGACATGGATATAATCTCATTTTTGTTCCCAGTATGCTGTGATCTGTTTGCTTAAGCATTTGTTTGATATTGGTTTGTCTAAACACCAAATAGAGGGTGAATCAATCATATTCATTCTCTCTCATGTGTTTATCCATATCTAGGTGATAATATTGTCTCGTTGCAATTATAATTTTCCATCTCTGCAATCTCGTTGTTGCTGTTAATTCCATTTTTGTTAACCTTGTTGTTGATATTGGCTTGTTTCTGTAATTAGCCTAGCTGTAAACCTCTGTATGTGGCATAGTATGTCCCGCGACACAACTGGCCATTCATGGTCCTGTTTCGGGCGACATACTTAGCCAACTGCAGCAGGTCCCTTTTCATTTGTAATTCGTTTACCTCGTTGTAATCGGGACGTGGCCCCCCAAAATAAGTGGCTCACAAGATGTAATCCCTTCTATTCATCAATAAAGCAAAGCATTAATATGCATTTTATACATATTTTGTCTCACACAATTGCACACACTTTTGAATGTTTTGGATGTTGAACATAGAAAGACTCATCTACGGACGAGACGTGTTGGGTGAACTCTTGGTTCTTCCCAACACGTAACCTGACCCCCGAACCCATTTTCTCTTTCAAAAGGTTTTCAATATTTCCTTTAAAACGGCGTGGCGACTCTTAAAAATTATTTTTTCGGCAAGCGTTCATTCAGATGTCCATCTTCTCTTGGTACAGGGCTATATGCTCCGCAGGGTCCGTCGTACCGTCGTATTATTTCATGGAAGGTACTTGGAACCTCTTAGGGATCTCCACCCCAGCTATGGCAGGAACAAAACGTGAATCATGATGGCTAGTTGGAGATGCTTGATTGAAGGCCAAGGTGACTCCTGGAACCTTCATAAGAATATCCTTGATCTGTTGCACTTCCCTTGTAAGGGTGTTATCTGCAACAGGGTTAGTGGCAACAAATGAATTAAAAGGAGTATTGAACATATTAAGACTCCCAGTTTGCCCCACTGGAGGTGGGGTTACAAAGGTGAAGCATGTTGACAACGGAACAGAGTTGGACGTAACAGTGGTGCTTTCCGTTTGAACAGCGCTGGCCATGGATATGATGCCTTGACCGCTCCTTGCACTTGGCCCAGCATCTGAGAAAAGAGTCCTAGGCTACAAAGGTGAGGTCTCCGGCATGCTGACTATTGGAACACTGCACCCTGAAGCAGATAAATCACGTCGTAGTCTGTCGATGTGATTGAAGATCATCTGATTGGTATGTTGATGTCCGTCAATCTGGTCCTTCAATTGTTGCATCATAGCCGTCATGGCAGTTACAACTTCTAGCGAGATTCCAGGCAGCGTCATAGATAAAGATCCACCCAGGTTGAGCCCTTGGTTTTGAGAGGTAACAGCACTAGATCCAATAGGCGAATGCATGCTAGACGTCATGGGCAAGCTTGACGTGTTGGTTCTTGCCCCAGTCGTAATGATGGGGGTAGACATTGTTGAAGTAGGATTACTCATCTTGATTGGAATCTAAAAAACCAAAGTTCCCACAGACGGCGCCAAATTGTTTTGGACAAATTTCAACAATTTAATTTGTCTATCAAGGATGTTTGGGCACAAATGGAATATAGCTCTCAAACCAAGATGAACATGAGGATGTAACGAGGAAAACCTTTGAACAATCGTCTGCAGGGAAAAACCTCGGGAGGCTTTAGGAAAAGCCTACCTTAACCAAGAAAGTGTTATTGAATATAGTAGTTCCTGAGTACAAAGTGTAGTATGAGTGTAGAGTAGAGTGTGTAATGTGTATACATGCGCGTTTCTAGAGGGTTTATTTATGTATAAGTGTAACTGAAACAACTTGAATGCAATCCCTAATATTTCGTTTAGAATCTCGCCCCTTGTTGATGATGAGCAGCCGTTAATTATCTGTGGGAATTGTGGCCGTTATGAAGTTTATTCCATCGTTGAGAAGGTCTTTGTTTTCCCGTGATAAGGTTATCTTGTTGGTACGTGACTCATTCCCTAAAAAATAGGAAATATACAACAAATAATCTCAAGGTGTTAGTTCAAGATGTAAATCAAGACGTTACCTCAAGGTGGATGACCAAGATGTTGAGTGAAATTTTTAGGGTGAAACAAGTTCCAAGATCTCAGAAGTGGAACTTTGATCAACCTTTTTATGGGAAGCTTTAGTTTTCTTTCCCTTTTAAAAAGGACCACACACACTTACTTGTTTGAAATCTAGTTTGGGTAAGTGTTTAACAGCATTAAATCTCACCAACTCTTCCATTTTCCTAAAACTTGCATGACCTAACTTTTGATGCCAAACCTCAAGATAATTTACTTTGGAGCTAAGACAGGATACGTTGTCACCAAATTTGTAATAATTATCTTGTGACCTTACCCCAGTGAACAAGCACTTATCAGTGTTATCAAACACTTTGCACTCATGCTTGTCAAATCTAACATGCAAATTGGCATCACATAGTTGGCTTATACTAATGAGATTAGCTTTTAAGCCCTCCACGTGAGAGACATTTTTTAATTTAGGCGTATGATTAACACATAGATTACCCTTACCAACAATCTTACCTTGAGCTCCTCGCCCATAACGTGATAGACATTTTTCAATTTAGGAACTCAACATTACTTGTCATGTGCCTCGAGCACCCACTGTCAAAGTACCATGAGCTAGCTATACTACTCTTGAGTGAGGTGAACACAACTTTGCATTCCTCACTTTTCTTCTCTACCCACACAAATTAGCTAGATTTCTGATGGTGTAAGTGGTAATGTGAGTACAAACGAGCACTTATATGTGGAGAAAATTTTCCAAGGTCATGAATCCTTTGATAGCAAAAATGTCTGATGTGACCTGGTGCAAAACACTAGTGGCAGACAAACCTCTTTTTCTTAGGTGTAGTTTTATGATTTTGAAAAATTTTTGTTTTTGAGCAACATGGATTCATAGCCAAGACCAGTTTTCGAATTACTTCCGATGTTTAGAACTTCTTCAAGTTTGTCCTTCCCAGTATTTAATTTTGTAAAAGTTCCATTGGCCTTTTCAAGTTCTGTTTTGGTCTTCTCTAGTTCAACATCACGTTTAGTGATCATGACTTCGAGTTTGGCTATGGCATCCTTTTGGTTGTCATTTTCAGTGGTAACCTTTTCAAGTTCACCTTTTAAACTAGAAATTTCAGTAAAGAGTTTCTTATTAACCTTTTCAAAAATTTCCATTTTTTCTACTCATTTTTCCCGATCAGCAAATAAATCAGCATAAGCATCAAGAAGTCCTTGGTAACTTCCATCACTTTCCTCTTCATTCTCTATTTTTTCAGAAACCATCGAGTTAAAACATGTGAACTCAGTCATAGGATGTGATACATGGTGTGACTACATCTGAAGTAACATCAGACTGATGTTTGTGACTTCGAGACGAGATTTCCATGATTGCTAAGTTTAGCGTTTTATCTTTGTCCTCATTGTCACTCATGGTCGCACAAAGGCTCATTCCATTTTTCTTCAGAGTGTTGGCACACTTATTGGCATAGTACCCAAAGCCTTTGCAGGCTCTACATTGAACATATTCAGATCTTCTTTTAGTAAAACTTCCAGGTCTCTTGAAACTACTCTCAATATCCTCTTTTGGTTTTTCAAACGTGTTTTGAATTTTTGAAGGAAATTTGTTGTCCCGTTTGTTTTTCAAGAATGAAATAAAATTTTTGGTTAACAGGGCAACATGTTC
This sequence comes from Adenophora triphylla var. japonica, assembly GCA_022495995.1. Classification (NCBI taxonomy): domain Eukaryota; kingdom Viridiplantae; phylum Streptophyta; class Magnoliopsida; order Asterales; family Campanulaceae; genus Adenophora; species Adenophora triphylla. The sequence goes on from JAFEMH010001310.1 coordinate 299,425, forward strand.
AGTTTCCAAATTCGAAGTGTCAATTTCTTTCGAGATTTTTTCAATTTCTTTTGACACTTTGGATACATTTGAAAGAGCAGATGCAAAAGAAATGTTTTCAGCCTTTTGTTGCTGTTGAATTGACAAGTTCATTTCAAACATGGTCAGAATACCCACAAGAGTATCTAAACCCATGGTTGTGGTATCATGTGCTTCCTCAACAGTAGCAATTTTGATATTAAATTTTTTAGTAATGGTTCTCAATATTTTGCTTACTAACCTAGCATTTGATATAGGCTTACCCAGGGAGCGACATTCGTTTGAGATTTCTCTCAATTTAGCAGAATAGCTTTTGATGTCTTCAATCTCATTCATCATCAAGTTTTCAAACTTGGTCATGAGAATTCTCAACCTAGTGGCCTTAAAACTATCTTCACCTTCACAGTGACCTTGCAAAATATCTCAGGCTGTTTTCGCTACGTTTTGATTTATAACAAGTCGAAACATGTGTTCATCCACATGACTTGATATAGCACCAAGAGCCTTGGAATTATAATTAGCAAGAGTGACTTCTGTTGTGGTCCAATCTTTCTCAGGTTTAAGCTTGTAGATTTTTTCTAAGGTTTCCCCCGTTTCATTCTTGCTTTCAACCTTAGGAGGAGACCATGGGACAATGATGCTAAGCCACGCCCTCTCATCAATTGCTTTGATGAAAATACACATTTTAGCTTTCCATATAGCATAGTTTGTTCCATCCAATATAGGAAGACGATATTGATTCAAATGTCCTTCCGTAATGGCTACTCTTTCTAGATCTCACTTAGTGTAATCGAGTGGAGCTCTGATACCAATTGAAAGAAATTGAGTAGCTACGATTGACAAGTGAAGACACAAATACCTCGTGTGAGTCCTGGTGTGATATCACCAGTACTAACACGAGTACAAAAAGCTACTAAATTGAGTGACGGTTACATGAACAATGTTAACAACAGAAGAACAAAACTAACTAAATGATCAAACAATCTCTTATACTAAACACTCCTTGATTCTTTGGAACTTCAGAAATTAAAGCACACAAAAACTGTTGTTGTGAATGAGTCGAGCGGTTCTTATTTATAGGAGAAGAGATCTTTGTTTGTATGGAGTGATTTTCTTGAGAAGATCCTCCATATTTAGAGTTTTACCTTCCTTTGAATTCTTGTCAATCAAGTCAATCCTTCCTTATCATGGACTCTTTTCCTTTTGTGAGAGATACCTACAAAATAACCAAATATACACTAAAAATATCCAAAATTCGGTTAGTAGGTTAGTTAAATAAATAAAACCTAAATTATAACAGTTATAATATTTAACTATTTTAACTAATATCAAGAAAGTAACAAATCTATATTAAGTCAACCTTTTACTTGTGATACCTTGTGTGACATCACACACTTTCAATTTTTTATTGCATCCAATACATCAAACTATTTTTTGTTGCATGGCATGTCACTCCATCCAACTCCGTTAAATTTTGTCATTAAATGAGGCATGTGACTTGCACATGTCTGTTTTGAGGGTCAAAATGGAAAATCATGTGTCGGCACCATTAATTTCGGTAAATTCCATTGACTCTGGCCAAAGTTCTTTAAAATGCGGTCCCCTATGCAATAAGAATTAAGGTAAAAGTATGTGTTGTGAGTGGGTATGAGAGAAAAAGTGGGTAGAAAATAGTAAGTGAATAATTGTTATTAGTATGACAAGTGGGTACCAATAATAAAGAAGTATTACAAATTTTCTTTTTTGGGAAAGTATGACTTACCATGGGACACCCAATTGGAAAATGGGTAAGATGTTTTGGGACGGAGGGAGTATTTGTTTCTCAGATTTTTTTTAGTTTTTTTTTTTTTTAATTTGTTTGAGTCTTGATAAGTTAGATTGATTATGCATGCTTAATTTGAGTTATTTGATGTTATATTTCTCCAAATATATATTTTGATTATTATGATTGATCTGTGATTTCATAATTATAAATTGAATTTCATAATTATATTCATCTGATATTTGTTTTCTCCCTTTGATTTGCTTTGATTGTGAATGATGAGATCAAATAATTTACAGTTATCCATTCTGAGATACATTTGTTGAATATTGTTGATCTGACACAATGAAAACTACTTAATAGGTTTATTCGTGGCCAAAATATTGTTGAATGTGGAGAAACAAATGAGATTGAACGGAGATGTGACCGATGCAAGGAAGGAAAAGTATTGTTGAATGTTGAGAATCAAATGAGATTGAACGGAGATGTGGTCGGTGTAAGGAAGGATGTGAATGAGATTTTACAAATTTGATTCAACACCCGTGCTTGGAAGACAATGAATGTTTAGCTATAAGAGTTGTAGTGTGTAATATGTAAATTGGTCTTATAGTATACTAGGTCATATTAAAAATTGTCTTATATAGTTTAACTATAAGATGTGAATTGGTCTTATATAAGAGTTGTAATGTGTAAATTATCATATTTATTCATTACTATAATTGGAATTTTTGATTTTTTGATTGGAAAAAATGATCTTAAAGCTGATGTACAGGAGGTGAATTGGTCTTATACTTCAGTTATAAGAGTTGTAATGTATAAATTATCAGATTAATTGATGGCTATTATTAAAAAATTTATTTTTTGGTTGAAAAAATTGTCTTATAACTAAATTATAAGAGGTGAATTGGTCCTATAATTTAGCTATAGGAGTTGTAATGCGTAAATTATCAGATTATTCATGGCTACTATTTGATTTTTTTGTTGAAAAAATTGTATTATAATTGAATTATAATAGGTGAATTGATCTTCTTTTCAGCTATTAGAGTTATAATATTTAGGGAATTTGCCCCATAAGTTCCCTTTGAAACAAATCACTTCCCACTAAGTTTCTTATTGTATTAAAATGACCCATAAGTTCTCATGTTGTATTATGTATAATACAATATTTAGTTATGCAGTAGTTTAAAATCATAATACTACATCCGCACCACCGCCTCCGCCACAGCCCAGCTCCGCCGCCGCCGTCTGCTATCGCCGCATGCCGGATTCCGATCAATTTTCGCCGGAATCCGATCAATTTTCACCGAAATCCGGCAATTTTGGCCGAAATCCGGACGCCGGTCGCCGGAATTCGATCGTCGGAGGTCGGAATCTGATCGCCGATCCATGGGCTTCAGACTCCGGTCACCGGCGGCCGCCGGAATGCAGTATTATGGCCTTAATTGATGTTGTATTTTCGAAACATAATACAACATCATAAAAGGAACTTATTAAGCATAGATTTAAAAAAAAAAGAACTTATGGGGCAACGACCCTAATATTTAAATTATCAGATTCATGACAATTATTGGAATCTATGATTTTTTGGTTGAAAAAATTGTTTTATAGCCGAATTATAAAAGGTAAATTTGTCTCATAATTAATCTATAAACGTTGTAATATGTAAGTTAACAAATAAATTTGTGGCTATTATGATGATTTAACTAGCGGTACTTTTGTTAATAAGTGACTTAATTGGAGTGTAATAATGTGAAAAATATATATAAAAAATAAAGTATTTTTGGGAAGGCTAAGAATTGTTGGGCATAATCTGAAGAATTCAGTGGTTGATTTGTAATTTTTGAGACTGAAGTAAGCAAACTGAAACTATTCTGAGTTCAATAATCGATTCAATATATCAGAAAGTGTAGTGATCAATATGTAATTCTCAAACCTTCAGTGACTAAAATATAATTTTTAATATTGAACTCGCATCGGTCGATTGGATACATGTACCGTCTACGTGTAAAACTGGCATTTAGGACTTTTTGACTATAAGAGGTGTATGTGGAATTTTCAAAATACAGTATCATACATTGAGTTTAAATCTCGTTTGAAGGGCATTACAATTACAGTAAGTCACCCAAGAAAAAAGTTATTTAGGGATGAGTAAAAAAATTCAATTGTCATTAATCTTATAAATATTTAAGACAATTTAGGGGAAAGTTTAGGGAAGAAGGTGAGATAGTTTCCTATTTTACCCTTAAATATCATGTCATGTGCAATGCATATGAAAAAAAAAATAGTTTAATGTAGAGAATGTAACAAAAAATAATTTGGGTATCAAATTCACAATCGATCAATAATAGTTGAATGATTTTTGGTGCAATTTTGTCAAAATATTATGGGTACAGTTTATTTAATTTTAGTTAAAATTATAATAAATATTTTGAATGAACCAAAATTATAAGAAATATTTAGATCTTAATTCATATATAACGTGATAATTAGTTATTTTATATATTTATATGATAATAATAGATAATACTGAATGTTTAATATTATTTGTATTAGTATTTTTCATTGAAAACTTTATCTATCGCATATTTGTAGGATATGGAATCATTCGTAAGATTTTGCTCAAGAATGAAATCATTCGTACAAATGTTTTGAAAGATTTGTAAGATAAATAGTAATAAAAAGACAAAAACTTGCGTGAGAACAATATTATCCGTCTCATCCATGAGACGGGTCGGATTCATGGGTTCGACCACACCCACACCCGTTCTAAATAGCGCCCGCCCATGTCATTCCATGTCTTGGTCCAGCCCAGCTAATAGCCTTGGCCCCAAATTGCTTCATCCTTGGCCCCAATTGGCCCCAAGCAGTCTCGGCCATGGCCATGCAGTGGCCAGCCATGCCTTGGCCTAGTTTGGACCAATTTGGTATTCGTTTCGTCTCGCAATTGTACCGTCGCACTTTGGCCACTATAAAAAAATCTTTTGCACCTCGCTCTTTGAGATTTTATTTTTCATTTTAGCCCATGAATTTTTATAAATCAAATTCGTCCAAAATTTCCATATTTCCAAATTAGTCCCTGAATTTCTTGTTTTTTTCGATTTGTGAAAAGTAATAGTTACTATAACATAATGTAATAATTGTATGCATATAAAGTAATAGTTTGTATACATTAAAGTAATACATATATACAGAAAAGTAATAGTGTTTTTCCCTATGTTTTCTTCGTTTGACAAAAGTAATACTTATTATAATTAAAATAAGTTATTACATTTCAAATGTAATACATATAGTTTGTATTATAATACATATAGTTTGTATTACATTTGAAAAAATGAGTAAAAATAATACATATATACAGAAATGTAATAGTATTTTTCCCTATGTTTTCTTCGTTTGGCAAAAGTAATACTTATTATAACTAAAATAAGTTATTACATTTCAAATGTAATACATATAGTTTGTATTACATTTGAAAAAATGGGTAAAAATAATACATATATACAGAAAAGTAATAGTGTTTTTCCCTATGTTTTCTTCGTTTGGCAAAAGTAATACTTATTATAACTAAAATAAGTTATTACATTTTAAATGTAATACATATAGTTTGTATTACATTTGAAAAAATGGGTAAAAAACGAGATTTTGTTTTTTTAGAACAGGTATTACGTTTACTTATTAACAATGTTACTTTATATGTATACAGTCATTACATTAAGAGATGGTAACTATTACTTTTTCTAAACGTAATACCTGTTTTAAAAGGCATGAGCTGCCATTTAAAACGTAATACCTGTTTTAAATGGGTTGACCCGTCTCATGCATGAGACGGATCCCCTTGTTCTCACATGAGACTAACTCTAATAAAAAAGCCTCACCTTACTACCATGAGGTTTGCACTTTGTATCACATGAGGGCCTGTAGTTTAATTGTTTTCATTTTAGTGCCTGAACTTTTATTTCCGGTATCGATTTGAGACCCAGACTGAAATTTTGTTAGAGATTTTGAATGGAAAATGAACATGTACCATCCAACACCTTTTTTCTGATGGGTTTTTTCGTCTTTTCAACCCACACTTATTGAGCACGTATAATTATTAATCATATTAACGCCACAAAATAGGTTTTGTCAGACAAAAAAATGGTTTACTCATAAGCGATGGTAAAATTGAGAAAGATGCATGGCATTGCAGGTAACATAACAGAGCAAAATGCACACGGTACACCACAATATGGTATCTATAGTATAAATCACACATTGTCCTTGCTACAGTACTATGAACAGTATCAACTGTCAAATTTTTCATTTTGCCCTCACTAAGTTGTCCCTTTCCCATTTTATCCTTAAAAAAAAAAAATCGTGTCCTTGAAAACGGGCTTTTACTAGTAGTTTATATTCAGTGGACAATTAGATTTTGCTATTTCGCGTTTTAGGGCTTTTAGAAGTATGGATGAATCACTATTTAAGTAAATGCATATTGAACATTTGTGTTTGTTTTATGTGTTGAAGCGAAGGGAGAGCACATAATTTACGATTAAGATGCTGATGAGCCCGGATCTACTGGACCGGGCCCGCGCTCGATCTGGTCCAAGGGACCAGTGACATGGCAGTTCCTAGACCGCTGGGGGGGGGGAGACCGCGGACAGATAGGCCCTTGAGGTCAAGACCGCGTCCCTCCCCGCATTAATCCTATCAAAGACCGGAAGGATCCTGATCGCTATATTCGTGCCCGCACGACCTGTGACCGTTGGGTCCGTGCCCGCAGAGTGAATGTCCGCGAGGACTCACGCCCGCCGTAGGCGTGCCCGCATCAACCGTGCTCGCGTCATATACCTTTGACTGCGGCCACAATATTGACCGCGGGCACATGCCTGCTTCCCGGTTAATGTCAAGCCTTACTGAGCAAGTTAAGCTTACTGGCTCTGACAGGCCACTTGCCGGCTCCCCCATCACGCATTCAATGCGGCTCACCAGCGCCTACTATTCCATTTAATGCTCTAAGCCGGCTACACGGCTCATGTCCCTTTCACCATGTCCCCCGGATCAATGTTCCCTCCCTGACAGGACCAATTAGCTGCGGACACGTGTAGCTGGTCAAATATCAAAGTGCCCCCTAGGGCTGATCTCATTGCTTACCTCAACAAGCACCATTGCATTGCCTATAAATAGAAGGTCTTTACCCCCTTGGGCAAGGTAAGTTCCATAGACAATTGAGTAAGCGATATTGCTCTAAACCCTAAAACACACACACACTCCAAGGTATTCAAAGCCTTATTATCTCAGTATTCTTACTCTCACACCCGAGGGCCTGAGTTGGAGTAACATCCAACTTAGACCTTAACGGTGCTTCTTTGTGTTGTGATCTAGGTACAAACCAACCACTTAAATATCCTAGCCAGATATCCTCAAACCGCTCCTGACCCCGAACAGCTTGGCGTCATCAGTGGTTCCATTGCCGGGAATCTAGAAACAGTTTAATCTTTTCTTTATTTACTTCCCGTATATTTTGTTTTCAAGGCACCTCTCGTGTCCTAAACAAAACGAGTGCCGAAAGGCTCTTCTTTTTCCATCATCTTTTCACAAAATATGTCTAAGATACTGGAAAACGCTGGTCATTTGACCTTGGAGGATGAAAACCAAGCCTCACCCTCCGCTATCAATAGGGGAAAACAAACTAACTCTGTCTTCAACAGAATGGGGGCTCGTTCCCAGTCTGCTCGCGCACTCCTTTCCCTGGTCAGAAAGCCATACACAGGCTCACAGACCAAATACGTGCTGAAAAGGCACAAGCCCTCCTAAACAAAAGTCCCAAAACCCCCCAAGCTCCCCCCAGAAACACCACCATGAACACTCCTCTCTCCCCGGAGCAAATCCTAAGGAGACAAGAAATTCTGGACTCCAAATCCAAGCTGGTCGCTGAGGCCATGGTGATTGCCGACCAACAGTTGGAAATGTTCGAAATAGAGGCCAATGGAGGGCTACAGTTTCCACAAGGGTCCCAAAGGTTCTCCCAACGAGCTCCCGCTAAATCACTTGCTAGTCAAGCGGCGGGGGCAAACCGGGTTGAACCAACCCTTGAGCGCGGACAGATGGCCAAGCGCAGTGTGGTGCACGTGGATGATAGCGAGGAGATTGGCGAAGAGGCGCAGTCTAATCAACGTGTGAGGCCCCAAGCACTACCCCTGGCTCCGGCCAAGGGGAAGGCCGTGGCTCCACGCAAGAAAAACGTAAGATTGATAGCCGTAACCCCGAGTTCGTTGATTTCATGCGTAAAATGTGGGAAACCCATCGAAGGCAAATCCCCAAAAATGTGGTCGCACAATGGATGCCTTCAGCGACAAGATCGCGCGGGCACCTATCCAGAAGGGAAAGCCCCCCCAGATGGATACATATGATGGTTCCAAGAACGCGAGGAGTCACATGGGTCAATTTGAGGGACAAATGGCATTATTCTCCGCGGATGAATCCGTAATGTGCAAAGCTCTAGCTGCCACTTTCACGGGCAAGACCCTATCCTGGATGCTGGCTCTAAAACCCCGCTCCATCGACTCTTTCGGCCACTTCAGGAACATTTGTCTTAATGCCTTTGCTGGAGCCGGGGTGCCCGCTAGACCAAAGACAGATCTTGTCCGTGTCAAGCAGGCCCCCACTGAATCCACAAAAGATTACATTGCTCGCTTCAGAAAGGTGAGCGAGGAGATAGTAGATCTAGAAGGAGGGGATATTAGGCTTTGCTTTGAGGGAGGCCTCTCCTCCTCCTTCCTAAAATTGAATTTCGCCTCCAGCCCGCCAAAAACAGTGGAGGAGATGTATGAAAGGGCTTCGCCATCGCCGCCGAGGAGAGCAAGATGCCCGTTCCCCGAGCTTCACCCAAGGAAAGAATAAGCCAAGTTCGGAGACCACCTGCAGGCCGCCAGCTAACAATCGTGGCAAGAACAGAGGTCGTGGGTCGGACAAACTCCGGAGAAAAGTAGCGGAATGCCTACACCGAGCTCACCGAGCCGCGAGCTGATCATGAGGGCATCGTATTTTCCTCCTCCTCCCCCATGCTCGTAAAACCAAGTGAGAGGAGTAGGACAAAGTTCTGCGAATTTCATAATGATCACGGCACGAATGCAGGACTGCCGGCTAAAGAGAGTAATTCAGCAAAGAATCAATGACGGAGAACTAACCAGATGGATCAAGGGAAACAACAAGGCCCCCAATAATAACCAACAGCGGGCACGAAACCCTCGTGGTTCCGAGAGGGTGGAAAGAGACAATTTTGAGGATGACGATGGAGACTACAACATAAACTTCATCGGAGAAGAACCTCCCTCCAACAAACAGCTCTCCCTCCAAATCCGACACTAGAAAAAGTTTTCTCCATCCCCCTGATGGCTCCTAAGAAGAGCAAGAAATTGGGTTCAAAAGGAGTGAACTTGCCTCCTCCACCTTTCATTCCACCCACCTCACCCCGAGAATGAAGATCAACCGGCAAACATTGGCCGAGTGTTGATAGATCTTGGAGCCGCCCGCGACATACTCTACTACCATACTTTGGTTGGAATGAGAATGATCAAGCACATCTTACTCCATACGCGGGCATGCTCGAAGGCTTCACTAACCACGCTGTAAGGGTAAAGGGGACGATTGTGTTTGACGTAACTATTGGGGAAAAACCCATGCAGAAGACGGCCAAGATAACTTTCATGGTGGTCGATCTTCCTTCCCAGTACAATGCCATTCTCGGCGTAACTGCTCAGGCTGAATTGGGAATAATTGCGCCCGTCCCCCACCAAAGGGTGAAATTTAACACCCGGGCGGGGTTGCTACCATCAAGAACCAAATGAGATTCCTCCGAGCACCGGAAGAAAAAAAGGAAAGAACAGAAAGGCCGGGCATCCCCGCCCGCAAATACAGGGCGAGGACAAAATAATAGAGGGAAAAGGCGAGGACAAATCAAAAAAGGGGAAAACTCTTGCACTCCCGCCGCCACCCGTACCGATTGGCATGCTTTCTTTCCATTCCACGAAGGTGGAGCTCAAGATGAGCAGAAAATCGAAGCAGTTACCCCCTGTTGAGGGAGGTTATATTGATCGAGGAATAGAGGGGGAAATTGACCGTGATATCATATATTCTATGGCAACATTAACTGGAGCTCAAGTCAACCCCCCTACCATTGTTATTGACTCCTTGCACAACCGAGAAATCAGTGACCTAAAACCTAACGACGAGCTCGAGGAGGTGGTAATCAACCCCCACTTCCCCGAACAAACTGTTAAGGTAGGCCTGGAAATTCACAGCGAGGAGAGAAGGATACTCATTGAGTTCCTTAGAGCAAATTGCGATGTGTTCGCTTGGAGGGTGGAAGATATGCTGGGAATCAGCGAGGACGTGATCCTCCATAAAATCAATGATGACCCATCCTTCAAGAACATTCACCAGAAATCCAGATATTTCTCCCCGGAGAAAGAGATTGCCATCAAGGAAGAGGTGGAAAAATTGCTAAAAGCGGGGATAATCAAGGAAATTACCTACCCCAAATGGCTGGCCAATGTCGTGATGGTCAAGAAATCCAATAACAAATGGAGAATGTGTGTTGACTTCACGGACCTCAACAAGGCATGCCCCAAGGACTGTTTCCCTCTTCCTCGCATAGATAAATTGGTGGACGCTATAGCCGGGCACAGAGTGTTAAGCTTCATCGATGCATACTCCGGCTACCATCAGATCCAAATGGATCCTGAGGATGTCCGCTCTGTAGCTTTCATTCATTGCGGCAAAACCTACTGCTACACAATGATGCCCTTCGGGCTGAAAAATGCAGGAGCCACATATCAAAGGATGGTCAATCTGGTCTTCAAAAACCAGCTGGGAAGAAATCTCGAGGCCTATGTAGATGATATGGTGATAAAAACCAAGGAAAACTCCCACGAGCTCGACGTGGAGGAAACCTTCCTGAACTTGCGCCGTAACAATATGAAGCTAAATCCCCTCAAATGTGCCTTTGGGGTAAAAGCGGGCAAGTTCCTCGGATTCATGGTCAATCGAGGGGGATAGAGGCTAACCCAGCAGAAAATCCAAGCCCTATTGGACATGAAGCCTCCTGCTTGCATTAAAGATGTTCAAAAGCTCAATGGCCGCATCACAAAGACTTCGCCGCTTCATCTCGCGGTCGGCAGAGATGCCTCCCCTTCTTCAAAACTCTCAAAGGGGGAAGAGAGCCGATGAATTTACATGGAGCACCGAGTGCCATCGGGCTTTTGAAGAAGTCAAAACATACCCTCGGGCGGCAAATTTCATTTCAAAGCGGCCCTGGGGAAGAGCTTTTTTTCGTTTCTAGCAAGCATCGATCCGGGCAAGAGGCTGCTGTTCTTGTAAGGGAGGAGAATAACTCCCAAAACCAGCTTTATTATGTATCTAAGGCACCGTCCGCCGTAGAAGGGCGTTATCTTAATATGTAGAAGTTAGCTTACGCCTTGCTTGTATCCGCTCGAAAATTAAGAGCCTACTTTTACGCACACCCTATAACTGTATTAACTGAGGCTCCGCTTAGAAAGGTTTTACACAAACCAGAGTCCTCGGGGAGAATGCTAGCTTGGTCTATAGAACTCACTGAGTTCCAGATCACCTACTCCCCGAGAAAGACAATCAAAGCGCAGGCCTTAGCAGATTTTGTGGTAGAATCATCATTCAGAGTAGCGGACGGCGACACAGGAAAAAGAAAGCGGGCGAGAATCGAAGAAGGCCCAAGTAGCCCGAGCACGTAAATCACGCGACGCGGAGCGTCCGTAGGAAGTATGGATTCTATACGTGGACGGCTCAACGAGCAGGTTGATTAGTGGCGCGGGCATACTTCTGATTGCACCCTGCGGGGAGAAATTTAAGAGAGCCTTGAGGTTCAAATTCGAAGCATCAAACAATCAGGCTGAGTATGAGGCAATTATAGCGGGCATGGAATTGGCAAGAGACTTGGGAGTTCAGAATATAGAGATCAATAGTGACTCTCAGCTCATAGTTAATCAAATTAAAGGGGAATATGATACTATCAACCCAGTACTAACTCAGTACTGTGGCCTTGCAAAAACCCTCATCAAAAATTTCACCTACTATGAAATTTGAACCAAGTCATGAGAGAGGACAACGTGGAGGCCGGCCTCCTCTCGTAATAACCGATCAAGAAATTGGTGAGTTGGAGGCGGTGCCGATTGAATTCACGTAAAGACCACTATAGATCGGATTCAGATAAACAATATTGAGGATCAAGTAAGGGACTGGGTAGATGAAATGAAGGATTACATCGAGAAGCAAACCCTCCCCGAGGACCCAGTAAAGGCTAGAGCCATCAGAACGGTGTCCGCGAAATACCTCGTCCTCGATGGGGTGCTTTTTCGGCGATCATTCACCAAGCCTTTGCTAAGATGTGTTAAAACTCACATGGTCACCAACTTACTCTATGAGGTCCATGAAGGAGTTTGTGGCGGACATCCAGGTGCTCGCACCCTCTCAGACAAGATCAAATTCCAAGGATTCTTTTGGCCCACAATGAGAAGGGATGCACAGGAGTATGTGAGAAAGTGTGATAAATGCCAGAGATTTGCAGACATCCCTAGACTACCATCAACAGAGCAAACTTTGGTCGTACCATCGTGGCCGTTTGATACGTGGGGGATTGATCTCATTGGACCATTCCCAACGTGTAAAGTAAGATTAACCCTCAAAAAGTACTTTGTAGTTGATAATTTTCTAGTAGCTTAAGGTTGTCAGGATAACTGTCTCATTTAAAAGCTTCACCTTTTACCTTTTGTCAAAACAAAAGTTTCGTTAAAAACTTTATCTTTTTTAAAATGACAAAGAACATTTACTATTTCACCCACAAATTCTCTCTCCTACTTTATTTTTATACTCACAACACCAATCAACTTTACTATTCTCTCCACTCATTCTCTCTCATATTTTACTTCTATACTCACAACAATTTCTCCACTAACATTTTTCATTAATTTGTGTGCCATGTTCAAAATGGTGAAGTTATAAATGGGACGGAGGGAGTATTAAGTTACGGCCCTCAAGCGGACAATTTTATGAAATTGCAAGGTATCCACAATCTTGAAGGTTCCGGTTAACATGAACTTGTATATGTGCAACAAGTGAGGAAATTTTAGACAAATATTGAAAAGGAATTGATCATCCATCATTGGAAATACACAAAAAGTCAGCAAATAATAACTTCAGACACAATAGCTCATTTGCAGCAACCAAAAATAACATTCCATCAACCTTCATATCAATTTCAATGTCAATAACATTACCTCCATCTCCTCTCATGTTACATTTCGGTCAAATCATCTACATGACTTCTTCAATCTTTTACTACACTGCCTAAAGTAAACATAGTCTAAACATATATCATGATCAATAACAAAACGCCAAAAAAACTAAATAGTCCAAGAGACTATTATACACCAGTGTACACAACATTTTCACTAAACTCCCATGAGAAGGCACAGAGTTACCATGAAGATGGGCCATTGGGCAAAATCAACCATGGCAGCCATCACAGTTAGCAGCTTTCTTTAATCTCTCCATCTTGGACTTGAGATAGGAAAAAATCCTGAAGGAGATAAAGGAAATCCATAACCAGGAGAAGGGGGAGGCTGAGGCCCAGGACCCAATATACCTGTTTGAGGCAGGGAGGAAAAAGAAAAATTTGGAGAAAAGGGTGGAGGATTTTGATATCCAGGAGACAGAAAAGCATAAGGTGATCGAGGAGATAACATATTCAAGAAGCCAGAAGGCGATGACAAAAGGAATTGAGAAGTAGGAGAGGGTAAAAGAGGAGGGCCGTTCATTCGAGGGGAGGGAAGAGGAGGTGGGCCATTATGCATTCGCGGGGAAAGTAGAGGAGGAGGGGGCCCATTAATCATTCGCGGAGAGAGTAAAGGAGGACCATTCATTCTTGGTGATGGAAGAGGAGGAGGACCGTTCATTCGAGGAGACGGGAAAGGAGGCACAGGTGGATAAGGAAGTAATCCGGTTGACTGAGGTTGACCTTGAAACTGTCCCGGACCTCGAGGTGGTTGTTGTTGTTGTTGATACTGAGAATGACCTTGGGCCTGTCTTGGCTCTGAATCTATCATGGAATGTTGAAGATAACGCATGTAAGCTGAGATAGGAGACTCAGCTACTGTATTTCCCCAACTTTGATCACCAGTATGCATAGGAGGTGGCATAGGAGGACCCTGTTCACCAAATTGACCAGGACCCTGTTGACCAAACTGGCCAGGTCTAACAAAACTATTACCATTATTATTGAATGAACCCACTGGTCTCTGCTGAAGTTGCTGATGCATAGCTTGTGGTGGCTGATTGAGAATGGGCATTTGGGGGCGATTTATAGGTGTAAGTGGTGGAGGACGAATCTTTTGCAACCGCACACTTGGAGGTTTAGGTGGGTTATGAGGAGGTCTAGGGAGAGGTTCCTGAGAATGATGGGAAGGCGAACCAGTGAGTTGCTGAACAATATTACGGAAATCATTCTTGTTGATATTGTAAACCTGAGGTTGAGATTGTGGCCTAGTAGGGTTACTAAAATTTTGTTGATGCAATGGACTTTTTCTGATGTTTTTCCCTAGCTTGTTCACTCCCAAATGATCATTGTTATGCCTATTTCTTGAATAGTCAGAGTTATCCATTTCTAGGGCAAAAATCAAATCTTAAAACAGATACCAGCTACAAAACCTCAAGAGATTTAAACCATTTTGTACCCAAATTGCGAGAACTCAGATAAACAATAATCTTTGAATTAACAAGCTGAACAGATAATTCTTGATAATTGTATGAATAATTCAAAACCCAGGAAGAGGGGAGAAGCAGACCTGTTGCTTGGATTTCAAACGCAGAAACCTAGATCAAATCAGCACCAAATTACCACCGGCAATTCGATGGAATTGAAAAATCACCACAAAGATTCCAAAATCACGTCACCTCTCTGTCTGATTTCTATACAAACCCAAAAAGACGTAATTTGGGGATTTTCTCAAAGAGTCGCAAAATTCGAAACGGAATAAAATTGAGCGGATAAAGGAGATAACGGATTGACTTTGTGTACTGGGTGTTGATTTTCTTGAGGTTTCTCGCTCTAGAACGAGTTGAATTTAGAGATAGAAATCAAACCCTAGCGTGAAGCAGCGGCTAACGTTGAGAGCGGGGAGAGGGGGTTCGGTCAATGGGGGAAATGAGCTGGAAATTGAAAAGGGGCAAAACGGAAAAATGAAGAGGGAAGACATGAGGGTCCCAACTTGTTCCCATTCTATGACGATTCAATTACTTTTTTGAGTGTGTATGTGTGTTGTGTGTGTGCGAGGAAAAAAAATGAAAATTTGTGTTCTCTTTGATGTTTGCCTGTGTTCCCTTCTCTGGGTTTTGTGTATTTATGTGTGAGGTGTGTGTGAGAAGAGGAAATGTATTTGGATTTCGGCACTATAAACGACAAAATAGATTTGACAATTTTGTGATAAGTCGATCATACGCTATCTCAAACTAACAGTTTCGATCTTTTAATAAAACATCATATCGATTTAGCTCAATCTCAACTGATTCGCTAAAATAATCAAATAATCGTGAAGGAATAAAGATTTGTGTATGTGTAACGGGCTTTGGCATTATTTTTTGAGAGAATGAAAGGGATATATATAGAGTTAGAAAGAACATTTGGAAAGTTAGTTATGTGGCCTAACAAAGAATAGTCAACTAAATCTTTGATTTCGATTAGGAAACCTCTTTAATGCATAGGTTTGAGAAGGTAAGTTTTGAATTTCACTATGTCACCTTTGACCCGTTTATGACTAGATTACACCCGTTTAGTTAATTTAGGCATTGTAATAATGATTCTAGTAAATATTGAAATTTGTTTAATCAAGAATGCACTCCATTTGATTAAAACTAGTGAGTAATCCGTTGAGATTCGACGGACATATTAAAGCTTATTATTACTTATTACTATAATCTGTAATTTCATTTAAATAAACGAAAATAATATGTTAGATTTATATTCAACAATAAAAAAGTGAGACGATCATTTTGGAACATAGGGAGTATCATGTACACACAGAAAATTACATTACTACATTCAAACTAACTCCATTTAGACTATATGTGTTGGGATGGCCAAACATATTTTGGTCACAGAAATCTATTTGTATTATAAAAATAAAAATGTGTGTACACTTGATCACCGATTTTTTAAGAGATGGAGAAGATATAATTTACACAAACTTGCGTAATGATTTGAAGGTTCACCCATAAGATTAAGGAAAAATGGATACAAAAATAAAAAATGTCTTTATTTTATCTGCTTCTCCAATTCACATCATGAAGATTTTTGTGAATTTCTCAATTAAATATAATCTTCTCAATAATGATCAATGTATAATTCATCCATGTGAATGCAATAGTTTATACCCAAATAAATTCAAAGGCCAAAATTATCTTAACATACAATTGAAGCCTAAAAATGAAAATTAAGAGTGTTGAGAGAACAAGAATGAGAAAGGGATAGAAAGAATTAAAATCTTAGCATAAATATCCAATTGTTACTTACCTCAATACACAAATCAAATAATTTAGCATTGAAAGGCCATTGAAATAAATAAACTTTGTTCTTGAATCTTCAATATAACAAAAACCTAATTTACTATGTACAAGAGGAGAAAAAATAGAGAGAATATGATAAGAGATACAAAAACCTAGTATAGGGGTCCTATATATGGTATGAGGTAGTAGAGATTCCTAATTGGAATCCAAATTTGACCAAAATCTGCTAAAATTCAAGTCAAACTCGGATTCAGCACCAAATTCGTCTCTATTCTGTCATAAATCCCTTGTAGTTGTTTTCAATTATGTGACGGGTTAGATTTCGTCACTAAATTCCGTCAGAAAACCAAGGTCAGGCTAGGGCGCAGTCGCCCTGTCCTTGGCCTCGCGATCGCCCTGACTTGCTGTTCCTTTGGCGCGTTCGCCCTAGAATTCGTGCGGTCGCTCGGCCTCTTCAGCTGAAGTGTGCCACCATCCTCCTAGTTCCAACCTCAACCCTTCCTTTTCGAATTTCAACACTTTGGCCCCTGAACTTTATAAACCAGCTTTTCTCCTTTTTATCACATTAGTCCCTGAACTTATAAAACCACTAAAAAATATTAAATAACCCAAGGTTTCGAACAGAAAATTAGCTTGAAAATATATCTTTTGGATGGGTAAAACCACATCCATTAGCTATCTCCCTTCACAAATCTATCGAGTCTACCTTCGTTCGCCCACTTTTGGATTATCCTTTTCAAACTCATGCAATCCTCCGTGCTATGGCATGTGTCCTTGTTATACTCTTAATACTTACCATTATCTCGCCTGAACTTGTTCTGAGGATTCATAGGAACGGGAGGAACCAAATCAGTTGTGTTCATTGTCTCCATCTGATTAACTGTGAGGGGAGTAAAGCTTTCGGGGACTCTTTCAGTCGCCCTACTTCTATTCTTCCCTTTGTTGTTGTTATCACTTCTATCTGTCACCCCTTTGGTCGACTCTCCTGCCTCAACATTCTTGGATCTTTTCTTCTTTGGTTCCTCAGCAACATCCAAATCATAAACCCTTTCAAATAGGTCTCTCCTCGTGGTCGCTCGTAGTCTAAGTCAGGTGGGGACACCCCATTTTTGAAGCTGTTAATAACCTCTCTATCAGTCAGGTCCTCCTTTATCTGGTCGACATACTCCTTGAACCGAGTAAAATAGCTCATGATGCTCTCAATCTTTCCTTGAGCAATGTTATTCAGGTCGGTGATTGTTTTCTTACGAGACCCAGCAATTGAGAACCTTTCTAAAAACATTCTCCTCATGTATTTCCACGAGGTAATGCAACCCGTTGCCAAGCCAGGAAACCAAGTCAGGGTGGCACATGTGAATGTACTGGTTAGTGCTTTGCAGATCACGTCGTCCTTTGAGAAGACCAAGCACATGGCGGCCTCAAAATGTTGCATGTGATTCAGTGCGTTAGTCGTGCTAGCATATTTTTCTAGTACGGGCAACTTGAAACCAGCTTCAGGCGGGCCTCTATCTAGCATACTTTGGGCTAAGGGTCGAAGAGTACTATCATTTTGTTCGCCCCTTCAGCCTGTCGCCTGCCTAACTACCTCCATATCTGAAATTACCCGGGATCGCGCGTGGGGAAACACGGCGAGCGGTTGTCTTTTGCGGATGTTTGGGACCTCGCTTTCGGGAAGAAGAGGAGTCGCCACGCGATTTTATATTTTGAGCCCAAACGTTGAGAATGGCTTTGAAAATGTGTTATTTTGTATTATGAGCCCAAACTTTGGAAATGGCTTTGAAAATGTGTCGTTTTGTATTATGAGCCCAAACTTTGGAAATGGCTTTGGAAATGTATCGTTTTGTACTATGAGCCCAAACTTTGGAAATGGCTTTGAAAATGTGTCGTTTTGTATTATGAGCCCAAACTTTGGAAATGGCTTTTAGGACCAGAGATTGTTAGGTTCGGAGGTCACGTTACGTTTCGGGAAGAGTGTACGGAGGTCACCCGAAATGCCTCGCATGACGAGTCTTTCTACCTTTCTCGAAATTGTGTGCGTGTGTGTGTGTGTTGCATTTTCGAAAAGGGGGGCTTGAATGACAAGGTTAATCTTGGTTTGAATGTCAAACATTGATTTATGAAAAAAGCGAGCGTTTGAATGACAAACGTCGGTTTTGAGATTTTTTTAGGAAAAGGGCGTGAGAGACAGGTTTATATCTTTAGTTTCAGTGTCAAACGTTGATTTTAAGGAAAATAGCGTTTGAATGTCAAACGTCAATTTTTGAGTTGAAAATGAGCGTTTGGATGCCAAACGTCACTTTTGCGCGTTTTGAAAAGGAGTTCGAATGACGAACTCCGGTTTTGAACCGAGCATTACATTGTTACCAATTTTATGAAAAGAGGCGTTAAATGACATGCGATCGACGAGTCATTTTGCGACTCGGACTTTGATAAATAAATACTATCACAAGCCAATTGGCTCAAACTGGTAAATGACAATATTTAAAGTACGATATCGACGGAATCAAACGATCCGGACAGTAACTAGCCAAACGGCTCGAACTGTAAAGGTGCATAATTTAAATGACGGTATCGACGGATCAAACGATCCGAATTTTGTAAATGACTATCACGAACCGAACGGTTCGGACTGTAAAGTTGTGATCGACAAGCCAAACGGCTCGGACTGTAAATAACATAAACGTAAAAAAACGGGATCGAAACGCCGTTTTAACCCGAAATTACTTCTCTTACGGGAGAGAAGATGATTTTGGGGTAAAACGTATCGGACCCCGTAGACGGCGTTACGTCTACATTTCAATAATTTTGATCGAAACAATTATGGCGTTTGACGCGTAAATCGAGGCAAAACGAGTGTTTAGAGAGAGAGTGTTACCTATGGCTAGGGGTTGACTCTTTGACTCAGTGGACGTATACGGGGTACGGTTTGGTGTTTGGAAGGGTGCTTTGAGTTTGTTTGGTTCGTGTTTGATCGAAAAACGAGGTTTTCACGCAAATCGAGATAAAACGGGACTCAGGAGGGGGTAGATCAGCCTAGGACCATGGGGTTTGTGAAGAGAGATTATATTTTTTTTCCTTTTAAATGTTTTGACAGCCCTTGTATTTATAAGGTGAAAATGAAGAACAGTCCGGACGGACTCTTATTCATTTTGGGGAGGTTTTTTGATATTTTGGAAAGTTGGAGGACTTGTTGGCAATTCTGGCTTTTCAAGTAAAACAGTCCGGACGGACAGTCATTCAATTTCAAGGGCATTTTGGTCTTTTCACCCAAGGTTCTAAAAAGCGCTAGGCGGATGCTAGGCGGCGGAGCCGGGCCTAGCGCCTAGGCGGGAACTAGTCGGGGACTAATCGGGATTAGTCGGGATTAGTCAAAACCTAGGCGGGGCTTAGAACTAGGCGTTGGAGAGGGGCCTAGCGCCTAGGCGGGGCCTAGGCGCCCTTAGGCGGGGTCTTTTAGAACAGAGTTTTCACCTTGAAATTTGATTGATGTTGATTTGTGGGCTTTGGCATGCGTGCCACGTGCCCCTGTGACTCACCTAGGCTAGGGTTTTTGTCCCGTTAGTCCCGATTTTGTCCGTTTTTTAAATAACTGTCCGGAAAATATATGAAACGCCCCCGGAAAGTGCCGAAAAGTGCTTTTTTCGAGGAAAGTCGTACTTTTACGTGTGATAACGTGTGTTGAGTATGCTTTGACGTCGGGATGCACGGGCCAGTCCTGGGATGTCTCGTTGGCTTGAGAACGGGGAGCTTAACGGATTCCGGTTAACCTGGAAAGGGCCAGTTGACGGATTCCGGTTAACTTTTAACGGATTTTGACGATCCAGATTTGGGTACTTACAATATCATCTAGCCTTTTCTTTAGGTTCAACAGCTCCCTAATATCTAGGTCACCTCTTTGGTGAGCTACGAAATTGGATTTTTATCATTCCTCTCCATGGTGTTGCCTCCGTGATGGCGATCTTTCCCTCTCATCCCTTGGAGGGGTCCTTTCTCTTCTGTCCCTCCTAGGGGGTGATCGACCTCCTCTTGGAGGCGATCTACCTCGAGCACGATCAGCCTTGAGTTGTCTCCTCTATGTCGAGTTAGCTTCCTCATCCCGTTGGCTATTGAGCATATCCCTTAAGTCTCCAGTACGATCCGTTGAATTGTGGGTCGGACGAGACCTGTCATTCCTTCTTTCCCCTCCTGAAGGTCTAGAGGCCCCGTTGTCATGCCGATTGGAGGTTACTAATGGAGCTACCATCTGTGACCTATGGTCATCCTTCTTAGGAGACTCAGGCAGCTCGAGCAACTCATTCTGCACTTCGAGCAAACTCTGCAACTGTTGGGTTTTGGGGTTACAAACGCATTGTAATACTTATAAATAACAAGCAAAACCCTAGCCCTATGATTCGTCTAACATGAAGAGATTAAAATATATGAAATAGATTTACATACCTTGTAGCGATTTAGTTTGCTCAAAACCAGATCTTCAAAAGTATTGATGAAGGTTTTGATCGTCTCCTTGTTCTTTACCTTGTGATGAACCAATGAACGAAAGACTTCAAGCTTTTGGTGATTAACTTATCACCCTCAATCGGTAATCCACACGCGAACGGACCAGGAACACTTCTTGTTGGATTTCTAGATGATCCCCAATTATTGAAACGATTTTCAATAATCAATGGCAAAACTATGGAATAATTTGGGAGTCTTTTTGATTCAAAATCAAAAAAGCGAATTCTAAAGCTTCATAAACTTAGAATAAATGATCTAGAGAGAGGTTTATAGTTGCACAAAGGTTGTATTTATATCCCATATAAATCCCCTAACAATTAGGGTAGAAACCTTGTTTAAACCAAAACCTTATCAGCCAAGGAAAACACGTACGTACTGGCTAAGTATGTCGCACGCCAAGTTAAGCCAGTGGCTAAGTATGTCGCACAATGAGTCAAGCCAGGAAATTTACATTTGCTAATGTTATGGCGCATGCCATGGGCCAAGGCCATTCCTTCCAGCCAAGGCTGATTTTATGGCGCATGCCATGAGCCAAGGCCATCCTTTCCAGCCAAGGCTGATTTTATGGCGCTTGCTCATGGCCGAGGCCATTCCCAAAATTTCCATATAAAGCCAATTTTCAATCCGTTCTTTTGTGTGTGACCCTTTAGGAATTATATTTTATGTTGGTAGTGAGTTAAAACATCAACCTCACAAGACATAAGTGACTTCTAACAAATCATTATGTCCACTCAATTAAATATAACATCAAAGCTTGATTCCTTGATAATCAAATGTCACAATCCCTTTGTCCACGATGTCCAATTGAGCATGAGTCATGGTCTACGTCAACTCATATTGTTCAATGCTTTCTCGATTTCAAATATGTTGATAATCCAAGTGCATTTGATCTCTATCAAATCTCTTGAGTATGGCCATACATTTCATCAACACTATTCATCGAGGGGCCCAAGCTAACATCTCTATTCATAAGAGGGACAAATCCCGTCTTGACTTATCATTCTTCCCTACAAGAATCCAATCGTGCTAATATAGCCCTTATTGCTATCCGACTAAAGATAGTGTTAGACTACATTAAACACAACGTTCATCATGTGGAAGACGATGATAATCTCAGGTACAAAGGATTCAATGACACGACTATCATGAGATTTAATCATGACAACAGACCATGTCATAAATCTCATAAGTAGGTCAAGTCCAGTACTTGTTCTCTAGCAAGTACCCATAAGTGTAATGTGCATCTCCATGCATATAATCATCTCCATGATTATCCATTACCAACTTATACTAGTTGTTCACAACAACTAGGGACGCAGTTCAATATAATAAACATGTAAACATATAATGAACCAAATAAACTTTCTCTATAATAAATGATAAAGATGATACATAACGGTTTAAGTTAAACATAACTAAAGCCTAGGGCATTACACCAACAGCAACACCTTTGCTCGCTCCAACGACATATCCCTTATACTAGGGTAAGTAGCTGAGGGACCATCTATTCCGTCATTATTCTGTCGCTAAAATGGGCGGGCTTTTTTGGCACCACTATTGCGATGGATTAGTGACATATTCATGTCGGTCGCTAAAATCCGTCGCTAAATCCGTCGGTAGCTGATTTTTTTCGTTTTATTTTGCTTCCGTCGTTAATAGCGACAAAATTTGGTCCGTCACTAATTTTCGTCGCTATTTGGCAGTTTTCGTGTAGTGGCAGTTGTTCGACCCATTTGGAGCTTCTTAGTTTGATGGCCACCTCCTTGGGTGACCATAGGCCTTTTCTCCCTCCTTCTGTCTTGAATTCCTACTCCATCCGCCACACTGTTGGATCGAGTGGGTTTTCTTGTGGGTTATCCAGGTGGAGGGGGAGGAAGGTTTGCAATGCGGTTCCCAGCACCAATGTCTGTGTCTCTGGGTTATTTCCGCCGGCATTCTCATTGACTGGATCACTCGAAGCAGTAGCAGTATGTCCATCAGACACTTTGTTTGTGAGCTTGTAAAGTTTCAAGGTCTAGTAATTTTCGATTTCCTGTAATGGAACCAAACTAATGATGCAGGAATCGTTCAGGATCAGCATTAATCCAGAAATAAGTTGTAATCCAGCTAATAGGACCTGAAACCACAAACAAACGACTTGCCGGGATGATCTCTGGCTAATACCCTCCGGCGTGATGATGAGATGTGATGTTATTAGCTTATATAAAACTGTATTGAAACGACGTAATCTCAAAATAGTCAAGATATGACATTATCTTTTCACGTAGGATGTAGTCTGGTATATATAGTGGTGATACGATATGTTTATTAATCCCATAAATCACGAAAATAGCGTTGGCGTAACAGTCTGCGAGAATGTAAAAGGCGGTTACAAATGACGACGTGGGTAGACACACATGTTGTTTGGTCGAGGTCGACCTGAGTTCGTGCCTTGGTTAGGCAGAGATTGAATAAGGAGCGGATCATATGTCGGACGAAGCTAGGTCGAGATCAAGGAAGGTCGGATAATAAGCTTGGTCGACTGATCTCCATTGATGGGTTGGTAGAATTGGGCTGTTTGATAGGCCCACTTTGTTTGACATACCATAACGGGTTGACCCATCATTTTTATTGCTTTCAAATATAAAATTATTATTTAAAGCAAAAAAATATAGAAAGATTATTTCAAAACGTATGTCATTATAACGTTTGATTAGCCAAGTCAGAACATCTTTATGAGGATGGAGTAAGAAAAAGGAATTCTAAAGATAGTAATCATGAACATTATTTCGTTAATGAACAAAGTTGAAAACAGTTTTGCAATAAAGTTTAATAAATGATTAAAAAGAAAATTATGGGGTGAGAGAGGCTCGAACTCTCGACCTCAGGATAACTCAGAAGCTATGAGACCTACGCGCTAGCCAACTGCGCCACCACCCCTTTTTGTTTTATTTTAAGACATTTAATATATTTCCTCCGCCCAGTAATAAGGTTCCTAGTTTAATTTTCACAAAATTAAGAAAAAATAAATGTTGTTATTATGAAAAGTAAAGTAGGAGAGAGAAAATTGGGTATGAAATTTTTGTTGTGATAATGACAAACGGGTCCATTGTCTATTTTAAATAATAAAGCAACTAAACATCTTACTACTATGGGAAATATCTAAAAGGAAAGTAAGAAGTTTACCGGAGAAAGTATATTTTTTTCCCATAAATAATATTACTTCTTATATATCAAAATATATTATTAATTATTAATTTAATATTAATTAAATAGTAAATATAAAATTGACATACTATGAGAAACAATTCAATTTAAAATTTTCCCATATCATTTTATATTAAATAATTTTTTTGTTGTTGTTGTTGAGAAGAAATAAAAATATGATTATTGAGGTTTAAAAGATGTTTCTGTAAAAGAAAAAAAAAACACAATATTTTGGGGGAAACTAGTTTCTCCCTAAATTATAAAAAGTCCTGTTTTTTTAAACTGATCTTATATTTGTCAAATGTTTGCAAGTTGAAAAAAATTGGACTTTTTATAATTTATGGAGAAACTGATTTCTCCCAAAACTTACTCAAAAAAAAAACACAAATTGTATTCATGGTCCTTCATTCTTGAAATCAGGAAGCCGTACCACCATCACTCAATCAACACAGCCACAGCCACTGCTCAACCATCAACACCACTCCCAAAATTTATATCCCAAACAAAACCCTCACAAACCACCAAATTTCCCTAAAATCCACCTCCAATCGCTACCATCAATAAATTCAACCAATAGCAAATGCAGAATGCAAATCAAAACCAAAACCGATCAAAATCCAAAATATGTGACACAACAGAATACAACTATTATAGCAATAATCTATCGAAAAGATTATTAACGTAAGTCAATTCAGATATTATAGTTTCAACAAGCCAAATGCTTCAAAGATTAAATCAAATAATACACAAACGACAATTATTTTAAATATATCAAAGTCTACTTTTTACAAAATCCCTATCAAACTATTTATACTGCTAAAAAGAATATTCTAGAAACTGAAAGTTTCGTGTAGCTAGGAAACTTAGATCACGCAACAGGCAAAGGATGTGAGTACAGATGTGTCTCACAACTGTCCACACATCCACAGATAATGCAGCGGAATAAAACAATTAAATGCAAATAAAATGCAATAACTCAAGAGTTATATACGCTTACTGATCTGTGTGATCAGCAAACTAGGCTTACGCCCAAAAACCTTTCACTATAAAAACTTTTGTTTCTTACAAAAACAAATAAGTGAAAAACTAAAATATGAAAATACTAAACAAGTTCTAATCACCTTCTATGATATGAACAACTCCCCTTTCCCAAGTAGGATTTATTCAATCAGAAGTAAAACAAGAGAACTTTATAAAAACCTAGATGTGAGTTACGGATGTAAGCTCACAACCTAAAATCAACAAGGACGTATGTAATGAAGTATGTGTATTTTTCTCTCTAAAATCCGTAGCTTTTCTTTGTGCTGAATGCCTTGTATTTATAGTGCACCTTGGAGAAGATCTTCATGCAATCGACCTCTTCCTTTGTGAGATTCCTTTTCCTATATGAAAACATAAAACACACTCACAAGGAAATCAAATATTAGTGGGTTAGTCCTAATATAAAACTATGTACATAAATAAAAGATATTTACTACATTTACAATTCCTAGTCAAAGTAGAATACTTATAAATCTCCATGAAAGTTCCAAAATCTTCTTACCATATAGAAGTCTTTTGAAATAAGGAAACAAGAATTGGTTTCCTAAAAAAGCTCACGCTTTCAATCTCCCCCTATTTTGGACTTTCTGGTCAAAACCAAAGATTTATAACAATCACATTATTATGACCACAGAATATAGAAAAACATAACTCCCCCTGAATGGATGTGTGTCCAGATGTGCATATACATCCACACATAAAAACTGCAAAACAAGTATTAGAATAGAATACCAGCAGTCCATTAAGCAAAAGCAAAAAAAACCATTCAACCATGTCCTAATTAAACTATTACAAACCATTGTTTAGAAACTAACAAACTAAAACAGAGAATTAAAAATTGTTTTTAACAACCATCAAAACAAAATAACCAAAAACTTTTTTCCCCCTAAATCAAAGATCAAAATGTCTCCACTTAAAACCGGCCCACGGCTTTAGCGACGGCATCGGCAATGACATCCCACTTTTCATTTCCAGATCCATCTCCCCCTTTTTGACTAGAAAGTTTTGCATGCCATCTAATGAGATTATCCCTAAGTGCTTTCAAATTGTTGGCATGGGCAATGGAGGCTTGAGCTTGAGCTTCTGCAGCTATAATTGCAGCATCCAGATCCTTCATCTGAGCAACAAATTTTCTTCAGATGTGGCTTCAGATGTGTCCACATCTTCCATACCAAGCTCAGGAACTGTACCCAAAGGAAGATCTACATGTCTTTGTTTAGGGTCAAGCAGGGTCTTGGATTCCTTAAACAGAGCAAAATTTTCAACAATTTCTTCTCTTTTTTCAGGTTTCACTCCATTGGCAATAAGGATTTGTGAAATTAAGGAAGGATAGGGTAAAGACCATTTCTTTGATGGAGACTCTCCATAATCACAAATCTTTCTAAAGATAAAGTCACCAAAATTAATGTGCCTCTTAATTCCCAATCTATAAAGAAGCAAGGCTTGCACCTACAATGCTTGAGGTTTTGTTATTGGAGGGGCAAAGATTGGCAACAAGAATGGAGTGAAGAAAACAGTAAAGAGAAGATAAAGATCCACTTCCTAAGTCTTTAGGCTTCACAGGCCAAGAGGTTACTTTGCCATGTGTTATGGCAGACACAAGTTCATCATCCTCAATTGAAACCAATTCATCCAAATAATCATTTAACCCATGCAAATCATTGATAACAGAAGGGGTAAAAGGGACAAACACTCCTCTAACATAGACAGTGGGAGGAGAGGAGTAGTTCTTATCTAATCCCTTAGGCAAATTGGCATAAAACTCATATATCATTTTAGGATAGAAAGGAAGGGGATGGTCCACAGTTAAGAATAATCCTCTTTTCTCAAAGAATTTGTCCATCCCAAGCTTAGCAAAAGATTCCCTATCCCTTTTCATTTCTACAACAAAGGCTTTGGAAGAAATTAAGGCAAACCTATCAGATGCCTTTTTGGTTAAAAACTTCTTTGAAAAGGGTTTAGGGGTAGAGACAACGAAGCTTGAGAAGACATACCCTTTTCAACTTTCTTCCTTGTAGATGTGCGTCTGGATGTGGGCACATCCTCAGACACATCCTTTGAAGGGAATGGGACTTGGATGGATTCTATCTCAGTGTCATCAGCAGCAGAGGAGTCTAACTCTTGGTCCTCTTTTTCTTGATCAAACTCTTCTCTCCCTAGCTTGTAGTTCTCATCAGATGCAGTGTCATCACTATCATAACTGGAATCGGTCTCATCATCAATGGGCTCTAAATCGTGTGACCACCTTTTTCTTACCCTTTAAATCCATTAAGATTTTTGCCAATGGCTCTTCATCACTAAAGGATATAAGATCCTCAACAGGACTAGAGACCAAGGGAACAAAGGGCTCAACAACAGGAGCAGAAATATTATCCTCAGGAGGTGAAACAACAATGGGGATAATGGGATCAGAAGGTATTATGGGAGAAGATGGAGCAATAGGATCTATAGGAGAAACAGAGTCAACATGGGGAGCATCCTCAACAGGAGTAATGGGATCAATATGAGGAACATTATCAGAAGGGGGAATTGCAGGGACAGGATCAACAATAACGGGAGGAATAATAGGGGGTTGAGCCTTAGTCCTAATCAGAGGAGGAATTACCTCTTCTTCTTCTTCATCTTCCTCAAGAGCAATGGCTGTAGAGGGTTTCCCGCCAGGTTTTTGTAGATTCTTGGCCTTGTCAGCTTCTGACAATTTGCGAACCCTACCAGAACGACGAAGATTTCGACGGGGCACTGGAGGAGCAACAGGCTTTGGGGGTTTAGCTTGGGAAAGCTTCCTCTTCTTGGTTGAAGAAGGTTCCACAGAGGTTGAGACAGGGGCGACATCCGATGGTGGAATCACCGGAGAGGATGGAGCCTTAGGGTTTTCGGCGGTTCCAATGTGGGGGGATTTTGGAGGAGCGGCTTCCATTACGGGGATCGAGACGAAGGCGATGGAGAAGAAAATTCCACAAGAAATTTGGAAATCACAGGGTTTAAGACAACAGAACCCTCGCCTTTAGCTATTGAGATGGGAGCAATGTCAAGAACGTCTTCCTCTCTGATGTTTGAATGATCGGCCATTTGATTTAACGAATTTGGGTTAGGTGAAACAGTTAATGAAGAAATTAAAGCAATATGTGTGTAATTGTGTGCAAGGAGAAAGGAAGAACAAAGGGTTTTATCAAGGTTTATGGGGGATGGGACGGATGTGAGGTCTCATAAATACTCACAGCTCCCTCTTTCCTAATAGAATTAGGAAACCTTCTCCAAAAAGGTTCAGCACAACACAAAATCCTTAAGAGATCTTCAACGGCTAGAAACCTTTGAGGTTACCACACACAATCACCTTCCAAGAAAATAGGGGATTAAAATAAACCAAGATTTTGTTAGATTTTTATGGAAACAAAAATGTCTCGGCCAAATTTTTATTTTAAAAACAGAATCCCAATAGAATTTTCCAACCTTTTCAAACAAGGATTGATACACACCTTTTTCTTTCATGAAAGATATTGGAGATCAAAAACCTATATAATCAAAGAATGAACTAGGAAAGGAAATTAATTAACTAGCATATTTACAAAGCTCCTATATGTCCTAAAGATGCAATATACCTAGCATGATGCAAACACACAGGTGATGGAAATATTCTCAGCTTATGGATGTGGCATAGGATGTGAGTCACATATGGGGACACATTTAGATCACAAAAAGTCAATGAGCAATAATCCAATCTGCACAGCCTCTAGGATGCATCCACCAATTTTTTTGTTGTGGATTTTTGCAATGTGAGTAGCTTTCACTTTACTTGATCCCAAAGATAGCCCTTTTTCCCAATGATCTTATCAAATTTGACTTCAAGTTTTCTTATGAAAATCACTTGATCACAATGGTATGGCTTCATACTAAGGGTGAAGCAGCTGTTTCTCACATATATATATATTTTTTTTTCTTTTAGCACCCACTGTGAGATACCTAGGAAGGTTATACCAAGTTATCAAAAGATAACATGGACAGGAAATACTCACAATTAAGTGATAAAAAATAATGTCAAAGATGAAGACTCACAAGTGACCACACTGAGAAATTTCGTGCTAATGCATGATATTTTTGGATTTTTCTTTTTATGATTTTTTTTTCTTTCAGTTAAACTAATCTACAGATGTGTTAGAGGATGTGAGACACATCTGGTCTCACAACCTTAGATATCACACAAGCCAAGAGACTTCCTCAAGGAGGAAAATCTCTCCAAGTCTAATGCCTTTGTAAATATATCAGCCAATTGATTTTCAGTCCCAACAAATTCCAGACACACAGTTTTTTGTTCTACAAGATCTCTGATGAAATGATGTCTAATATCAATGTGCTTTGTTCTAGAATGTTGGACAGGATTTTTAGATATGTCCAAGGCACTTTTGTTATCACAAAAAGCAGTCAAAACTTTGCTATTCAATCCATAATCTTTTAGCATTTGATTCATCCAAAGTAATTATGTGCAGCAGCTCCCAAGGGCAACATATTCAGCCTCAGCAGTGGACAAGGACACACAATTTTGCTTCCTACTATACCAAGACACAAGGTTATTTTCTAGGTAAAAACATCCACCAGTAGTACTTTTTCTATCATCACTATTTCCAGCCCAATCAGAATCAGTGTACCCAACCAAATTGGTGTTTGTTTCTTTAGAGTAATGCAAACCTAGGTTCACAGTCCCACTCACATACCTAATGATTCTTTTCAAGGCTTTAAGATGGGACACTTTAGGGTTGGCTTGGTATCTAGCACAGAGACACACACTGTACATAATGTCAGGTCTACTTGCAGTGAGGTAAAGCAGACTTCCTATCATGCTTCTATAAAGGGTTTGATCAACACTCTCACCATCAGAATCATGACTTAGCTTTTGGGAAGATCCCATTGGGGTTCTTTGATGTGAAGAGTGTTCAAGCTCAAACTTTTTCACAAGATTCTTGGCATACTTAGACTGTGAAATGAACATGCCATCTTTGAATTGCTTAATCTGTAAACCTAAGAAAAAGTTCAACTCACCTACCATACTCTTCTCAAATGTGGAAGTCATGCTATCCACAAAATCAGCTAGCATTGGATCAGAATTTGATCCAAACACAATGTCATCTACATAGATTTGTGCCACAAGAATCTCCTTCTTATTTCTCCTTACAAACAAGGTTTTGTCAACCTCACCTCTCTTGAATCCTAGTTGAAGCAAATGGTCAGTCAACCTACCATACCAAGCTCTAGGGGCTTGCTTTAGCCCATACAGAGCTTTCTTTAGCTTATACACATGATTAGGATACTTGGAGTCCACAAAGCCTTTAGATTGTTCAACATAGGCTTCCTCATTTAATATCCCATTTAGAAAAGCACTCTTAACATCCATTTGATGAAGAGTAATCTTGAGGTAACAAGCAATGGCTAACAAAAGCCTAATGGACTCAATTCTTGCAACAGGAGCAAATGTCTCCTCAAAATCAATTCCCTCAATTTGAGTATAACCTTGAGCAACTAGCCTAGCTTTATTTCTAGTTATCACACCTTGCTCATCAGTTTTGTTCTTGAAAATCCATTTGGTTCCTATGACATTACCATGTGAGGGTCTAGGAACAAGAGTCCACACCTCATTCTTTTCAAATTGAATCAATTCATCTTGCATAGCCATAATCCAGTCAGCATCTTTCAATGCTTCAGCAACATTCTTAGGTTCAATTTTTGAAACAAAACAACAAAAACTTACTCGGGAGTATGCTGAGGAGCAACTCCATAAACCAGCCATCTTTCTATAATCAACTTTGTCCTTTTGTCTAGTTCTCACTTGAGCATGCACATCTCCCACAACTTGTGAAGTGGGGTGGTTTTTCTGGATTTTTGAAGGGATATCCTTTGACCTATCCACACACCCATTCACATTACTTCTGAGCATCATCCCGATCGGAATCGAGAAACCGTCCCCGGTTACAGAAGTTTGAGTGGATGTGGGAGCAGATGTGGGTTCGTATGTGGAGGCGGATGTGTCCACATCCTTGGTTACATCCTTATCGAGTTCAACATTTGTATCGGCCTTTGGAAGCTTCTTTTGATTTTTCGACTGTTTCTTCATCCTTCCGACCAAAGAAGCAACCCGAAACATCATCCTCGGCAGCCTTGAGGTTAAGATCAAGTGAGTCATCAAATTTAACATTAGCGAGATTCCATAATGGTCTTAGTTTTGAGATTGAAAACTCTGTAAGCTCTCTTGGTTAGTGGAATAGCCCATGAAAATTGCTTTGTCACTCTTTGAATCAAACTTGGACAGTTATTCTCTATCATTGAGAATATAACAAACACATCCAAACACATGAAAATATTTCACGGTTGGTTTCTTTCCAAGGAGGATTTGATATGGAGTGACAGTGCTGCAATCCTTAGGAACACCCTATTGCCAATGTGGCAAGCGGTGTTTAAAGCTTACGCCCAAAATTTCTTGGACAAGTTCTTAGAACTTAGCATGACCCTAGTCATTTCTTGCAAGGTTCTATTCTTTCTTTCGGCAATTCCATTTTCTTTGTGGGGTGATTAGTGCAGTAAAACTCATGAGTGATTCCCTTAGAATTACAAAAATTGGTGAACATTTGATTCTCATATTCGGTGCCATGGTCGGACCTTATTCTCACGGTCTTAAGGCCATAAAGGTTTCTAACTCTTTTGTACCAATTCTTGAATTCTCCAATTGTTTCGACTTTTCTCTTAAGAACATTACCCAAGTGTACCTAGAATAATCATCAACACACACAAAGGCATACTTTTTCCTACCAAAGCTTTCTACTTCAATAGGTCCCATTAAATCGGTGTGAATCATCTCCAAACATCTAGTTGTGGAGCATTGTTGGACCTTTTTATGTGATGCTTTTGTTTGTTTTCCCTTTTGACATGAACCACGAGACATCGGGGTTCTTGAAGTTCGGTTTAGGGAGGTCTTTAATAGCTTGAGCCTTTGAAGTTCTTCCGAGTTCTACGGCTAGCATGCCCTAATTTTTGGTGCCACGATTGACATCATTAGCTTTTGAGCTTAGGCAAGAAAGATTGTCACCAAATTGGTAACAATTGTCGGCGGATCTAGGACCGGTAAACACACATTTATTATCCTTATCAAACACTTCACACAAGTGCTTATCAAACTTCACAAATAGGTCATCATCACACACGGTTGACTGATGCTTATTAGGTTGGCTTTCAAGCCTTCCACATGGTACACATTGTGCAATTTTGGGAGACCCTTGACATCTAGGTTTCCTTTCCCAACAATCTTTCCTTGAGCACCTCCACCAAAATTTACTTTCCCTCCATTTATCACTTCATAATCAAGAAGAATTTGCTTGGTTTCAGTCATGTGCCTAGAGCACCCACTATCAAAATATCAAGAGCCGAGAGACGGTACTCTTGAGGAAAGAGTAAACAACATTGCAGGTGGTAATTGGTTTGGCCACCCACTTGTTTAACAGTTTTCTTTTTGGGTTGCGAGAGGTCTCGGATTGATTTGGATGTGTGTTAGGATGTGCATACATCTTCTCACACATCGAGGCCGATTGAAGTGACCAGATTTTTTATCAGCCTTGAGCTTGTAACAGAAGGGCCTAATGTGACCAGGAGTAAGGCAGTAATGGCAAATGTAATGCCTCTTCCTTGGTCTTTTCTCACTCAAAATGATTTTTTCTTTATAAGCTTGTTTTTTCACAATTTTTGAGGTAGAAGCCTCACATCCCTCCTTTACAAAATTATTTTCAAAACCTATACCAATTTTGTCACGTTGACCCATAGAAAAAGCTTCTTCCATTTTCATTTTACTTTTGTTTAACTTAGTAAAAGTATTTTCAGCTTTTTCACATTCATTCTTGAATTTTTCAAGGTCAACTTCTCTTTTGGTCACAAGGACTTCAAGTCTTGCAATGGTATCTTTTGAGCATCATTTTCCTTTGAAAGTACATCTTTTTCATCTTCACAAGCAGCCAATTTATGAGAAAGAGATTTGTTTACCTTAACAAGTACCTCAATTTTGTCCAATCTTTTCATCCAATCTGTATGCAGCTCCTTGTATGTGGCAAAAAGTTCCTCATAGGGAATGTCCCTTTCTTCATCTTCATCATCTAAATCTCCTTTGACGAGAGAAACGATTCAAGACTGTTCGGATGTGACACCAGATGTGTACACAACTGAGCCCACATCCAAGGAATTTTCAGGAGTATATTCTTCTATATCTGCAGAAAAGGCATTAAATACAGAATGGCAATTTAAGACAGACATATTAGCCACTTCTTCTTCCTCATCCTCACTGTCACTAAGGGTAGCAGTTAAGCTCATTCCCTTCTTTTTAAGAGTGTTAGCACACTCATTGGCATAATGACCAAAGCCACGACATGCCCTACATTGGACGGATTCGGATGATTTATTTTCAAAACTTGGTTTCTTGAATCCGGTGTCGGTGCTAGGTTTTGGCTTTTCGGCGATCTTTGGAAGTAGGTCTATTAGGGAATTTGCTTATCCTTCTATTTTTCGGTATAGAACTGAATTTCTTTGAAATAAAAGCTACATCCTCATCTTCAAGATTAGACTTGTCAATTTCGGAGGATAATTCCACAAGCTCTTTTGGTAGAGAGCGGCACTTTTAAGAGCAAGACTGTGTGTTTTGTTCTTCTTCTGAGCCTCAAGGTTAAGCTCAAACACAGTCAAGATTCCTATGATAGTGTCAAGACCTACAGTGTTTGTGTCCTTTGTTTCTTCAATCACAGCTACTTTAATGTTAAACCTCTCAGGCAAGGTCCTGAGAATTTTACTAACAAGTCTTGCATTGGAGATAGATTCTCCTAGACTTGTGCATTCATTTGAAATCTCATGAATCTTAGCAGCATATGACACAATATCCTCAGTTTCTTCCATTCGAAGTAACTCAAACCTATCCATTAAAATTCTAAGCCTGGTAGCCTTCACACTTGGTGCTCCCTCACATTGAGTTTGCAAAATATCCCAAGCAGTTTTGGCTATACTCTCATTTGTTATAAGCTTGTACATATTCCCAGAAACATGGCTGGAAATAGCACCCATGGCTTTTGAATTGTAATTTGCAGCTTGTATTTCATCAAGAGTCCATTGTTTTTCGGGTTTTCTTTCGAAAAAGGACTCACCAACACCAGAAGATGGCTTTTTCTCCACAGTAGGAGGTTGCCATGCAACAAGAATGCACATCCAAGCTCTTTCATCAATACTTTTGATGTAATTTCGCATCTTAGACTTCCAAAGAGAATAATTTATGCCATCCAAGATAGGAGGCCTATTTTGGTGATTTTGACATTCCATAATGACTACACTTTCTGGATCAACACTCAGTAATATTTCGAGAGTTGGCTCTGATACCAATTGAAAGTTTCGTGTAGCTAGGAAACTTAGATCACGCAACAGGCAAAGGATGTGAGTACAGATGTGTCTCACAACTGTCCACACATCCACAGATAATGCAGCGGAATAAAACAATTAAATGCAAATAAAATGCAATAACTCAAGAGTTATATACGCTTACTGATCTGTGTGATCAGCAAACTAGGCTTACGCCCAAAAACCTTTCACTATAAAAACTTTTGTTTCTTACAAAAACAAATAAGTGAAAAACTAAAATATGAAAATACTAAACAAGTTCTAATCACCTTCTACGATATGAACAACTCCCCTTTCCCAAGTAGGATTTATTCAATCAGAAGTAAAACAAGAGAACTTTATAAAAACCTAGATGTGAGTTACGGATGTAAGCTCACAACCTAAAATCAACAAGGACGTATGCAATGAAGTATGTGTATTTTTCTCTCTAAAATCTGTAGCTTCTCTTTGTGCTGAATGCCTTGTATTTATAGTGCACCTTGGAGAAGATCTTCATGAAATCGACCTCTTCCTTTGTGAGATTCCTTTTCCTATATGAAAACATAAAACACACTCACAAGGAAATCAAATATTAGTGGGTTAGTCTTAATATAAAACTATGTACATAAATAAAAGATATTTACTATATTTACAATTCCTAGTCAAAGTAGAATACTTATAAATCTCCATGAAAGTTCCAAAATCTTCTTACCATATAGAAGTCTTTTGAAATAAGGAAACAAGAATTGGTTTCCTAAAAAAGCTCACGCTTTCAGAAACCCTGAATAAATAAAACCCTAATAACTTATTTAAAATCCCATCGATTAAAATACCCTTCGTATTAGAAAAAATAATAACGATAATAATTATAATACATTCCAAATACAAAACCAAATAAAAAACTAAAAACGTGAATTAGTAACTCCAAAGTTCCGTTGCACGGCCGAGTCCTTGTTTTAACACGGACGTGCAAACTGTTTTCCTTTCTTGGCATCCTTCGGCCCAAACTGCATTGTCGTGCATGAACAACCTGCACTGCCGCACATGGCTTTGTTTCTTCCGTTCTTGCAGTCTTTTCTTCTTGACCTTGTCTTGCTAATTCGTGCTACATCATACTACCCCTTTTTGAAAAGAACTCGTCACCAAGTTTACATCCGAGGTCTGAAAACGGTCATGCTGCCATGTCATGTAAAAAGATACTTCAAATATAATTGTATCCTTGGCATTGACATGGTAGGAATTGAGATAACTTGAATCGCTCCGTCCCACTTGAATATATATTTTGAGTAGATATGCTTTTTAAGCACAATTTGACTTAAAACGGTTGCTTCCGAATAAAAAATTATTCCTTCTTACGTTGTTGGAATTGAATATGGAACAACTTCGGCAACGTCGTCAAGAAATCATCCATATACTAGAGTTGATTCAGCAATATCGAGGCTGGACAACGAAGATGGAAGACACAGAGGCTTAATAGCAAGAATATTCAAGAGGCAGCGGGAATGGATGTAATAAGGAAAGTGGCAGTTATGAAAGTAATAAAGACGATGAGAGAAATGGAGGGATTAGAGACGACGACGGAAATGGAGGAAGGTGTTAGAGATGAAGAGGGACATATGTTTTGGAGGAGACGCCAAAGGGTGAAGGCAATGACTGGAATTATGAGATTAATATGTCTATCGTCGAAAAAGAAATCCGGTGTAAAGGAAAGTAAAGGGGTGCGGCCGGGGGAAGCTCATTTGAAGGATATGAACTAGAAACCTTACCAAAGGTTTTGTTTTCTTGGGGAAGGGAAGGTTATGTAAGATTTTATTTGTAAAAAACAAATCGCTTTTTCTTTTTTAGTTTTTGAGATAAATAGTTTAATACTCCATTAGACAATTTCATCCCTATAGGTCAATGATTTAACACTCGTTAGAAAACATTAATGCTCATTAAAGAAAATAATGTACTCCCTCCGTCCCAAAATATTTGTCCCATTTTGACTTTTTTATTGAACTTTGATCACAAATTTATGAGAGATTAATCATATTTATGAAATTTTAAAAGTTGTTGTTGATAATATTATTAATGGTAAATCAATAGAAATTTTTAGAATTTCATGAACATAATTAAATTGTCATATATTTGTGGTCAAAATTCAACAAAAAAATCAAATGGGATAAATATTTTGGGATGGAGGGAGTATTTTAGAAAAAAAGACTACTCCATTAAATAGTATTTTGACTAATTTTATTAATTTATCTATAGTACACATAACAGGGGCGGTTTCACTCACAGCCTAGGGTGGGCCATTGCGCACACTTGATGTTCAAAAAATAATTACTGAGAAAATTTAGTTAAATTAGTTTAGATGTGTAAATATGAATGAATGTTTTGTTAGCCCGGTGATATAGTAATCACATTAATTGATAGAGCTCCCGTGTTTAACACTCTTACATTACATTTTTATTCCTTTTTTTTTTAAACAAAGAAATAGTTGGTTTTTCAACGGGCAAACGACAAATTGGTGTTATAGAGTTTTTTACAATTAATGGAACATATTATGAATTGACATTTTAATGTAACATACTTTTCATGTCATTACCTATAATGGAATTATTAGTGATTTTAGTGTCATCGGCTATTTTATTGTAATGGTGATTTACTAGAGATCAATGTGAT
This sequence comes from Adenophora triphylla var. japonica, assembly GCA_022495995.1. Taxonomy (NCBI): domain Eukaryota; kingdom Viridiplantae; phylum Streptophyta; class Magnoliopsida; order Asterales; family Campanulaceae; genus Adenophora; species Adenophora triphylla. Next base: position 336,554 of record JAFEMH010001310.1, read on the forward strand.
TTCGTATTAGACTCGGATACGAGTAAGGAAAAATGTGGAGTGCACACTCGTTTGAGCTAATAAATTTTTGACCACGATAAAGAAGTAGGGGTTAAGGGGCAGCGCCTTTGACTTTGCTGATATGCTCGGTCGAGCAGAGTGATTGACTCGCCCGAGCATAGCATAGCAAATTGTCAAAAGCTTCTGGACACCCAACATTATTGAATAGGGTTCCTAATAAAAGGAACAAAATTATCCCATATGAACTTTAGTATAAGAAACGACCCAACTTGACATTTTTGCGTGTTTGGGGGGTGTAGGGCCGTGGTTAGACTTCCGGACGCTAAAAGGAAAAAGTTGGGAGAAAAAGGTATTGACTGCATCTTTGTTGGATATGCTGAGCATTCCAAGACATATAGGTTTTATGTTATAGAACCTAATGATTTCATTTCTATTAACACAATTATAGAATCGAGAGATGCAATCTTTGATGAGAATCGTTTCTCTTCAATACCTAGACCAAAGGATATTATATCAATTTCGGCTGAATCTTAAATGAATGATCATTCAATTGAGGTACCAAGTGAGACACCCGAACCTCGTAGAAGTAAAAGAGCAAGAAAAGCTAAATCATATGGTTCTGATTTTCAACTATATTTAGTTATGGGATCAAGAGATCAAATTGAATCTCAATACTCTTACTGTTATAGTATAGAGGAGGATCCAATAACCTATGACGAAGCAATAAAATCTCGAGATGCTGGATTTTGGAAAGAAGCAATTGATGATGAGATTAGTTCTATTATGAAAAATAATATATGGGTCTTATCTGATTTACCACCAGGCTGCAAATCTTTAGGGTGCAAATGGATCTTCAAAAAGAAAATGAAAGTCAATAGAACAATTGACAAGTTTAAAGCTCGATTGGTAATCCAAGGCTATAGACAAAAGAAAGAAATCGATTACTTCGATACCTATGCACCAGTTGCTTGTATCACTACTATTAGATTACTGATAGCTTTGGCAGCTATTCAGAATCTATTGATCCATCAAATGAATGACAAAACAACATTTTTAAATGGTGATTTGAAAGAAGAAGTGTATATGAAACAACCTGAAGGATTTGTTATGCCAGGTAATGAGCATAAGGTATGTAAGTTAATTAAGTCATTGTATGGGCTGAAGCAAGCACCTAAACAATGGCATCAAAAATTTGATGAGGTTGTTTTTTCAAATGGTTTTGTATTAAATCAGTTAGACAAATGTGTATATAACAGATTTGATGAATCCGGCAAAGGTGTAATCATCTGCCTATATGTAGATGACATGTTGATTTTTGGCACAGACAAAAATGTAGTTGATAAAACTAAAAAGTTTTTGTCATCAAAGTTCTCTATGAAGGACATTGGAGAAGCCGACGTAATTCTTGGTATAAAGATTAAACGGATGAACAAGGAAATTGCAATTACACAATCTCATTATATTGAAAAAATTCTCAAAAAGTTTAATTATGATGATTGTTCTAAAGTTAGTACTCTCATGGATCCAACTGAAAAACTTGTGTCAAACACTGGTAAACCTGTATCACAGCTCGAATACTCAAAAGCCATTGACAGTTTGATGTATGCTATGACGGACACTCGACCTGATATTGCTTATGCAGTTGGAAGATTGAGCAGGTTCACTAGTAATCCTAGTAGACAGCATTGGCATGCAATAACAAGGGTGTTCAAGTACTTAAGAGGTACTATGGATTATGGTTTGTGTTATTATGGCCATCCTTCTATATTAGAAGGTTACACAGATGCTAGTTGGATCAACCAAGAAGATTCATCTTCTACTAGTGGTTGGGTGTTCTTACTTGGAGGAGGTGTCATTTCATGGGCTTCCAAAAATCAGACATGTGTTGGGTTTTATGGGTCCATGTGCAGCGGAATTAAGCATCTAATAACACAAAATCCAAGAGTCCTAAGATCCGTTCTATACAATTAAATTGAATTCCTATGAGATAGAATTAACCAACCTTAATTGCTTTCCGTTCTTGAGCTATCGAACAATTATCAATATGATTTTGAATCACAAAATCCGATCTTCAAGACTTGAATCTTCAGATTCGAACTCTAGGCCTTGATCGTCGTACGAGCGAAGACCCTCTAGTAGTATCCACACCTTTGAATGAACCAAGAACAATTCTTGATGATTGCTAGATCCTTAAACTTTTAGAGAGAATATTGAGAAGCCTTTTGTTGTGATTTTCTTTTTGAAAATTCGGCTAGGTTTTGGCTGCTTACAGACTCATATATATACTACATTAGTATTAGAGTTTGTGCCCTAATCATATTAGGAAACAAGCTGTAAACCGCCTCTGGCAAGAAGTGTCGCACGACCAGACGAGTCTTCTGGACAAGATCTGTCGCGCGATGACTTATGTCTGATGAGAAACTCTCAATTTTCTTTCTTTGGTTTAACCAATTCATTCTAGTTGTGTGTGACCCAATATGATTATATTATGTTGGCAATGAGCTCGATCATATCGACCCTCATAAAACATAAGCGGACTCTAGCAAGCCATTATGTCTACCCAATTAATATAACGTAAGAGTTCACGTTTCCAATGGTACGCTTCCATTTCTCCCTTTGTCTCACGATGTTATATTGAACACAAGTCATGGTTCACGTCAACTTGTATCTGTTCAACACTTTCTCGATATTGAGTACAATGATAATTCAATCGCATTGGGGTATGGCCATACACTTTCATCATTATCACTCATCGAGGGGCCCAAGCAAAACATCTCTCTTTCGAGGGACAAATTCCATCTTGACTTATCATCCTTCCCATCATGAATCCGATCATGCCAAAGATAGCCTTTATAAATATCGTGTTAATATATCGTTTGACTAAAATCAAACATAACTTTCATCATATGTAAGGTCATGATAATCTCAGGTCTAGGGACTAAATGAAGTGACCATATGAGATTTAATTATGACATTTGACCATGACATAAATCTCATACGGGTCAAGTCCAGTCACTTGTTCACTAACAAGTACCCATAAATTTAATGTGCATCTCTATGCATATAATCATCATATGATTATTCATTAACATTTATACTAATTATTCACTTAGGGCTCGTTTGGTAGCCCGTCAGGATTAACCTGTATTATTAATTCCAGTATTAATAATCCCCTGATTATTATTCCAATGGAATAATAATCTTGTATATGATGTTTGGTAGCACTAGTATTAAAATGAATTATTTATATCCTTATCCAAAATGTTATCTAATAATTGAAGGATATCTTTCATTATTAATATCCATTTCCAAAAATATCCCTACTTCAACCAAACTGGAAATCCTCTGCACCAGATCTATTGCTCACACACAGACTACATATGTTTTACACAGTGACACCCCTACGTTTGAAGTACTCTGAGATTTCTTCATGGTGAGCCATCAAACCCTGCATTTCCAAAAAAAAAATGAATTAAGTAATAGTGCAGACTGCCATTTCTCTAAGAACCAAAATAATATTCACCCGTCCCTAAATGAGGGCCATTTTCCATAAGAATATGTTCCCAAATGAGAGTTCATTTTTAAGTACGTCAAATACCTCATTAAAATAGTTGCTAACAGTTTGTCCTGATCTCCTCATGTCATACGCTATGATTCGATTTTTCTTGTGGTGCGCAAGAATAGATAGAAAAGTAGCTACTTTCTCCTCAAGAGATACATACTTAGAATCAGAAACCCCTTTCTCCCTAAGCATATTACAAAGAACAATGAATGTGTGTCTATCCATTCTCAAGTTATTGATGCAAATAATGTCAGACTGTTTAAGCAACCTATCGAGTTCATGTACTTGCTTTGGAATCTTATCGAACATTGTATATGGACGATTTTCATCAACTTTCAAAAACCCATTTTCATTTGCGTAGGATATAGCAGCTGTCATCATGTTGTAGTAAGCATGAACATTAACCAAAACAGCATGCATGGCTAGAAAGACGGCTATCTCTTCCTCATTATTTGGAGAATCCATGTCTATATAGCAAGTAAACTAGTAAGAGGGAGTCAAAAAACAATCTGTAAAATTAATCTGAGAATCCAGAAAAGCTTGGTGAAAATACTCATTAGCACATTAAACTTCTCTCTCCACCCTTTTAAGCATTCAACTTCATACTCTATAGTGGGGAAAATAATTAACAAATTAATTATCATTAATGCATAACTTTACGGGAATCACAGAATCATCTTCTGAAATTCTTTGCCGCGAATAGAAAATAACAAAAATTATAATTCCTGTGGCAAAACCCTGATGGTAAATAATGTGTACTGATTATTTTTTTCACTACTAAAGTTCAAATAAAGCATACATTGCTTGATCTCTGCATCAACAACATTAAATCAAAATATTTATAGTAAAATTCCTGCAGAATCACCCTACATACTTGATAAATTCATTAATCATTTCCAAAAATGTTGATTTTATGCACAGAAGATTAAGCAAACACATATAATTAGCAGCTCAGCACATTAAACTTCTCTCTCCACCCTTCAATTTTATCCCAAATTAACTAGTCAGTAAGAGGGCGTATTTTGCAATAGACCCAATTGGATTTGGTATTGCAACAGATTTGAGATCTAGGGCACAAGAAGAAGAATAACAACAGTGAAGAAGAAGAAGACAACGACCTAGACAAGTGTAGATTTCTAGGGAGACAACGAGAGATAATTTGTACAAACTCACACAAAGCACAGATCATTAAAACAAATTGAAAAAGAGGAGAAGAAGAAAACAATAAAACGGAAAAGAAAGATTGTACCTTTTGATTTTCAATGACAACAATCCGTTGCCGTTGCCGCTGTGTTGCTGTTGAGTAACCGCCGGCAGAAAAGGATTTTTAGGCTGTGAAAGGGGTCAGGTCTTTGGCTTATAATGAAGGGTAGAGTTGAGAGAAGAGAAATAATAGGCGCCTTTTTTTTAGCGGGTAGCGTTTTTTTAATCCCGTATTAATAAAACCACCCTTTTTCATGAGATAAATAATCAGGGGATTAGACCCTTATCCGGTATATACGTATTATTAATCAAAATCCTTAAAATCCTACCAAATAATCATCTTTCGTAGTATTTATCCTATACGATCATTAATCGGCCTACCAAACGAGCCCTTAATAATTAGGGACGGAGATTATTACAATAAATATACAAAATATATAATAATCAAATAATAAACTTAAACGATAAAGATGATACATAACGATTTTAAGTTAAACATAACTAAAGCCTAGGGCATTACACCAACAACATGTATACACATTCTACAATGGAATCTGAGTTCGTAGCATTGGCTGCTGCTGGAAAAGAAGCTGAATGGCTTCGAAACTTGATATATGAGGTTTCATTATGGCCAAAACCGATATCACCAATCTCTATCCATTGTGATAGTGCAGCCACGTTGGCTAGGGCTTATAGTTAGATTTGTAATGGCAAGTCTAGACACTTAGGTGTCAGACATAGTATGATTCGTGAATTGATCACGAATGGTGTGATTTCAGTTGAGTTTGTTCGGTCTCAACAAAATTTAGCTGACCACTTGACGAAGGGGTTAGCTAGAGACTTAGTAAATAAGTCAGCAATAGGGATGGGATTAAAGTCCATCTAATCCTCTAGTTGTGAGATACCCAATTTCCTTCTAATACAAAGCCTGAATTCAATGTGGAAAGCTCACAGTTGGAGATAGGAGCACATGTTATTATATTTCTCAAGGTATGTGTTCAGACCTGCAAGTGATGGTTAGGCTGAAGAATATCTTCTTAATGGTTCCTTTGAAAAATTGCAAATGCAGGTGCAAGATTAAAGGAACTACCTATGTGGACATGAAGTTTTGCCGCTTCAAGAAGCTAGGACTTGGCTTCCTATATGTTCATTATTGGATAGCGATACATGACTTGTAATAGTGTCAGGATTATACAATAGAGTATTGTAAGAAACTTATGTGTATAGTATCTTCAGGTATTCATATGAGTTGACGGGTTCAATCGTTGGGACACCCCGATTCTCGAGTATTTGAAATGTGTATTATACTAAGATGGAAATTCAATCGCAAGACATTTTCATTTATGCATTCGTTTGTTTCGTTATGTTTGTTTTATATATTTATAAGTTTCGTAAATCAAAGGATTACACTAAAATGAAGGGGATTTGTTGGTGATTTTAGTGTCATCAGCTATTTTATTGTGATGGTGATTTATTAGAGATCAATGTGATTTCGTATTAGACTCGAATACGAGTAAGGAAAAGTACGGAGTACACACTCGTTTGAGCTAATACATTTTTGACCACGATAAAGAAGTAGGGGTTAAGGGGCAGCGCCTTTGACTTTGCTGATATGCTCGGCCGAGCAGAGTGATTGACTCGCCCGATCATAGCATAGCAGATTGTCAAAAGCTTCTGGACAGTCATGCTCGGTCGAGGCATATGCTTGCTCGGTCGAGCAGATCCTGGGCAAAAATTTCTGGTCAGCTTTGCTCGGTCGAGCAAGACACATGACTCGGCCGAGTAGTTGGGCAAAAGTTTCTGAACATCATTGCTCGGCCGAGCAAGGCACATGACTCGGCCGAGCAGTTCCTGAACAGATCCAAAATATACTACCAGGTTTTATTTCAAAACTGAAAGGACACAATGGTTGGCTAAAATTATGACTGTTGGAAACTAACCGCCCTAACTGCTACCTTTCCATCTGTTTAAAAACAAAGTTTGATCTCTTTTGCAAGATACGAAAAACACAAAACAATACTCAAGTTTAGATCTGTCTTCTTTGCCTAGAAACATATTGTTTGGCTGTTTTATCCCAATAGAGATTTCGTGAACCTATGCATTTAAGGTCAAAATACTTTATTTGGAAAGTGGATCAATACACGATTCAGTCAAATATCTAGGATTATCATCAAAACCGAACCCCAATTTCTAACAGGAACGCATCCTAACGACGTTAAAAAGATAACTAAAATATCAATGATAAAAGAAAAAAATAACACCTGTTAAATATATTCAACGTCCGTTAAACCTACTTGTATACACAATCAACTCAATCTCTGAAAAAAAATTCATTCTTCTTTTTCCTTCTTTTCCATTAAATCTCACTCATTCAAACCTAAATTCACTCCCATTAAACAAATCTTCACCTCTTAAAAATTCTTTCTTCTTTACAATTGAAATCCACCACATAAAAATACTCCCATCAAAACCTACTTCCTTTAATCTCCATGAATGAAGGTCGAATATGATGTCCGATGAGATTTATGGGTTTGGAATTTATTTTCAGAATTCACATCATGTTTCTCTTCACCTCCTCTTAAACCCCATTCCCACAGTGTCGTTCGATCGGACATGCTGATTGGAGATTTGTGGATTGGTTGAGATTATGAATGAGAGGCAGTCGAAGAGATGGAAGCTTGGCCGAAAGTGATGGAGTTTTTCGCCGGAGTACAAAATTGGGGATATTGCATATGTGAGAATTCGAAGAGGGAGGGCAGATTGCAAGTGTTAAAGTGAGTTGTGGGGGTTAACGACCTGATGTGGTTACAAGAGAAGGAGGCTAAGGTTTGTTAGGATTCGATCTCATTTTGTTTAGTCTTAAAAATTGCTAGATTTTGGTTTGAGTACGAGTTTTTTTTGTTTTGGAATTTCTGGGTTGATATTTGGTATTCTCTACCTTTTTTTTGTTTGAAATTGAGAAAAACTCAACGAAAAGATGAAATGAGAAAGAGGTTGAAAGCGGGGTTACTTTTTCATGATTGTTATTTTACTTAACGATTTGACTCATTATGTTTATGAAAATTAACGTCATCCAACCGAGTTACATTATTTGTAACAATATTCAAATGTACGTTATATTATGTTGCAAATTTTAATTTTTAAATATGTTCCATTAATTGTAAACGAAAATGAGGATTTAGTACATTCTATTTTCTTGTAAGTATTTCGTTTTTCAACACCTTTACATTGCATTTTTATTCTTTTTATTTTTTTTTTGTCACAAAGCAATAGATGTTTTTTTTCTTAATTTTATACATTGTACCTTTGGTAAACACTATCATTCATATAGGCCCAATTATTCACTTTGGCATAACTTATCCCATTTTACCCTTTAAGGCTTTCTACAATGGCTATGTGAAATGGGGATGAAATCCCATTTCATCCCGCTGAACCACTACAATGGCTGTATGAAACAAGGTGGGATGAAACGAGAGATTGAAAACTTTCATCCGGTCTGAAAGTTTTAATTTTTTTTTCTTTATCCGCCACATGTCAGCGTGGCATTGGAGGAGCCAGGCGCATGCGCCTCACGCCTAGGCAAGGCGCGTGAGGCGCAAGGGTTTTCCTTTTTTTGTTCTTTTTTTTTTCCTGGGTTTGACATGTGTCAGCTTCTTATTGGTCCATTGATTTTTCGAATTTTTTTTATCCCAAATCTTTGAGCTTAATTATCACTTAGTAAATTAATTTTTTTTCACCAAAATTCATCATTTTTTTTCCCTACAAATTGATATAAGTTTCATTTGATTTGGACACAAAAAAAAAAATACTTATTTCTCAATATCCTTCTTCATTTTAGCCTTTATTTAAAAAAAATCATTATTTTTTTCCTATAAATTGATGCAATATTTTTTTTTAATTAAGTGTGAAATATTTTTTTAATTATAAATAATAATAAATATTATTATTATTATTTTACTAATCATAAAAATAGAGAATATAAATAAAATAAAAGTGATAAGGTATAGAATAATGAGTTGGAGGGAGTTGAAATTTAATTTAAGTTAGCCATTGTAGGGGGGTAAATGAAATGGGTAGATGAAATATTAGGTGAATAAGAAAAAGTGTAAAAAATATTAAATAAAATGGGGGAGTGAGTTGAAACCATTGTGGATAGTCTAATATAATAGATACTATCATTTGCAATAGGCCCAAACACATTGAAATTTCAATGGGGGGAATATATTTGAGAACATGAAAATTTGATTCATGAAGTACTTCAAAAATATTATTCTGTATTGAGTATCAAATAGTGTTGAACTATCCTTTTCATTTTCATATGTAACCTGAGAATCCTATATTTTGATATTTTATAATTTATGGGATATTTATTTTAGATATTTGCAATATTTTAAATATTCGCAATATCAATGAATGATATTATTTAAAAAGTGCAATTTTTTATTATTAATATTACAAAATTTAATTTTTTCTTGTATTTATTGAACTATACGTGATATATTTTTTTTTGTTTGATTGATGTCATCAGCTAAACAATTTTGTGTTAGTCCTCACTGAAAAAAAGAGAGATCAAATTGATGTAGGGCGAATGGGTATTAAAAGAAGAGTGGCTTACTTATTTGCTAGAGAGAGTAAATGTTTTTGCCAAACATTGCCAATGTTTTTGCCAAACATTGCCAAGGTCTGAAACGCAATGTGGGGTGGGGGGGGGGGGTTGAATGCCCAATTTATATGCACGTATTATCACTTTGTTTTCAATTAATGTAATGTATTATAAAATATATACTTGTCAAATTCGTTTTAAATAATGTAATTTTTTTTCAAATTAAGTAATGCAATGTATTTTGAAATACGTTGCATTATGTGGAAAGAAAATTGCATAATTTGAAACGAATTTGACAAATATATTACATTAAGTGACGACTTTATGATACATTGCATTAATTGCAAATAAGATGTTAATACGTTGCATGGATAGATAATTTTTTCAAACTGAATAGTATGTTCACAATTGTTGTTTCTTCTCCCAGGCCCGTCTCAATAAGTCTGAGGCGCTTCGCAAAATGAGAATATGGGGTCCCATTTGGAGAACACCCTGTTGGTGATTTTAGTGTCATCAACTATTTTATTGTAATGTTGATTTACTAGAGATCAATGTGATTCGTAGTAGACTCGGATACGAGTAAGGGAAAGTGTGGAGTACACACTCGTTTGAGCTAAAACGAAGTCAACCTCGATATTGTAATGTTGATTTACTAGAGATCAATGCTGATGTGCTAGGCCGAGCAGAGTCCTTGACTCGGCCGAGCATAGCATAGCAGATTGGCAAAGGCTCTGGACAGTCTTGCTCGGCCGAGGCATATGCCTTGCTCGGCCGAGCAGTATGATTGACACGGCCGTGCAAGTTCAAAAGACACGGCCGAGCAGTTGGGCAAAATGTCTTGGGACATCTTTGCTTGGCTAAAGTCATGTCTTTTGAATGTACCATTTATCTGATGCCTCTCCATCTATATATATACAGAGATTGATCTCTGATGATGCCAAAATCGTCAAATCAGCCCAAATCCAAGCGATGATTGCTCCGGTGATTGCAAGGCCTGAAAATAAGAGAAAACACGTAAACTAAGCCGGAGCGGATCCGGCTAAAGGCCCTCCGGCGTGAGAGTAAGTTCACGGTTTGTATATGAGAAAACAAATTGACAGAGTTTTCCCAATGTAAAAAGTAACGTACCAAATAATGAGCCATGGGGCTTGTATTTATAGGGATGGATTGATAGAATCCATGTTGAAGTAAACTTGTAAAGAGATAAGATGTAATCCTATGAGAATTATATCTGTTAAGGAGTCCTTGCTTGACTTAAAGTGGTGTAGTTGGTTACAATCCTGATTGAATCATGAATGTGTAATCCTTGTTGTACAAGGACTGTATAATCTGCTAGCCGGAACGCCGAGAAACATGAATGTTCTACCTCGGCTTTGGCCAATAGACCGAGGAAAATGATTCTACTTTCTCGTCATTTGGAGATTGGCCGACACGGAGATGTGCCGGGGTAAATGATTTTGTTTCCTCGTCATGGTGATGAAATGCCGAGGTAAGAACTTTTCTTTCCTCGTCACTTGCGACATAACGGCCCAAGCATGTTGACATAAGGCCGAGATAAACGTTCCTCGTCATACAAGGAAGACCTTATTCGGCCCTGATACTTGGTTATTTAGATAATATTCATGGCCCAATTCAATTAGGCCCAGCTTGAGCAAACCCATGTTCGTATCTCGGTTTATACTGTTCAGTGGCCCCCGACTTTCTAGCTCGGATTAGGACGAGTAGAAAGTCACCTCGTCCTCGGTATATGGAATACGAACGGGTTTGACACGTGCCCTCGGCGTCTCTTCGTGTAACTGACGGTTGCCATTCTGGGGCCCCCCAGTCTTGTCACGCCTCGAAACCGTCAATTTGCATTTAATTCTTGGGGCGCCAGACCCGAATTTAAGCTTTACCCATGGGTTTGACCCGATTGAGGGGTTATAAAAGGCTAAACCCCTCTCATTTCACTCTTTACAAACCCCAAGTATTTGAGAGCGAGTAACAAGGTTCAGGCGACAAGCATTCCGGTGATCTTGATCTTGTTCGAACCCAGTTTCCGGCGAGCTAGCATCCTGTTGTGATTTCATCAATTTTTCCAAACTCAGGTATGAAATCTCTTTCCTTTTGTGCATTTTGACTCCGATTTCCCGCTTTCTAGGGTTTGTTGGGAAGAATCTGGAATATGCCAAGAAAAGATGAACCACCATTGTTAAAGAATGAAGCTTTTCTTCATAAATTCTCAAAACTTCAAATCTCTGGTTTTCTTTGTATTTTATATGAACTTTCTTGAATATTGAATGAACTCCCCCTTTCAATTTTGATTCCCCTTAGAAATGGCTCGTTCTTGGGACCATTCCCCCCGATTCCGTTATGGATATCATACTGGCAATCTGAGGGTCTATCGTAGAGAGAGAGGTCCATGGTTGATGCTCACCCTGGATGATGTAAGCAAGCAGTTGAGAGATTGTACGGGTCGAACTCGTCTATTCCTCCAATACCCTGATTCCACAAGAATAGATAGGATTGAGTCTGGTTCACCCAACATTATAGTTTTTGAGGATAGGGCTGAGATGATGGTGCACATCGAACTGTTCTACCCGGCCTCTGATCGCGAAATGCGTGAGCGCCTGAGAGGTACGGCTCCCTCCTCGGCCTTATGAAATGACGAGGAGGGGAATCTCCCTTCCCCGTCCTAAATCAGCCATGGACGAGGTTACTAACTTTGTCTCCTCGTCTTTATGCAGATATGACGGGAAGAGAAGGAGAACCCTCCTCGTCTACTCAAATAGTTGACGCTTTGATTGGTCGGTTGTTGAATCTTCAGACCATTGCTATATTCAAGCGGGTTTGATGCCGGGGAAGAAGGATGGTGAAATTACCCGATCTTTTTCGCGCGCGGGCGGGGGGCGCGGAAAAGGCGGTTGTCTTTCACGGAGGGTTGGTGTCTGAGACCTCGCTTCATGGGAAGGAAAATGAGGAGTCGCCACGCGGTTTTGTATTTTGAGCCCAAACGTTGAGAAACGGCTATTGTGAAAAGGTGTCGTTTTTATTGGTAGAAAAAACTTAAGAAAAGGCTTTGAAAACGGGGATCATTTTTATTGGCAGCAAAAACGAGTAAAAAGCTTTTTTGTACCAGAGATTGTTAGGTTCGGAGGTCAAGTTACGTTTCGGGTAGAGTATTACGAGATCGCCCGAAACGCCTCGCATGACGAGTCTTTCTACCTTTCTCGAAATCGTGTGTGTGTGTGTGTGTTTTGAAATGGGGGCTTGAATGACAAGCTTAATCTTGGTTTGAATGACAAACGTTGATTAGGTGACTTTTGAAAAGACGAGCGTTTGAATGACAAACGTCGGTTTGAGTTGAAAAGAGCGTTTGCGTGGCAAACGTCGATTTTGAGTTTAAAATGAGCGTTTGCGTGGCAAACGTCGATTTTGAGTTTGAAATGAGCGTTTGCGTGGCAAACGTCGATTTTGAGTTTGAAATGAGCGTTTGCGTGGCAAACGTCGATTTTGAGCCGTGCGAGTCATTGTTAACGATTTTTACGGGAAAAATGCGTATTAAATGATTTTAAGTGTCAAATGGCGGCTTTGAGTTTGAAGATGAGCGTTCGGAGGACGAACATCATTTCGCGCGTTTTGAAAGAGAGTTCGACGGACGAACTTCGGTTTTGAATCGGGCATTACATTGTTAACGATTTTTACGGGAAAAATGCGTATTAAATGACATGCGATCAACGAGTCGGGTTGCGACTCGGACTTTGAAAAGTAAATACTATCACGATCCAAACGGATCGGACTTGTAAATGACAGTATTTAAAGCAGTGTCAACGGAATCAAACGATCCGGATTCGTAAATGACGATCGACGAGGCCAAACGGCTCGGAATTGTAAATGACGATCAACGAGGCCAAACGGCTCGGAATTGTAAATGACGATCAACGAGGCCAAACGGCTCGGAATTGTAAATGACGATCAACGGATCGATCGATCCGGAATGGTAAATGACATAAAAGTAAACGGAACGGGGTCGGAACTCCGTTTTAGCCCGTGATTACTTCTCTTATGGAAAGAGAAGAGGATCGAGGGGCTAAAACGTATCGGACCCCGTTAGACGGAGGCGTCTACATTTCGATAACGACGTTCGAAACGGTTATAGCGACTGGCGCGTAAACTGAGACGGAACGGGAGATTTAGAGAGAGGGAGTTATACCTATGGCTAGGGTCGACTCCTTTGGCTCGGGAGGTGTGTACGGGATACGGAAAGTGATTCGAAAGGTTGTTTCGAAGTTGGAAGGGGCGTATTTGATCGAAATACGAAGATTTCACGCGAATCGAGACAGAACGAGAGCTCGGAAGGGGTGAAAACAGCTTAGGCCGTGGGGGTGGTGATTTTTTGGGGTAAAATTTCTGTCCATTTGCCTTTGACAAGAACTTCTATTTATAGGTGAAATTTGCGGTAGGAGTCCTGACGGACTTGGCTCGAATCCGGGGTTTTGTGGTATTTTGAGAATTTGAAGGACTTGTCAGGCAATTTCGTAAAATGTGCACAAAGTGAGTCCCATGGACTTGGCTTGCAAACCAGGGGCATTTTGGTCTTTTCCCTTTGAATTTGATTGAAGGGTGACTAGAGGGAGGTGGCATGGCTGCCACGTGCCCCTCGAGTCACCGGCTTTATGGGAATTTGTTCCCGGTCCGGCTTTGTCCGTTTTTTAAAATAACAGTCCGGGAAATATCCGAAACGCCCCCGAAAAGTGCCGGAAAATGCGTTTTTCAGGGAAAGCCGTGCTTTTACGTGTGATGACACGTGTTAAGTACGGTTCGACGTCGGGATGCATGGGGCGCCTCGGACGTCTCGTTGGCACAGCAACGGGGAGTTTAACGAGTTCCGGTTAACCTGGAGCGGGCCAGTTAACGGATTTCGGTTAACTTTCTGACGGATTTGGACGATCCGAATTTGGGTACTTACAGATGGGGTATCTCCCCTTGTCACCGTAAAGAGGGGGAGACGCTTTAATGACTGGACAATTCACCCCGGCCTGGTGTTTCATGAGGATTGTATTACGTGCAAGACTGAACGTCCCTGACCAAAGCTGGCTCGAAAGCAATCGACATTGTTGGATGTAAACGTTTATCTTTTTACTCGTAACTTTTGCATGCTTGTTCCCTCTGCTCGTACTTAACTCTTTCTTCCTTGTCCTTGCAGATTTAACCGCCGAGGAAGAAGGAGCTATAGCCATGGAGAGACTAAGTCCCCAAGAGCTGGTAAAGAGGAAGAGGAAGCAGAGCAAGAAGTCTGCTTTGGTGGAAAGGAGAGAAGAAGCTAATGCCCGTAATCTGGTGCTTAATGTTCAGGGTGACCAACCCCTTCCCCTTAAATTACATGGAGAGGTGAATGCCGAGGAAGCGGCATCCGAGGAACGAACCAATCCATCAACTGTAGAGGGGCATAGCCTCCATGTTGATGCCGAGGAGGTAGGAGCCGAGGAAACTGACCTCGTCCAAAAGAGATCTGGCTCCAAGAGAACCCAAGCTGTTAGCGCCGAGGAGCCTGCAGCTAAACGGGCAAGCGTCAGTGGGGCCCCCAATGTTGAGGCTCCTCCTCCCTTAGCCATTCAAAATATCAGGACCGTTGAGGAGGCCGACGAGCTGGCTAAGAGCATGTCCCTCAACGTTCCCCGTCTTAAGGGACTTCCTCTGTTAGCTAGGGAGGGACCCTTAGTAAGATTGGGCCAAGCTCCCATTCAGAGAGCTATGGACGAGGATGCCTACGAGGCTCTTTGTAGAGAGGCTCCCAACGAGGATACCTTGCTCTGCCACAAGGGACTCTTAATCGCCGAGGTAAGTATTTCCCTTTCTTGGTCATTGATCTTGAGATTTGTTTACATTTCTAATATTGATTTCTCTTTCAGTTGGCTTCCGTCACGGCGTATGAAAATGTTTTGGCCAAGAAGAAAGCCAGGCGCCTGAATGAGGCTAAGGCCGCCCAAGTGAAGAGTGATACTGACAAGGCTTCCTTGGCTAAGCTTTTAAAGGCCAAGGATGCTGAGCTCGTGGCGGCCCAAGGCCAAGGTGGAGGCCGAAGTGAAGAGGGCCGAGGAAGTAAAGGCCAAGGCCGAGGAGCAGCTCCGGCTTAAAGAAGAGGAGCTTGCTCAGGCAAAGGCTGATAAGGCCGAGATTCAAACCAAGGCCGATGAAGCCGAGGCCAAGTGCCGAGGATTGGAAGCTACCCTCCCGGTAGGGAGGAAGAGGCCGTTGCTCTGCTCAAGGAGAGCTCGGCCTTCAAGGAGTTGATGATGGCCGCTCGGCCTTCAAAGATGCCGCGGACGAGCAAACGGCCACTATGTTTGAAGATGGTTATCTTCATTTGGCCCGAAGCATCTTGGGCCGACCCTTCCACCGGCTTGGACATCAATAAGGTTGCCCAAACTGATTTGCCGGGACCAATATGCCGAGGAAGTCAGGGCTCTCCACCACTTGGTCCCCTTTTTTGAAAGCAACTTGGAGATAATGGCTGCCAAGGATGCTCAAGCTTGCAGGGAAGTGTGGAGGCCGGCCTCTGTCGTCCCCGACAATATAAAAGACTTGGTGGAGGCGATCCAGGACGCGGAAGATCCTGAGGCCATGGAAGCCGAGATGGAAGGAGGGGCCGAGGAAACTAATGCCCTTACTGAACAAACGGTCCTTCCTCCCCCCGGCTCCATTACTGAGGAGTGGCTCGAGAAGTCTTTTGATGACGAGCAGCGAACTTAGGATATATTTTCTTTCCTCTGCTTTTTGTAATAGACGATAGGACTTGTAATTCTTTTTTGAACATCAATGAAAATCCTTTTGTCATGATTCGTGTTATTTTAATAACTTGCTCATATTTTTGTATGCTAGGCAGAGGCACTAGACTTAAGAAGGTGGTATCCAAGGAGGGTTCCTTGCTCCCTAATTGCTGAACAAGTGGTTAGGCCGAGGAAGGACTCCTCGGCTTTAACTATACTCTTAAGTTATTTAGGCCGAGGAAGGTTTCCTTGGCTGTAAATGTGTTGTAATCCTGAATCAAAGTGGACTTAAGCCATCATGCCGAGGAAAATCCTCGGTCTTGCTGTTATGTTTGTAATCCTGAGTCAAGGTGGACCCTTGATAGGATGTGTTAGCCATCAGGCCGAGGAAAATCCTCGGTCTTGGCTGTTATGTTTGTAATCCTGAGTCAAGGTGGACCCTTGATAGGATGTGTTAGCCATCAGGCCAAGGAGGACCCTTGGTCTTGGCTGTAGATAGCCTGAATCAAGGTGGACCCTTGACAGGATGTGTTAGCCATCAGGCCAAGGAGGACCCTTGGTCTTGGCTGTTGGTATCCTGAATCAAGGTGGACCCTTGACAGGATGTGTTGTAAGCCATCAGGCCAAGGAGGTCCCTTGGTCTTGCCGTTGGTATCCCTGAATCAAGGTGGACCATTGACAGGATGTTTTGTAAGCCATCGTGCCAAGGAGGTCCCTTGGTCTTGGGTACATTGGTATCTGAATCAAGGTGGACCCTTGACAGGATGTGTTGTAAGCCATCAGGCCAAGGAGGTCCCTTGGTCTTGGCTGTTGGTATCCTGAATCAAGGTGGACCCTTGACAGGATGTGTTGTAAGCCATCAGGCCAAGGAGGTCCCTTGGTCTTGGCTGTTTGTATCCTGAATCAAGGTGGACCCTTGACAGGATGTGTTGTAAGCCATCAGGCCAAGGAGGTCCTCGTTCTTGGGCTGGTATCCTGAATCAAGGTGGACCTCGACAGATGTGTTAGAGCCATCAGGCCAAGGAGGTCCCTTGGTCTTGGCTGTTGGTATCCTGATTCAAGGTGGACCCTTGACAGGATATGCTATTTAGAAGAGTCGGGGATAAAGTCCTCGTCTCCTGGTGTTTGTGTGAAGAGTTGATAGTTGCGTTGCGCGTTGGAAGAAACTGCTTTCGTAAAACTTTGAAATGTGATTATATCGAACTGCAATCCTTTCAACTAACTAAAAATAAAATATCGAAAATAAGAAACTAATCTACTGTAAAATAAACTAGACTAGTGATAATATTTTCTAAGGTTGTCGGAGTGCCAGGGATGTTTGAGGTCCTTCCCCTCCTTGGTCTTCAATCTGTAGGTCCCTTCTCGAATGACTTGAGTGATGATATAAGGACCTTCCCAATTTGGGGAGAGCTTGTTTTGTTCTGCCTTCCGACCAGTAGCTTCAATTTTTCTAAGTACCCAATCGCCTGCTTGGAATACTCTTCTGATGACCCTCTTGTCGTGATACGCCTTGGTCCTTTGCTTGTAATTCACCATCCTCATCTGTGCAGCTAGTCGTTTCTCATCTATCAGGTCCAGGTCTAGGAGCCTATTGACCTTGTTGACTTGCTCATCATAATGGAAATTTCTCAGAGTAGGGATGGCCATCTCTGCTGGTGCCATAGCCTCGGAACCGAAGGTTAGTGCGAATGGGGTTTCCCCGGTTGGCCCCCGGGTGGTTGTGCGAACAACCCATAAGGCTAGGGGAAGTTCGTCCAACTATCTACCCTCGCGTCCCTCAAGGTTCTTTGTAAGGGCGGTTAGGACCAGTTTGTTTGCTGCTTCTGCTTGGCCATTGCCTTGTGGTCTGCTAACTGAAGATTTTGCATGGCGGACTTTTACTCTTCCCAACTCTGTAGTGAATGCTGTGGAGAATTGCAGTCCATGATCAGAGACAATTGTATGTGGAAGGCCGAATCTGCACCAGATGTTGTCATGGACAAAGTTGATCGCGTTCTCTTCCGTTATCTTGGCTAATGCCTTGGCTTCTATCCATTTGGAGAAGTAATCAACAGCTACTATCACGTACTTGCAATTACCACGGGCGGGAGGGAAGGGTCCGATAATGTCGATTCCCCACATGTCAAATGGCCACGTAGGTATTACAAGTGTTTGCTCAACTGCCGGTAGTCTAGGAATGTCAGAGAATCGTTGGCACTTGTCGCATTTTCTAACATAGGCGTGTGCGTCTTCCCTTAGGTTTGGCCAGTAGTAACCTAGCGATATGATCTTGTCAGCTAAGGTTCTGGCCCCCGGGTGCCCGCCACAAATGCCTTCATGTACTTCTGCCAAGAGGCTCTGAATTTCCTTGGGATAGACACACCTTAGCAGGGGCTTTGTGAAAGATCTTCGGTAGAGGACTCCGCTTATAATCACGAACCTTGGAGACCTCTTCTTGATGAGTTTAGCTTGAGCTTCATCTTCAGGGAGTTTCTCCTTCTCAATATATTCAATGTAGTCATCGATCCAGCATCTATCCTCTCCATCTAAGAGCATGACTTGTAGTCTTTCGTACGCAGGTTCCTTGGCATAGACTACATATGGACTGGTCTTAGACACATCCATGGTTGCCAGTTTAGAAAGAACGTCTGCGACTTGGTTATCTTCCCTGCCTATCTGTTTGAGCTCGAAAAATTCCATCTTCTTTGTCATATCTAGGACCAGGTCTCTATACTTGGCAAGGGTGGGGTCTTGGGCATTATACTCTCCCTTTACTTGTTTGACAACGAGTTGGGAGTAGCAGAAGGCCGCCACCTTAGTTGCTCCATAGAAGGAGGCTAATTCAATGCCAAATATTAGAGCTTCATATTCCGCTTGATTATTGGAGGCAGGGAACTTAAAACGGATGGCGTCTTGAGTAGTAAACTCTCCTTCCGGGCTTGCTAGTACGATTCCAGCTCCGCTTCTTTCCTTGGTGGCTGATCCATCCGTATATAGGATCCAACAGTTGGATAGGAGTTCAATGGGAGAGTCTTTATCCTCTAGTGCATTTTGCTTCCTAGAGGTGGGGAGATGCTCACCCATAAAGGCAGTCTCAACCATGAAGTCAACCGGGTGCCGGGAGGGTCTTCCTTGGTTGGTAAGTGATATCGAACTCGGTGAGAGCGATAGACCAATTAAGGAGACGCCCTGGGCCGTCCAACTTATGTAGTATCTTCTTGATGGTTCATTTGTGTACACGGTGATAGGATGTGCGAGAAAAATAGGCACGTAGTTTCCTCGATGCAATGACTAGTGCGTACGCTATCTTCTCCACATTGAAATATACGCTTTCCACGTCGGACGGTGCCTTAGAGACATAGTAGACGGGCTTTTGAATTCCTTCATCATTTCGAACTAGAACATTTGCAGCATGATGATCGCGCTAGGAAGACGTATAGCATCTCACCGGTAGTCGGGATCGCTAAGCAAGGGAGGGGAACCCAAGTACTCCTTCAACCGGAGGAATGCTTCTGAGCATTCGGGAGTCCAGAGAAGCTCTTGGTACCCTTCATATATCTTAAAGAAAGGCGGTGACTCTTCGGCGGATTTGGCGATGAATCTTCCAAGGGTGCGATTCTTCCATTAAGTCTTTGAACCTCC
Organism: Adenophora triphylla var. japonica; assembly: GCA_022495995.1. Lineage (NCBI taxonomy): Eukaryota > Viridiplantae > Streptophyta > Magnoliopsida > Asterales > Campanulaceae > Adenophora > Adenophora triphylla. The sequence goes on from JAFEMH010001310.1 coordinate 356,292, forward strand.
TTGATGGTGGTAGGTTCCTTCATGTCAACGAGCGCCTTGATTTTTCGGGGTTTGCTTCAATCACCCTTTGAGATACCATGAAGCCTAGGAACTTTCCATTGTTACTCCTAACACGCACTTGCTTGGGTTTAGCTTCATGTTATTAGCTCGGAGGTTGGGAATTGTCTCTTGTAGGTCGGGAACGTGACTGGCTTCCTTGGTCTTTATGACCATGTCATCAATATAAGCTTCCATGTTGCGACCTATTTGGCTTGCAAAAACTCGATTTACCATTCGCCGGTATGTAGCACCCAGCGTTCTTGAGCCCAAAAGGCATCATGATGTAACGATAATTTCCCCCGTGTGTTTGGAAGGCCGTCTTCTCAATGTCCTCTTCCGCCATTTTTATCGATGATAGCCTTGAATAGGCATCTAGGAAACCGAGAGTTTGATGTCCAAGAATGGAATCAACCAACTTGTCAATTCTAGGAAGAGGATAGCCGTCCTTGGGCGGGCTTTGTTTAGATCGGTAAAGTCCATGCACATACGCCATTTCCCATTTTGCTTCTTCACCATAACTACATTGGCCAACCAAACGGGTACTTAACTTCACGAATTATTCCTAGCTAAGTAATTTCGCACTTCTTCTTTTATAGCTTCCTCCTTGTCCCTTGCAAAATTTCTCCTTGTACGGGAGATAGTCTTTGCCAAAGGATCAACTTCCGGGCGGTGGAGGGCTACTTCTTCATTGATCCCCCTCATATCTTCGACTCTCCAAGCAAAGACGTCGAGACTCAAGCTTTCAAGAGGGAGATGATTTTTTTTCTCTCTCTTCGGGAGACAACTGGCCCCCGAGCTTGATTTTTTGTTCAGATAGTCGGGATTGATGACTACCTCTTCCAGTTCGTCAACAGGCTTCATTTCAAGACCGTCACGCAATTCTAGGGACTCGATAATGATCTCTCTAATTCTTCTCCCTACATTGTCATTCACGTTGAGGCCCTCTTCCTCCATAAGTTTATCGACATCCGGGAGACCGACCTTCCCAGTCGTGGTTGGCCCCCGAGTTCTGGCCGTTGAAGAGAACAGGGTCTTTTTCTGATACGGGCTGAACTATGCCTAGGTCATCTGCAATTTCTTGGACCATAGGATCTTCCTCCTCCGCAAGCACCTCACGAATATAGCTCATTCTGGAGCTAGTTTCGGCAGTTTTCTGAGACTTGGAGATCTTAATGTTTTCCTCGGGGGTATCTATCTCCACACTTTTGGATTTCTTTACGCTTTCTTCCACGACATGTTCCAAGAAGTCTTTGGGGGTGGCCCTCACACATCCAATCCCTGCCCGAGTGGGGAATTTAACTCTTTGGTGGGGAAGTGAGGCCACCAGCCCAAGTTTGGCTTGACTTGGAATGCCTATGATCGCATGGTAATCACTAGTCAAATCCATGACTACAAAATTGACTGTGGCTTTGGCTAGGAAGGGATGATCACCGACTTCAAGTTCTAGCTCCACAGTTCCCTTGGCTCCAACCTTGTGATTGGTGAATCCTTCTAGCCTTCCATGGTAGGGTTCCAACATGGTGTCTTTCAAGCCCATCTGTTGGAAGGCTGAATAATATAGGATGTCACGGGAGGCCCCCGTGTCAACGAGAAGTCTTTCGGATTCAACATTGTCTATTCGACCCTTTATCACCAAGGGTTGTTCACGAGCTGCTCGACTTCCAGCTAACTCATTAGGAGAGAAACTAATGACCTCTTCCGCTTTATGGATCCAAGCAGGAACATGGTATACTTTGCTCAGCTCGTGGATCTGGTCCCTTAGTTTTCTGGTAGAAGTTACCTCTTCCCGTATCACATGCAACTTGGCCCTAGGAGGCCTGCGGTCTTCATCCTCGCTTTTGTCGTCATCTTCACTTTCCTCTTCCTTCCGCTTCCGCTTGTTATCTTTTTTCATAACATAACGATCTAACTTTCCCTCATCGACCCATTTCTGGATTATTTTCTTGAGGGCCCAATAGCCATCAGGTGTGCCGTTGTCTTTGTGAAAATCACAGTATTTGTTCATGTTACGAGGGAATTTTGGCTTGTCGGTCATTGGTTGAGGTGGAGGAAGGTTGACCACCGCATGATTTCGTAGATGGGCTTAGTAAGAGGAGTGAACTCAAGCTTCTCCGTGCTCCTTGTTTTGTTTTTCCCTTTGGAACCCTTGCCGTTTCCATTACTATTCGGCGATTGCACAGTCGCTTCGTTTTTGTCTTGTCGCCTCCCTTTCTTTGTTTTGTCCTCGGCCATGGAAATGGCATAAGCTACCTTGTATAGCTCGGACTTTGTTTGAGGTTCCCCGGCCGAGAGTTCATAAACGAGGGGACCGATTTTAGGCCGAATTGAAACAAACAATAACTTCCCTATCGGTGAGGCTCTCTTCAACCTGGTCCGCCATTTTTCGAACCGATTATAATAGCCGAGGGTGGTCTCTCCCTTTCCCCTGCTCAATGTTGGCCAAGTCGGCCACCTTATCTTCCTCTTACCAGCGGTAGCAAAGTGGTCCAAGAACATTCTTCTCATGCCTCTCCAGAATCGATGCTACCTCTTTTAAGCTCACGGAACCATGTCAAAGCATTAGGAGAAGGTGCTCGCGAAAGCTTTACAGCGAGGTCATCAGCAGTGGTGAGGAGATTCATAGTTTGTTCAAAACTTTGCATGTGGTCTTTGGCATCAGTAGTGCCATTGTATTTTTTGAAATTAGGGAGCTTGAGGTGGGGATTAGGGGGGGCTGCAGTTATCCTCAAAGAGAATGGACGTGTTGCCCAGTCATAATCATCGTCATTAAACTTCTTTCCCCTTTCCATGTCATCCAGTCTTTGCTTCAACAGCTCCCATTGCTTGGTTTCCACTCCTTGTCACGCTTGAGCGGGTGCTTCGTTGGGAGCTTCGACGGATTTGTCCTTGGGGCGATCATTCACCCTACCGTGCTCCGCGTCGTGTCGGTGGCTGTCCCGTTTGGAAGGAGCTTTGTCACGCCTTAATTCCAGGTCTTGACCGCCAAGTATCATCCTGTACGGCTCTGGTGTCCTCGGCCTTGCAAATTCTCGATGCCGAGGATGAGGAGAATCCGGTCGACGAGGTCGAGGAGAATTTGGTCGACGAGATCGAGGTGGCGTGGGATGCCTAGGTGCCATGACAAGACGAGCAGGGGATAGGCGTCCGTTCAAGCCGAGTCTTGTTCTTAGGTCCCCTGGAATTTACTTCCTCTTCCCTAGGAGTTAAGTGGCTTCTCAAGTCGACCACCGGAGCCCTCTGCTATGTCAGCCGAGGATGAGGAGAATCCCGGGGGGCTTGCCTTGGTAGGTCCCCGGTCTTGAGGGGAGGAGGTTGTTGCTCATCCTGTCCCTTTTCGAGGGGGTTGCCCACGAGATGGCCTAATAAATTCAGCCATGGAATGCTCGGGTCTAATTGCAAGAGAGCAGCACTCGTGTTTCATACATTCTTTGTAAAGTTTCCATTTGCCTGTGTAACAAAGAGCGTCGGTCAATGGGTTGACTTCCTCCTGCTTGACCGGCGTCGGCATTCTTTGTTTTCTTCCTTCCCACTTGCTTTCCGCGGGTACGAGTAGGACGAGGAAGCTCAGCACCTTCTCCCTCGGCATTCACCTGACCCTTGGAACGAAGGGTCATGGAGAGGGGAGGAAGGGCATCTGGTTGAGGTAGAGGAGGGGGGAGGAGGCAGCTCCTCGGCTCCAGTGTTTGCCCCGTTCACTTGGGTTTGATCCTCCTCAGCAGTTACACTTGCAAATTGTCCGTCCATAGCAAATAAATCAACAAATTACCAATTTAAGCGAATATCCCAAAATCACAATTTCCAATCAAATTCGGAGCAGAATTTGATGCAAACTAAGAGACTGCAATTGGGCAACTTTGACAATGCCAAATTTTCCGGCCAAAATTGGGACAAAATTCCAACGCTTAAAACGGTTTCAACCAAAACTAGGCAAATTCCGGCGGAAATTTGCAGATTCCGGCCGAATCAAAAACAGAGCCCAAAACGGTACAGAAAATTCCGTTCAAACTAGGAAATTTCCAGCAGAAAACGGGCTTCAGGCGATTATTCCAGGCCAAACAAAGGGTGTTTGAATCGATTTCCCGGCAATGGAACCAATTGATGATGCCAAAATCGTCAAATCAGCCCAAATCCAAGCGATGATTGCTCCGGTGATTGCAAGGCCTGAAAATAAGAGAAAACACGTAAACTAAGCCGGGGCGGATCCGGCTAAAGGCCCTCCGGCGTGAGAGTAAGTTCACGGTTTGTATATGAGAAAACAAATTGACAGAGTTTTCCCAATTGTAAGTGCTCCAATTTGAGCTTGTTAGTATTTTCGTTAGAAAATTAACGAAAGTTTTAACATTCCTAACATTTCCTAACAATCCTAACTTTTCTAATCAAGCAAGGGCAAAGTGGGCATTGTTATTTAAGGTTAAACCTCAAAAAAGAATCTTAAAAAGCAAAACAAAGGAAGAAAACCAAAAATAGAAATGGCTGGAAACATAAACTGGCTGTTAATTTGAATTTTCAAAAGAAATATTCCTTGTGTCCAAAGCCTGGAGCTGCATTTAATGAACAGTGCACGCCACCAATCCCATCCGCGCGGACATCTTTGTAAAATTCAGAGGGCTATAAATTGAGCCCTCCAGTCACAAAAATAAGGAGGAACAACACAATTTGCACTGAACCTCTGGCGAAATATAGAGAGAAAACAGTGAGAATTCACTTGAATTGTCACCATTTTCTCTTGAATCTTTCCCAACTCACACTCACTCTCAAATTTAAACCCTAAACACATTCAATCCTTGAACCCATTCAAACACAAACTCAAGGAAGATAGGTATAACCTCCCTCTTCTTACCCTAAATCTCTCATCCATGCATGCATCTTCAAACTACAAAATGTAGTTCATTCTTCTTCTTGTCTTAAGATCCAAGAAGATCACCATGGAAGTCCATCTCCATGGATGATCTTCTACAAGGATCAACATTTTCTTTAATGTGTTCTTGTTTTCTTGCAAATGCATTTTCAAAACCCTAAAAACCATTTTCAAGCACCAAATCTCATTTTCAAAGGATAAAATTCCCCTTCCCAAGCAAATGAAGTGCTTAGTCCTAATGTACCCCAAGGATGGTTTGGTATAGTTGATTCACCACTAAAATGTCAAGTGATCACTAACCAAAACCTAGGGAAATGGGGACAAGCATGGATGCAAAACCCCCCTTAAAATCATATTTTCTTTCTTGAGAAGTTGCTGTCCAGTAGCAATTTCCTCAGACCTCAGTCCATGGTCTAATTTTTTAGACACAGATAAATGTGGAATTTGGTGTTGACTACAAAACACTTTTTGTAGCCAACATCCAGAGCTTTCCAGACATATTTTTACTTTATTTTTTGGGTGAGTAAAACTCTTCTTTTCAAATTTTCTTTCAGAGGCTAGTTCATCAGCTTCTGGGAATCCAGATCTCATATCTGAGGTTTCCAGAAGGCTTTGACCCCTCAAATCTTCTCCAAAATGGAAAATTCCTTCGGAAAAACCTTATTTAAGGTGTCTGGAACAACTTTCATTCTCTGAGTTTATCCAGATTATGAAGTTTTAAGACCCTTGAATCCATTTCAAAATCAAAGGTCCACTGCCTTTTTCATTCTGGCAGAAGTGGCTCTCAACTTCAAAAGGTCTTTTGAGTACCAAATCTCAATCCAAAAATCTTCCAAAAAATCATGGGATCAGTTTAAAGTCTTAAAAAGATATCTCAATTTTTACTTTTCTGAGTTTCAAATTATTTTGGCCAAAACACACACACACACACACACACAAATGATTTTCAGCTTGGAAGACTCATTTTACGAGGCATTCCGGGTGCACACTAACGTCCTTCCCGGCGTGTAACATGACCTCCGAACCCAAATTTCTGATCTCGGTCTTTTTTCAAAGTTTTGGCCCTTAAAACAAAAATGGCGTGGCGACTCTGTTCTTTTCTCGGGTTTTATTTGGTTTTTTTCAAAGAAACGCGAAAAATCGAATTTTTTCCCGCGAAATGGCGACACATCATCACACAAATGTAAAAAGTAACGTACCAAATAATGAGCCATGGGGCTTGTATTTATAGGGATGGATTGATAGAATCCATGTTGAAGTAAACTTGTAAAGAGATAAGATGTAATCCTATGAGAATTATATCTGTTAAGGAGTCCTTGCTTGACTTGAAGTGGTGTAGTTGGTTACAATCCTGATTGAATCATGAATGTGTAATCCTTGTTGTACAAGGACTGTATAATCTGCTAGCCGGAACGCCGAGGAACATGAATGTTCTACCTCGGCTTTGGCCAATAGACTGAGGAAAATGATTCTACTTCCTCGTCATTTGGAGATTGGCCGACACGGAGATGTGCCGGGGTAAATGATTTTGTTTCCTCGTCACGGTGATGAAATGCCGAGGTAAGAACTTTTCTTTCCTCGTCACTTGCGACATAACGGCCCAAGCATGTTGACATAAGGCCGAGATAAACGTTCCTCGTCATACAAGGAAGACCTTATTCGGCCCTGATACTTGGTTATTTAGATAATATTCATGGCCCAATTCAATTAGGCCCAGCTTGAGTAAACCCATGTTCGTATCTCGGTTTATACTGTTCAATCTCATTTGTACACACGTGAAAAACACAAGAATGATACAACAATAACGAAAGCAAAAACAATTCTCGAGTTTTAGATTTTTTCTCTTTGCCTAGAAACAAATTGCTTGATTGTCTTATCCCAATAAAGATTTTGTGTAACCCAGGCATTAAGGGTCGAAATACTTTATTCGAAAAGTTATACACGATTCAATCACTTATCCAACCTTGTTATCAAGATCAAGACCCTATATTCCCCTACACACCCTCTCGACTTCAGGCCCTAAATTGCAAATTGCCTTTTAAAAATTTAACACAATAATTTGTTATATATATACTCCCTCCGTCCACTTTGTTGCTTCACAGTTACTGTTTACGCGTGAATTAAGGAAAAAAATAATGATATAAATGTTGTGAGTGTAAAAGTAAAATAAGAGAGAGAATGAGTGGAGGGAATAGTAAATTATAATGGTGTTGTGAGTATTAAAATAATGTAGGAGAGAGAATGAGTGGGGTAGGGTTAATATTTTAATAATAAAAACTTTCCATTTTAGGTAAAAAAACAAAGTGTGAAGTATGTATTTGGACGCCCAAAATAGAAAGTGTGAAGTAAATAAGTGGACGGAGGGAGTATATATTTAATGGGCATAGATAAAATTGGGGCCCTTCAAAATTTGAGACCCTGTGCAAAAAAACCTAATATTTCATGTTTGAACCGGCCTGCTTCTCCCCTACCATAGAAACTAAAGGCTAAAGCATGGTTTGGCTTTTCTCGTTGTACTTCTGTTCCGTTGTACTTCTGTTCCTAGGGTCCCTCAGTTATATCGAAAAATTCATAAAAAATTCACGATATATTAATTTTTTTTTTATAAATCCACGCTTCTATCTATCTGTTCCTACATCTAAGATTTAAGATTAGAATAAATCTTTTACTTTAGGCACGAGAGTAATTTTATTTAAATCTTTTAATATTTTTAATAATAAAAAACTCATCATTAATCAGTCCGCTTCCATATCTAAGATATAAGAGCGGGCACAAAGATGTGTTGTGTTAACAAGAAATTTTAATTTGGTGTGAGCTTTAGTAAATTATTATGTGAATTTTTATAGGTTTTGGTTTGGGCCGAGGGGTGTTAGGGTATTAAACCTTTCTCATTAACTTTTTCATACGGTGAATGACCAAAATACGCAACATATTTTAGTATTTTTTTGCAATTAATGAAATGTAATACAAAATTATCACTTAATGCAATGTAATTGTCAAATTCGTTTCAAATAATACAATTTTTATGTTAAATAATGCAATGTACTTTGAGTACTTAGTATTATTTGAAATAAAATTATACCCCCTCTGTCTCGCTACAAATTGCACACTTTACTCATTGGGCGTCCCATTATAAATTGCACATTTTCTAAAATGACAACAAATTTTTACTATTCCCTTCACTCATTCTCTCTCCTACATTATTTTAATACTCACAACACCATTATAATTTACTATTCCCTCCACTCATTCTCTCTCCTATTTTACTTTTACACTCACAACATTTATATCATTATTTTTTTCCTTAATCACCGCACAAACAGTAACTGTGCAGTTTCAAGCGGGACGGAGGGAGTATTATTTAAAATAAATTTAACAAATATCTATAGTATAAATCACACCAGTGGGTGAACAGTACCAAATGCCAAATTTCCCATTTTTCCCCCACTAAGTTGTCCCTTTCCCATTTTGCCCTTAAAATTTTTTTTAATTAAAAAAAAAAAACACGTGTCCTCGAACACGGGCTTTTACTAGTATTTCATTAAGTAGTAACTTTATACGTTATACTCCCTTCGTCCCAGACCAAGGGTGTACGGGGTGGATTTCACGCTTCTTAAGAATTTTTTTAAAAAATGAATAAAAGTTAAATGTGGGATAGGGAATAGTAGTTAATGATTGATTTTTTTGTAAATATGTTAACTTTATAAGGGTATAATGAATGTTTTTTTTTTTAATATGGGATAGGAAATAGCAGTGTTCTAAAAATCTGCCTAGGCGCTAGGCGGAAGCCGGGCGCCGCGATTTATGGCTAGGCGGGGCTATTAGGCGGGCTAGGCGGGACTAGGCGGGGCCGAGGCGAAAATAGTGCTGGATCTGGTTATTTTCGAGAGCCTGCACCACCTGTTGAAAATTATATGGGAAGCATATGAAAGTGGGAATGCTGCAGTTGGAAGATACGCCAATGGTCCAAGGCAATATGTTGGTGGCTTTTAGTCTCAAAAATATGTGAGTAAATTTTTTTGGTTATGCATAATGGTGATCTGTGTTTATCCTCTTGAATTTGTCACTATGGACAGAAAACTATAGAGTATATATAAAATGTGTGTAAATTCGCGGCCCCGCCTCGGCCCCGCCTAGGCGCTAGGCCCGGCCTCGCCGCCTAGCGATTTTTAGAACCTTGGGAAATAGTAGTTAATGATTGATTTTTTAATAGGAGAGAGAATGAGTGGGAGGAATAGTAAGTTAATGATTGTTTTTTTGTATACTCCCTCCGTCCTAGTAGAAGCTTTCCATTTTGCCATTTTGGGTGTCCCGTTAAAAGCTTTCACTTTCCTTTTTTGGCAAAGAATCTTTACTATTTCCTCCACTCATTCTCTCTCCTACATTATTTTAATACTCACAACACCATTATAATTTACTATTTCCTTCACCCATTCTCTCTCCTATTTTCAAATTACACTCACAACATTTTTTCTTACCACCTACTCCCTCCGTCCCGCTAGTAACCGCACTGTTACTGTTTGCGCGGGGATTAAGGAAAAAAATAATGATATAAATGTTGTGAGTGTAAAAGTAAAATAAGAGAGAGAATGAGTGGAGGGAATAGTAAATTATAATGGTGTTGTGAGTATTAAAATAATGTAGGAGAGAGAATGAGTGGAGGAAATAGTAAAGATTCTTTGCCATTTTAGGAAGTGTGCGATTTGTAATGGGACGCCCAAAATAGAAAGTGTGCGATTTGTAGCGGGACGGAGGGAGTATTTTTTTAATTTGCGTGCAATGCCAAAAGTGGGCACCTTCGGCTGGGACGGAGGGAGTATATGTTAAAATTATTCGGCTGGGACGGAGGGAGTATATGTTAAAATTATAAGGGTATAATGAATGGTTTTTTTGTAAATTTATGAAGATGATAAAGGTATAAATATATTCAAAAACTTGTCATATTTATGAAAATGAACTATTGATTTGGGACGGATCAAAAGGGTAAGATGAACCTTTCTTTTTATATGCGACATATTTTGACTTATTTTTTAGCATATGTTTCTTTTTTTAACTGTTTTTTTTGTCCTCGCCTACTCAACAAACGCCTTCACTTTCTCTCTCCCTCTTGAATTTCTCACTCGAAATCTGTTTCCTTTCTCAACAAATCAAACCCAAACCCACCTGATAATATCTAGGGTTCATCAGATCTTTCTGGGTATTGCACATTCTTCCCCTCAACACCTCCTTCTTAAAGGTAACTTTTAATTTCTCATGTAATCCTTAATATTTTGATGTGGTGTGTGTGTGTGTGTGTGCGTGTGCGTGTGTTGGTATCACTATAAAATTTGCTTACTTCCTTGACTATTTACATCAATTATTATCATGTGTTAGCTGGGACGAAATGATTTCTTCAAAATTTTCCGTCCACGCCATATTTTTCCCTAATTTGGTGCTTTTATTGGTCAATCAAATGCTCACATATTGCAATCTAAAGAACGTTTATGGAAAATTTTATTTATGGGTTCTTGTGGTTTGCATCTGACCTTGTAAATCCCTAATTTGGTGCTGTTTGTGGTCAATCAAATGCTCCCATACTGCAAATCTCAAGGACATTTATGGTAAAAAAGAATCAGTGGGTTCGTGGTTTGCATATGACCTTGTAAACTCCCTAATAATCATGCTTTGCAAATACGGTTCTTTAGGAATCTAGTCACGGTGCGTGCAGTGATGAAGCCATAATTTTTCGGAATCGGGGTCGAAATTGTATTAGGGATGAACATTATTATTTGGGTATACAAATTTAACATGTAAGGGGGTCAAAATAATAATTTAGTGCAAGCTTTACGTCAAAATTAACGTGGCCAAAATGTATAAATCTACTATTTTTAATATTAAAAAACCATTTAAAAAAAACTTGAAGGTGCTAAATTGTGCATTCCCTAAAAATGAAGGGGGTCAAGTGACCCCCTTGCTACAAGTGTGGCTTCGCCAGTCGGCGCGTGGTACACATGTGAACCGACCGCACGTGGAGAGAAAACAGGAGTGGTGCTACATGCACAATTAGTTCAGCTAAACATGTGACAATGCCATTATTCAAACTCGTGACTTGTCCAAACCAGAGCTCCAATACCATGTCAAGTTTACCACATATCCATAAGCATAAGTTGATGGATAGAGGCCCAAGAATGGATGTCAAGCCTTAATAGAACATGCATTAAAATGGCATGGAGCAACATTATATAGTGCAAGTCTATACTATGTTATGATAGTTGGCCAAGATGAACTCAGTAAAATCATTTTAAGACGCTATAGTCATTTAGGGAGAGTGAATTTTAAATATTAATAGGACTGTTTGATCACGCTTCACCACTTTTATGGGATAAATGTTTACATGTGAAATCCCTTGGTTTCACTTTCTACCTAATTGTTGTCAAAAGTTATGACCTGTAGTGAAATCCCTTAGTTTCACTAAATATACAATAGAATCTAATTTCTTAGGATTCTTAAAGGACGTCTAGAAACTAGTGTGTATCACATGGGGTTAGAGCGAAATAAACAAATTCCGAGATTTAAATAATTTTTTATCATTGCATGGAAACAACAACAACAACAATAACATCAATGTTATCCCAGTGCCGCAAAGGCTCCCACCTAAGGTGGGGTAAGGAGAGTCGGATGTACGCAACCTTGCCTCTGTATTAAAGCATAAAAGACTGTCTTTGGATGACCCATGATGAAAATTGCGTCGAAAATTGCATGGACCGACTACTGCTTCATAACAAAGAAGCGCCGATAGTTTAGTGAGTCATTTTGCTTTATTTCATCATATTCCCAAGCCAAAAAATAAAAAAATAGTGAGTTTTTGGCTCTATCGGAAATGATGGAAAATCACTTGCATGGAATCATTGATAGACTAAAGTCGCACGCCTACAAATTACTTACCAAGACTCGGCTACAAAACTGCAGCAAGGACAAGTCCAGGGTCGATCCACTGAAGAACGGTTATTTGTTTATGTAATAGTCACAAACCAGTTTGGGGGTTTAAGATTGATTTTGATTACTTCCTAAGACGGGAATAAAAACTAGATTGTAAACAATTAAAGAAAATCACTTTGGATCAATTATTATCCCCGTCTATCATTCAAATATCATCGATCAACTCTTTTCAACTTTATCCTATTCACTCGATCACGAGATGCATTTCAATCTCTATCTCTTTCTTTGATATTAGTTAATAGCAGTGACACACTCACTAATAACCCTAATCAATATTCAAACCTAACTGACACAGTCTAGATTCAAAATACCAATTGATTACCGATTTAAGAGATTAAGATCGAGAACACTTTCTAATGTTATTTCAATTAGATAATTGTCTATTTTCTCCTACTTCACAATCCACCATGACACATGCATGGACTATAAAGTTGTTACTTGTGAAACCCTAAATTGACACAATCTTAGGGGATTCTAGCAATAAATCAATAACCAAGATTGAACAATTGGCCTAATTGCAAAACCCTAAAAATAAATTTAATCAATCAAGAACAGGATAAAATATAAATAGGATAAAAGAGATGAAAAGAAATTAACCTCAATTGAATTCAAGAACGGTTCCAATAATTGAATCCAAAGCAGAAGGGAATTAGTTCTCCATGAACAATAATAAAATCTCTCTAAAGAAAAGTTTTCCAAGTCAATGATTTCAAAGTCAACTAAGTAACTTCAGATCACGCGTGGAGCACGACTCGTGCAATTAAATTCACTCTCGCTGTAAAGGGTCACGAGTCGTGCAAAATTGGTACCGTTCGTGCCTCTTGTTTGCCAAACCAATTTCTAGCTTTTTACTTTGGTCACTATACTCTCCAACTTTGCACTTTAGTCCCTCAAGTTTTGAGATTTGCAATTTCGCCCCTGAACTTTATATTTTCAGTTTACTCCCCAGTTTTTCATAATTGTAGTTTAGTCCCTGGATTACTCAAATTTCTGCAAAACAATCTTCATCTTCACAATCTTGATCCCCTTTTGGCTTGACTTTTGCTTCTTGAAAATATTACATCCGAATATGAAATAAAACAACTCAAATACCCTCGGATTACAATAAAATCTCACTAAACCCTCTCAATACATATTTCACTCAAATTACATCAAACCTATACTAAATACATGAAAATAAAGAATTATAGGGACGGAAACATAGGAAATAGATAGAATAAATATGTCATATCAATCATATAGTAAAAATTGGTAATTCTAGGCGTCTACCCGTGTGTTATGAAAATGAGGCATACTTGACGTGACAAGTGTCATATCAGCATGAACCACTTAATTTGACTAATGATTAATAAGTGGATCAGTTGTCACCTCAAGTGTGTCTCATTTTCATGAAACATGAGTGGGATGTCTAATACTCCTTCCGATCCAAATTAAGTGTTTACATATTCCCTTTTGGGTGATCTAAAATAAGTGATCACGTTCCCTTTTTGGGGTATCAAAATGACTTGTGTCGACAAGTTTTTTTGGGGCCTACATTAAGAGCCTTTGTTTCCACTAGTTTTTGGGTCAATATGGTTCCCTTAATATGTGTGACAAGTGTAACACTTATTTTGGATCAGAAGGAGTATTACTCTATTAAAATTTACTTGGAATGGAGTTTTGAGGCCAAGCATAGAATTTAGTCTAAATGTCTAAACAACATAGCAATGAAACTTTTGTCAAGCCTAAGAGGTTCCTTAAACGATCACAAGTAGCATAATGTTGATTAGATACACTTTAGCTGTAGAAAAAACCCATGTACTAACGATGAGTCATTTAGTGAACTGAAGTCCAACTTGTGCTGGTGTTGTGCTAAAAATTTGGGAATAGGGAACGTAACTGTTCTATAATCCATCACAGCATATCAGGCTATATATTTCACTTGCTGTCCTTTAGTTGCACAAGGGGAGTTTTATGTATGTGCTTTGTGGATTCCCAAATTTCACATCCATGTTTTGTACTCGCTTCGTCCCAAAATGATTGTCCAGTTTTGACACAAGAGACATTTCGAAAGAGTTGACACCTAAGTAATTTTAGTATTCTCACATCCCTAAATGAATGTCCGTTTTTCATTTAAGAGATATTGTGAAACAGATGTTTTTTAAGAAAATTTAGTAGCAAAGATGTATAAATACCCTTCTCTTCTCTTTAACTTTCACAAACAATGAGCACTCGCTTTGGAACTAAGTTGCTGGGAAATGGACGGTTTGGGATGGAGGTAGTAATATTGATCTTCCAATAATGTACTTCTATGTTTACGCTTATTCTCTCTTTGATGGAAAACCTTTCACTTATCTCCTTTGGGTGCTTACTTGCTCATGTCAGGTAGTAGAGTTGGTATGTTGATTAGTTGAGAAAGATTGCAATCTGGTTAGATGATTGTTGTCACCTTTAATACTTTCTTGTTTCCTCTTCTTTTCTTGAACTTAATTATAGACTACTTGGCATGAAAAGATGTTGTTGATTCACAATCGGTGTTCTCATTTTTAGTCTTTGTGAGTATATGCTCCATTGAAGATTTTATTTTCTTTGTTGAGCTACATGCATATCCTGATTTCTCATAGATGGACATTACTTCCTCCGTCCCATAATGATAGTCCCATTTGACTATTCAAACATTTTAACAAACTATTTTCATTTGCTTCATTAACCTTAATGAGTCTTGCTTATTACTCCATTCCTTGGTTGGCTCTCATCCTCTCCTCTCTCCCTCTTCTTTCTTGTTGGACAATTATGGAAGTTCAATTATTTTAACCTAACAATTAAGGACATGGGACTATCTTTATGGGACGGTGGGAGTATATTTTTTTCTCAGAGTATTCATAACATTATGTTAACATCGAATGTCTTGGCCTACCTTAGAAGCACACTTCTTCTTATGTCTGGTATTCTAATACAATCACATCTGATATTGAAATTTCTTATGTCTGGTATTCTACTACAATCACATCTGATATTGAAATAATGTGATAGATTTCTAACTGGTTGCACAACATTCTGTTCCATCAAGTGGCATACGATTGACCAATTTGCTTGCCAGACTGGACACGCCTGAAGAAGTTACATACCAATAACTTTCCTAGGTCAGATCTTTCAGCCCATTCTCCTTCAAATTAATGAATCTAAATACACGTTTCTTTTCAAACAGGTCAATAATTGGAGTTTTTGCATACAGCAGATCCAACTTTATTTGAAATGGAGAATAGCCACAACATTAATGCTTTACCACCCGATTGTTTGCAAATGGTGCCTTTTGATGACCCCACAAGAGGCCCAAGTGACATTTTGGCTCGTCGTATAAAGAATCGAGAACGGCAACGTAGGTATAGAGCTAGGAAGCGTCAAGAAGCTGATTTGAAGAAGGCATGTGCTATGAACATAAACCCCCCACCATCATCTCATCCCCAAGTAAAAACTCAAGTCAACAATGACATTGACTTTTCAAATGATTCTGTAAGTCGCATCCATTGTCGAAGAAATTGGAAAAAGGATGCAAGAAGGGCCCACATGTTTAAGGAACAAGTCACTCCTAATTCTAATTCGATTCCGACAAATGGAAGTCAATCACACCCTTTGACTTTTGGAGTCAACGCACCATCTCAGTTACCCGTGATTTTTGACAAAAAAGAAGACCATTCAATCACTCCCATCCGCAGAAACTGGAAAGCAGAAGCAAGAAACAAGAAAGACTGATTTTTGTGCTTATTAGTCAGATTCACGTCTCGAAAATGGGAAGATCTTGTGAAGAAGTCCTGATAATGTGGTGATGAGTCTTTTTATATTATTTTCTTTTAATTATTAAATAGGCGGGCACCATATATAGGAAGGATGGTAAATAACTATTCATATTTTGTGCAACTGTGTCTTTTGTGACTGCAGATGTTAAAAGGCGTTAAAGAACCAGCCAACAACAGTCAAAACAACAGCAACACCTCAGCAAGATTAATCTACTAATACTAAGGTTAGTGGTTAATACGAGTTTTAAAATTATACCTATTTGATATTAACATAAACGCTTACATGGCTATGTTTTGTCTCAAAATGCTGTGTAAGAATATGTAAATAGTTGAAGTCAAGTATGCTATTGCAAATTGCTGCTTTATCTTTTACGGTTATCTTTTTGTTATTTGAATGATCGTTTACGTCATAGATTGAGCTTCTTTTTTTTTTTTTTTTTGGAATAAAAAAAAAAGGAAAAAAAAAGGCTTTAAATTCTAAAAACAATTTACTTTGGCTGAGCCTTTGAATTAACAGTTTGATATTCACGAAGATGATCCGTACTATAGCGTAAACCAGGGGCGGACCCAGCGTTAAAATAGAGGGGGTTCACAAATTATATTACCCAAAAACTTCAAAAAAATAATTGTTTGTTACATGACTACCTACATTGATTACAACAAACAAATAACATACTAAATTTGTCCCTTCCACGTTTTCATACTATGAAAACGTTTAATTACATCATCATTTGTAACGCTCCAAAACAACTCTTTCTCAACAAAAGACACTAGACAATCATTTAAAAATTCATCACCAATTTGATTACGTAAATGTGTCTTGATAATGTTTATCGCTGAGAAGCATCTTTTCACACTTTCCACACTTGTTGTTGATACCGGCAAAATCAAAGCAAACTTCAAAAGCCGATACACCAATGGATATGACAAGTATTTTTTTGTTCTCACTAGCTTTGAACATAAATCACCGAGCCCCTTCAATTTATTAAATCTGTCATTTGATCAAACATCTAATCAACAAAGCGCAAAAACATAGCCATTTGTTCTTTCTCAGATATATCACTAGATTCATTCACCAACAATGAAAAAAATCACCATTCAACTCCTCAATAATTTTTTGAACTATCTCTTTTGCAAAACATTCAACAATTTCCTTTTGAATAAGAGGAGCAATCATTTGACACTTTTCTGATTTAGAATTTTCCAAAACCACCTTGCTAATTAATTCATTTTGTTTAGCAATCATCTTAAGCGTTTCAATGAAATTTCCTCTATTCAAAGAAGCTTTAGACTCGTCATGACCACGAAAAGAATGTCTTTGATTCAACAATAATCTACAAGAATCAATTGAAGCACATAGTTGAATTCGATTTTCCTTTCTCTCAATATCAGATTGTCTATGAAGAGCAACATCGACAGATTGATTTTGTTTCACTAGGTCTTCACACTTCTTTACTGAAATATAATGTTTACTATTAACTTCACTAACATGTTTATCCAACCTATCCTTTTTATGCCAACAAGAAAAACCTTCGCTTGTAAATGCATTCAATCCCTTATTGTTGATGTCATCTCTAAACAAATAACAACACAAACAATATGCTTTATCTGCCGTAATGCTATATTCCAACCAATTAGCATATTCGTTAAACCAATCTCGATTAAAACGACGCAATTTATTTTCAATCATTTTTTGAGGAAAATCATGGCTGCGAGGTTGACAAAGACCTTTTGTAATATAATGTCTTCTAATATCATCAACTTGGTTAGGATGATATTCATAAATCTTTTTTCTAAGTGCGTGATCCGAAGGTAGACTATTCAAATCAACAAATTCTTTACTAGCACTAGCAGAAGCTTTCACTGTCACGGGGATAGAATTCTTACCCCAAAACTAGTTCCATCATCCGTCGATGATTTTCTTTTCAAGAATCACTCCGTAATCAACAAACAAGAAAAAATCACCAATCCTACAAAAAAAATTAATAACACCATTAATAAAAAAATACTAATTTATTCATGTGAAATCTCATTTTGAAAAACCCTAATTCTAAAACCCTAAATTGATTAATAAATCAATAATATGAACCCTAAATGAAATCATAAATTGAAATTCAAAGAGAAAACCCTAAATAAGAAATTCCAAATTAATCAACAATAAAACCCTAAATTGAAATCCCAAAAATTAAAACTTACTAGAAAGTAGAAACAGTGATTAAATCGGAGGTGGAGCCGACTGCCGAGCGGTGGAGGTGAAGATGGGTTGGACTTGGTGGAACGTTTCGTCGCCTCGCCTTCGCTGCCCTAGCTTTTCTTTTTTCTCTATTTTTTTTTCTCTTCCGTCTCCTTCTGTTCTGTAAAAGCGCTGTTATGTTTTTTAAGCGTCTGCCTGCTGTTTTTGCCAAGGGGGGGGGTGTGCCGAGTGGTAAGGGGGGGGTGCACTTAGTAATTTTTTAATTTTTTTTTACCTATCAAAGTTGATTTTGGGGGGTTCACGACCACCCCTTTGGGTGGCCTTGAGTCCGCCCCTGGCGTAAACCTCCTGACCCTGAACGTTTCTACCAACCATTGAATTGCCCCTGAATTCTGATCTGAAACTAATGATTTCTTTAGTATTTGATAGAAGTTGGAATGTAGGAGAAATTCATACTGTAAAACTAGGTGGTGCAGCAGAGAAAAACAGAAATAAAACATAGCAGTATAAGTAAGAAAACATAATAATCCTAGGTAAAGATTACTTAAAATGAAAGTAGCTAAGCAAAAAATATTTTAAAAATAAAAGGGAAACCTTGTGCTATAAAAGCTCTCACTATGTGTGGGGGTCCAAAGGAGGTCTTAAACAATTTGCTCTTACTATAAGCTCAATAAGCCTATCTAAAATGTCTCAAGATCTGCAAACAAAAAAATCCCTCCGTCCTGAAAAGTTGGTCCGATTCTAACTTTCATGGTCAAACTCAATCGAACTTTGACCATAAATTTATGAAAACCTATTATCCCTATGCAATTCTACGAATTCATTAAGGTGAATCAATAACATTTTTTAGAATTGCATAGAGATAGCTAGATTTAATTGTGGTTAGAAGTTTCATTGAGTTGACCATGAAATTCAAATAAGACAAACTTTCCGGGAGAAAGGATACAACCCTAGGCTAAAACACACACACGCACCAGGCCTTACTAAAACGACTCAAGAACTGTAACCACTTGAACTATATATAGGTTGTACAACCTATAAACTCGACTCGACATTCATAGTTTGCATCTACTCCAACAACAAAATAATTACTAACAAATAAAACATACTTTACCCTAGTTTCAAATAATGTAATGTACCCATTAGGGGCATACTTTTGCATTTTTTATCAAATAATGCAACAAAGTTTTTTTTCTTTTTTTTTTTTTCACCTTGCGACGTCAAAAAACTAGCGGATGATGACATGGCACTGCTAAATTGGCACCATTGTCGATGAGACATCATCATTGATTGTGTGATGATATGGCACTGATGTAGCAGTCCATTAGTATTTTGGAGTCCAAATCTCCTCCCTCCTTATTATGATACCTCCTAACGTGCCTCCATTTTATTGGTCCAACTCATCCTATGTTAATTACACTTTCCTACCTATGTTTTCTCTCTTATTCAATTAAATGGCACCCCCTACCATACATACCATGTTTCTCTCTTTCTATATATATATATATATATATATATATATATCCATATTTTGAACCTCCTAAATCACTTCAATCTAAAAGCTTAATCTTTCTTTCAACAACAAATTGTTTCTTCATTCATTTTTCTCAATCACGAAATTTCGATGATTTGAAGATGATGACAACGCCAACAATGCTAAGTATGATAAAGAAAAAGGGCAAATGAAACAATTTACAGATGAAAGGAAGGCTAGGTTTTAGATTGAAGTGATTCAGAAGGTTAAATATGGATAGGGAGGAAAAAGAAAAAGTGGTGTGCTCGATGGGGGAGGGGTGTAATATGATTGAATAAGAGAAAAAGCATGAGGGAGGAAAGAGTAATTAGCATCGGATGAGTTAGACCGATAAAATGAAGGAGACACAATATAGGAGGTATCATAAGGAGGAAGGAGATTTGGACCCAGTTTTTTGAATTCTTAAAGCAAAAAAATAAAAAAATAAAATAAAATAAAAATCGTTGCATTATTTAATAACGAATATAAAAGTATGTTACCCATATCTATCTATATCTGTCGCTGTCACTAATCAATCTCTGCAGCAGACCTACTCGACTCGGGTCGCATGTCAACATTGGCATCCTGAATGACTTGGGCAGCCTTTTCAGCAATGACAACAACATTTAGCTTCTTCGAGTCACCCCGAAAACACCATATCTCCACAAAACCATCTTTTCGCAGCCCGTTATCATCAACCAATTTCCTCCACTCCTTTTTCAAAACATATTTTTTCCGGTCAGTCCACATCTTTAAGTCCAATTTATACAACTTACCCCTCGGGTCAACCACATTTACACCAAGCCCCTTACCTTCAATCTCCGTTATCTCGTCTTCCCTCAAGTACTCCATCAATTCCTTGCTCTTACGAACATAAATCCGGTTTTGGCTCCTGCGAATGTCGGAGGCATAGAGTTTTTTCTTCATCAAGAAAATCAAATCCGTCCCTCCTGCTGAATGAATCGCATTAATGACTTGGAATTGAAACTTACGCATAGGATGAGTGTTGTAAATAGCTGATTTTTCATCCATAATTCTCTTTTGTTCCTCCATGAATACTCTCTGGCTCTCAAATTCTCCTTCATATCTTTCTGTAACTCTGATTTCTCTGCCCATCAAAAAAATAGTCTTTGTTTGAATTTCCATCGAAGGTGATTATTTATTTTTTATTTATTATTATTTTTTATAATATTTTTTGTAGGAGGGAGCCGAATATTTGACAATGGATACATAAATATAATCGAACTTGTGGGTTATGTTGGTCAGTACATAATGGAAGTTTGGTTCTAATTAGGTCTTCTTTTTTTTTTCTTCTTGGATTAGGATAAAACTGTTTACATTGGGCTAATTGGACTGAAACAGTCCGGGTCACACCCTCTTGTTCGTTTATTCCGATCTCGATGGTTCACATTAAAGGGAGTTATTAAGGTTATTTTAGACATTTTGTTCGACTCGATGCATTCCTTCCCTTTATTCAAATAGTACCCAACCTCGGCCGTTAGCACGACCTAGCAGTTGAATCGCTCTGATCCCAAATCTGTTTAGATTGATCTTGGCCATTAATGCCACCTAACTGCTATGTCCCCAAATCATTCATCTTCAAAGCACATTGTCGATGGTCTTTTGCATTGATCATATGATCTTTAACATGATATTTGTGGTTTAATTGCAACATCTATATGTTTGGTTTAGTTCGAGAATCTTGAAACGGCGTCAGCCTTGGCCGTGGCCGTGACCGTCATGGTTTAATTAAACCATTTATACTCGGACCGAGGAGTATAAAAGAAAAAAAGAGAAAGCTATAAAATTTGCGTTAGGCTAAAGGTTTTGTTATCATACAATCTTTTTGTTAATTTGGCAATTGTCTAAGATTTCCATCTTCAATTTATTTCTTCATCTTAACGGAAATTAGAAATTTAACATAAACGTAAAGAACTTTAACGGATTGTTAAGAACTTAACACAAGAACAAAAAATGAGTGTACATTAAAATGGCAACTAGGCCTACAATGTGAACATATTAATAAAGACTAAGATTTAAAATTTAAATTAGTTTAAAAATAATTGGATGTTTTTTATAATTTGAACTTGAAAATATTTGAAGGGATTTAATATCCAATGGTCACTTTTTTTTTTTTAATTAAAATTCATTAAAATAGTACAATTGGTGAAAGGATGGCATAGTCCAAGACATACACACAAAAATAAAAAAAATTAAAAAAAAATTACATGAATTAATGAAACTGCATGAATACAGGCATATCAGTCCCTCTTAATTTGAAACTAAAACTTATTCCCAAACCAGAATATCCCTTTCTTCTCTAGATCATCACCTTCATCCTTCTCTATATAAACGCACTTCTTAGATTCTTCCCACAACTCTTTCACAATCGGAGTTTTATCACACTGATAATACTCTCCTAATATTGGCTTGATTGCTTTAGTAGCCTCCATTCCATGATAATGAGGAATACCCGAGAACAGATGGTGGGCCACATGTGTATCAGTAATGTTATGGAACACAATGTTTAGGATCCCATAATCTCTATCAACGATAGATAACGCCCCTCTCAACTAGTTCCATTCAGAGACATCTTAATAGGCAAAGAAGGGTGGGTATGATGGAGATACGTTATGGTCACGATGAATGCGTTCATGATCATCAAAGGCCCACCATAGATGCAAAACACCCAACCAAAACTCGTTGCTAGTCCTAGGGTGTATAATCCGTATGCGAACGCAATAAGACCGATATCAGATATAAAGATTAGGATGCGTTCTCTGTCGTTGAAAATGGGACTCTTGGGATCATAATGGCTAGCGAATCTATCATAAGGTCTTCCGGCTGCGTTTACGGATAGATAAAGATACCAACCTAGAGTGAGTTTTACTAGAATGGTAAGTACTCGGCCTAGTGGATTGTCAAGGGCATAATTGACCTTTGTTTGGATCTTTTCTTTGGTTTTAGGCACATAAACCTCGTCATGCTCGAGAGAACCCGTGTTAGCGTGGTGACGCCTATGACTAATTTTCCAAGAAAAATATGGCGTGAGGAGAGCAGAATGAAGGACAAAACCTAAAAAGTCCTCGAGGAATTGGTTATCACTAAAGGCATGGTGACCGCAGTCATGAGCAACGAGCCATAGACCCATCATAACACAACCTTGGGCGAACCAATAAAGAGGCCATGAGACATATTGGAAAGGGTGTGGGACCAAGGGGATGTAAGTTGTGGCAAGGTAGTAGAAGATGGTAACTGCGGTTAGGTCGTAAACTAGGTAGGAGAATGAACGAAGGGTTGATCGATGGAAGCAATGGGGTGGTATGGCCATCTTGATATCGCCTAATGTAAATGGAGGTTTCGATGTTGGGGCTCGTCGGAGCGATTCCGCAGGAAATTCCATCGGAGATTTCTTGAGTTCATCTGCAGTACCCATTTGCTCAAGTAGCTTGTAGATCTCTTTGTGTGGTGTTTCTCACTTGTTTGAATTTTGAATCTCTAGTAGGGTTTATATAGACTTTGGTTTTCAAGTAAGTCCAGATATTGGAATCCCTCAAAAGTGTTTTTATTTTAAAGCATGACTATGTGTTTTAAGCAACCTGCAAGCTTCTTGTTTTATTCTTGCAGTAGTACTATTCTTTTAACTCAACATGAAATGTCATTGGGGAAACCATTGATGGTTTTTAACCGGATAGTTTAAAATTTATATATTTATTAAAAATATGTTCTGACAAGATTTTTTTTTGAAAAAAAAAATAAGACCAATGTTCTTGGGGACCAAAGGAAGATATGAATACCAGTATGCTAAAAAAAATACGAGGTGGTCTTCCGTGAGAACAAGGGGATCCGTCTCATGCATGAGACGGATCGACCCATGATCCATGGGTTCGACCCTGACACGTGGCAGCCTCTCATAGGCCAATTTTTTTATTTTTTTGAGACGGATAAGAATGTGCAGTCAGGAGTGAATAAGTCCGGGGTTCGAGTTGTAGTTTGACCTTGATTGTTTTTTTGATCATAAACGTAATACCTGTTTTAAAAAACAAAAGCTCGTTTTTTCCCATTTTTTCAAATGTAATACAAACTATATGTATTACATTTGAAATGTAATAACTTATGTATATGAATGTAATAGTTTATACAAGTAAATGTAACACTTTGATAAATTTTAGTTATAATAAGTATTACTTTTGCCAAACGAAGAAAACATAGGAAAAAACACTATTACTTTTCTGTATATATGTATTACTTTAATGTATACAAACTATTACTTTATATGCATACAATCATTACATTATGGCTGGTATTTGCCGTTGTTAGGGGATGATGGTGAACGGCTTAGGGCTCTTAGAAATAGGGGGGATGGCTTCGGAGGTTGGAGAGACTGGTCGTTGTTTTGGGTTGCCGGCGAACTGGTCTTGGGGAAGAATAGGGAACGGTAATGAAGGGGGTTTGAGGTCGCCGGTGAGGAGGAGGTTGCTCCGGGGAATAGGTTTAGGACAGGGGAGATGTCGCCGTGGCTGGAGAAGAGAAGGCTCGGCGATGGCGATTGCAATTGGGGAATTGGTGAGGTTGCGACGGCGATGGGGATTGAGGAAGAGGGAGGCGATTTAGGAAGAGAAGGCGGGTTAGGTTTTCGGATCCGACCCGTCTCATGGATGAGACGGGTATTCTTGTTCTCATATAAGTCTTTGTCAAAAAATACTCCCTCCGTCCCAAAATGATTGTCCCACTTTTTTTTGCTTTTATTACGAATGAACTTTAAACAATAATTTTAGGTTTATTTAACTATACAAATGAAAATCTAAAACTCATTATTGATACACCATCAATAATACTATCAATTTCAAGTTTTAGATCTTCATTTGTATAATTAAATCAACCTAAAATTATTGTTCAAAGTTTCTTCGTAATAAATGCAAAAAAAAGTGGGACAATTATTTTGGGACGGAGGGAGTATAATTTTACATTCTTGATGTTTTATGTTGACATGCAAATTTATGTTAAACTAATAAAGGATTGCTAGTTGACGGCAAACACTTGCAACTCAATAGAGGCATTTGCCAAAAGGGTGGCGTGCTGAATTTGGGTTATTGTAGTTGTATGTTTTTATATTTATTTTGCAAAAATAAATTTTAACAATACGACGCCGTCGGAGTTTCATTGCAAAGTTGAGGATTTTTATGAAAACTTACAAGCATTGATAAATTGCCCTACAATGAAAAAGCCTAGCTCATGACAAATAGTGAATCTCAATATTGAACCAAATCTACAATGTAAGCTCTTATGAGCAATGGCATGTGATGCTAAAATGCTTTACCAATCCAAATGTAATTGGACATGGCAAGATAAGTACCTATTTAGTCCCTAACCTAAAGATATTTTTTCATTTTAATTCGGATTTTTTTTTCATTTTCTCCCTACCTCATATTCTTTAGTTGATGTCGTCCTTTCGTAAGTCCTACGTCATTTTCTCCGTTAAAAATGATGACATGGCGTGCTCCATCAATTTGCTTAGGTGTAACAATGTTGTCTCAATTAACATAAATCAAAATTTGACATGGAAGTATAGGGACTTAAAACACAATAAACTAAACTTTATACTCTGAAATATAAATAATTCAAATACAAAATAAATTTTAAACCCAATAACTTACCCCTACCCTCCTACAACCTAGATCTGAATCCCTAAAAAAAAAAGAAAACCTTTCTCTCTCAGCAGCTGCCTATCTTTCCTCCCCAGCCTCTTCACTTCCGGGCAGTTTCAATTCCGGTAGATCCTCTTCCCACCCTCTTAACTTCTGCCTACACCCTCTCTCCCTCTCTTCATTTACCTTGATCTTGAGTCTCGCCCCACCTTATCCTCCATCCCAAGCAACTGTCGCCTCCAACCGCCGTCGTCCTACTTCGCCCTTCTTCACTTCTTCGGTCAACATCCTTTTGCCTGAGCAAGGGGAGACCGATATCTTTGAATATGTAGTCGCATCATTCGGGATACTGATTTCTTTCCATCTCAACCTCCATTGCCGTCGTTCATCGCTTCTGGTAGCTACCACTTTCTCTCTCTCTCTCTCTCTCTCTCTCTCTCTCTCTCTCTCTCTCTCTCTCTCTCTCTCTCTCTCTCTCTCTCTCTCTCTCTCTCTCTCTCTCTCTCTCAGGGTCGTCGACATTCCCTCCATATTCTTTCTCTGTTGGCTTCTCCACCTCTCCCTCTCTCTTACCTCACCGCCTCCTCCCTCCCTCCTCTCACATGTCGCCTCTCTCCCAATCCGCACACTAAAGACTCGTCCTTAATAACCCACTTAAAATCTGCTTCAATTTCTTTTAAGATTTGAGATTTTATCTCAATATTTTCGGTATTTGAATTTTTTTTTTTCAAATCGAGGTGCTTTGTTATTTTTCAGATCTGGGATCTGCTTTCTATTTGTTTAGATTTTGGTGTTTGAATGTTTGTGTTGATTTTAATTAAAAATAATAATTTTCATTAAGATTTGTTGGTGTTTTTAATGGACGTGGTGGATGTTAGATGGTGGGGTGACGATTGTTTGATGTTGTTAGGTGTTCGGTTTGAAAGATGGTGGTGGTGACAAGTGTTTGGTTTGAAGGGTGGTGGTGGTGACGGGTGTTTGGTGGTGCTTGGGTGTTCAGTTTGAAGGGTGATTGTAGATGGTAGGGATGACGATGGACATTTGATAATGACAGTGATGGTGGTGGCGGGAGGGTGGTTACAAAGTGGTGTTTGATAGTGGTAATGGTGGTTTGAAATACCTATAAATAATAATGATGAAAGTAGATTTTTTAAATAAAATTAGTAGAATATCAATTAATAATTCATGGAGAAAAAAGGGAGAGAAAAAATATGATAAAACTAAATAGAGTTGGTCTTACAAAAAACGCGTTTTTTTCTAAGCTTAGAAAAAACGTATTTTACACTGGCACTTAATAACACTAACACTGACACTTTTTTACACTGGCACTTTGTTACACATGCACTGACACTTTTATACACTGGCACTTAATATACATGCACTGACACTTTTTTACACTGGCACTTTGTTACACTAACACTGACACTTTGTTACACTAACACTGACACTTTTTACACTGACACTTAATATACATGCACTGACACTTTTTTGTACTGACAATTTTTTACACTAACACTGGCACTTTGTTAAACTGACATTGATACTTTTTACACTGGCACTTTGTTACACATGCACTGACACTTTGTTTACACTGGCACTTTGTTAAACTGGTACTGACACTTTTTTACACTGGCACTTTGTTACACATGCACTGGCACTTTGTCACACTGGCACTTTGTTAAACTGGCACTGGCACAAACGGGAAAAACAAAACACGTTTTTTCTAAGTGACAGAAAAAACGCGTTTTTTCTAAGATTTTGGCAACTAAATATATAGTTAAACTAATAATTAATAAATAATTTTCACCAAAAAAATATGAATGTTAAATAATAAGAAATTTATAAATGAAAATAGTATTTTTTTAAATGATACAAAAAGTTCATTTAATGGGTCAACAGTTTAATATTGTACACTTTCACCCCCTAGTAATTCCACCTCAGCCGATATCATCAACTATTAGAGCTAACTCATCATTTTAATGATGTCACCATGCCACATAAGCATTTTTAACGGACAAATGGACAGAAAACTGACGGAAGGACGACATCAACATAAAAATATGAGGTAAAGGGGGAAAACGAAAAAAAATAAAATACAATCCGGTCTAAAACGAAAAAGTGACTATAGGTTAGTGACGAAATATGTACTTATCTCCGACAATGGCACACATGCAAAAAGTTTGGCGTTGAAAGTATGTTACGGTTATGCGTTTGGATTGATAATAAATGCCCAACCAAGCATCACAAGTATTGAAACATAAAAATATATAAACATCAAACAAAGGTTCTCAGCCCAACGAAGAAAAGACAAAGACTATCAAGAGAGAAAACATATTTGAAACACTTTTTGTGATAACCGGAGAAGCCAAGATAAAAAAAAGAAAAACCCAAAAATTCACAGTAAAGCCATAAATAAAGAAAAAAGATCCTAATAATAAGTGAAATAATCCAAAGTTCCATTAGCAACCATATGTTATATTAACTTATAGCATCAAGAATGATGACAAATTCACCTTGCTTGATGTGGAGGGAAAGAGGGTCCACAATGGTGACAGAGGGAAAGAGCATCCATAACCTAATTAAATTTTGGGCCGACAGAAGACTGAAGGTCATAAAAAACAAATGGGTCCTTCCTCACTCTCGGGTACAACACACGCATGGTACATAGGGGAAGAAGTGGGCAAGTGTTGTACACACTCTACCAGGCACATGCAAAAAAAGAGATCAACTTTTGGAATTTATCCGTTGGACATAATTTTTGGATGGCCAACTAAAAAAGGCCACGTGTGCAATAAATATCTGTTGGGTTTTACGGGTTCATGCGCAGCGAAATTAAGCATCAAATAACATAAAACCCAAGGAGCCAAGGATCCGTTCTATACAATTAAATTGAAACCTATGAGATAGATATTACCAACCTTGAACGCTTTCCGTTCTTGAGCTATCGAACGATTTAATAACGATTTTAATCACAAACTTCGTTCTTCAGAATGCTTGAACTCTAGGCCTTGATCGATGAACGAGCGAAGACCTTCTTTCGGTATCCACACCTTTGAATGAATCCAAGAACAATTTCTTGAAGATTGCTAGATCCTATAAACCTTGGAATAATATTGAGAATATTGTTGTGAATTTCTTTTGAGAATTTCGGCTAGTCTTTTAGGGTTGACAGTCATTCATATTTATACTACATTAGTATAGAATATGAATCCTAATCAAATTAGAAAAGGATTCTGTCAAACCGCCTCAGGACCTGTTGTGTCGCAGGACCACACGAGGCACATGGCCTAGTTGTGTCGCACGACCAGACAAGGCTGATGAGGAGTTTTCTCAATCATTTTTCCATAGGTTTAATCAAATTCATTCTAGTTGTGTGTGATCCAATAGGATTACATTATGTTGGCAATGAGTTCGATCATATCGACCCTCATAAGACATAAGCGGACTCTAGCAAGCCATTATGTCTACCCAAATAATGCAACGTAAGAGATCACGTTTCCAATGGTACACTTCCATTTCTCCCTTTGTCTCACGATGTTATATTGAACACAAGTCATGGTCCTCGTCAACTTGTCTTTGTTCAATGCTTTCTCGATTCTGAATATAATGATAATCCAATCGTATTGGGGTATGGCCATACACTTTCATCATTATCACTCATCGAGGGGCCCAAGCAAAACATCTCTCTTTTGAGGGACAAATTTCATCTTGACTTATCATCCTTCCCATCATGAATCCGATCATGCCAAAATTAGCCTTTATAAATATCGTGTTAAGATATCGTTTGACTAAAATCAAACATGACTTTCATCATATGTAAGGTCATGATAATCTCAGGTCTAGGAACTAAATGAAGTAACCTTATGAGATTTAATTATGACATTTGACCATGACATAAATCTCATGCGGGTCAAGTCCAGTCACTTGTTCTCTAACAAGTACCCATAAATTTAATGTGCATCTCTATGCATATAATCATCATATGATTATCCATTAACATTTATACTAATTATTCTCTTAATAATTAGGGATGGAGATTATTATAAATAAATATACAAAACATATATAATAATCAAATTGATAAACATCTCATATAATAATAAATAATGTCAACAAATAAGTCTATCAAATATAAGCCTAGGGCATAACACTATCAATCTCCCACTTGCACTAGGCCCATTCTCCCATGTATCAAATACCCATGGACCTAACATGACCATCTTGCTTAGCTTGCGGGAGAGCCTTAGTTAATGGGTCCACCATGTTGTCATCAGTGTCTACCCTGCATATAGTTACATCTTCCCTCTCACATATCTCTCGAATAATGTGGAAACGTCGAAGTATGTGTTTGGATCTCTGGTGTGACCTTGGTTCCTTTTCTTGTGCAATGGCACCATTGTTGTCACAGTAAAGTTCAATAGGATCTCTAATGCTTGGAACGACTTCCAAATCACTAGTGAACTTTTTGATCCAAACGGATTCCTTAGCTGCATCAGATGCGGCTATGTACTCAGCTTCGGTTGTAGAATCAGCGACGTTACTTTGCTTGGAACTTTTCCAACTCACAGTGCCTCCATTCAGCCTAAACAAAAATCCAGACCGCGATCTGAAATCATCCTTGTCGGTTTGGAAGCTAGCATCTGTGTAGCCTTTCACTACAAGATCTTTTTCCATTTCTCCAAAGACCAAGAATACATCCTTAGTTCTTCGTAAGTACTTGAGAATATTCTTGACTGCTATTCAATGTGGTTCGCCGGGATCCGATTGGTACCTACTCGTCATGCTTAGAGCACACGAAACGTCGGGTCTAGTACATAACATAGCATACATGATAGACCCAATTGCCGAAGCATATGGAATACCATTCATTCTCTTTCGCTCATCATTAGTCTTAGGACTTTGATTCTTGCTAAGAGATATACCATGCAACATTGGCAAGTTTCCTCTTTTAGAATTTTTCATTTGGAATTTTCTAAGAACCTTATCAATGTAAGTACTTTGACTTAAACCAATCATTCTCTTGGATCTATCTCTATAGATCTTGATACCAAGGATATATGCAGCTTCGCCCATATCTTTCATCGAAAAGCACTTTCCCAACCAAGACTTAACAGTCTGTAGTGCAGGAATGTCATTTCCAATGAGTAAGATATCGTCGACATACAACACTAAAAATAGTGCTACGCTCCCACTAATTTTCATGTATACACAAGGTTCATCTTCGTTCTTGATAAAGCCAAACTCTTTGATTGCTTCATCAAAACGTAGATTCCAACTCCTAGAAGCTTGCTTCAATCCATAAATGGATTTCTGCAACTTACACACCTTGTTAGAATTTTCTGGACTAACAAAACCTTCAGGTTGTATCATGTATACATCCTCAAGTAACTTCCCATTAAGGAAAGCTATTTTGACATTCATTTGCCATATCTCATAGTCATAATATGCGGCTATGGCAATTAAAATTCTAATAGACTTAAGCATAGCTACAGGAGAAAAGGTTTCATCATAATCGATGCCATGAATCTGCCTATATCCCTTAGCTACAAGTCTAGCCTTATAGGTGTGCACCTTCCCATCCATGTCGGTCTTCTTCTTGAAGACCCATTTGCACCCTATGGTTTTTACACCTTCGGGTGGATCAATCAAGTTCCAAACTTGATTATCAGCCATGAATTGTAACTCGGATTTCATGGCTTCTTGCCATTTTTCCGAATCAGGAGCGGACATCGCCACTTGATAGCAAGTAGGTTCATCGTTTTCGATTAACTCCACTTCATCACTTTCCGTAACGAGAAATCCATATCTCTCGGATTCGGATCGTGACCTACCACTTCGACGAAGAACTTGTGCATCTTGAACTGGTTCCACAACTACTTGTGAACTTGGTTCAGTCTCTATCATAGGTTCAATGTTGTTTTCGGGTTCTCGAATTTCTTCGAGATCTATTTTACTCCCACTGGTTCCTTTGCGAAGAAACTCTTTTTCTAAGAAAGTACCATATCGAGCAACAAACACTTTGTTATCGTTTCGGTTGTAGAAATAGTATCCTTTGGTTTCCTTAGGATAACCCACGAAAACACATTTATCAGACTTAGGTGCTAGCTTGTCAGAAGTTAACTTCTTGACATATGCATCGCAACCCCAAATCTTCATGAAAGACAAACTAGGTTTTCTTCCATCTCACATCTCATATGGGGTCTTTTGAACCGATTTGGTAGGAACTCTATTTATAGTGAAAGCAGCAGTTTCTAGTGCATGTCCCCAAAAGGATAAAGAAAGCTCAACTTGACTCATCATAGAACGAACCATGTCCAACAAAGTTATATTCCTCCTCTCAAACACACCATTCCATTGTGGTGTTCCGGGTGGAGAGAGTTCTGAAACGATTCCACAACTCTTAAGATGACTGTCAAATTCTTGGCTCAAATATTCACCACCTCGATCGAATCGAAGTACTTTAATAGTTTTGCCAAGTTGGTTTTGCACCTCATTTTGAAATATTCAAAATATCTCAAACGATTCACTCTTATGTTTCATTAGATAAACATATCCAAATCTACTATAATCATCAGTGAATGTTATGAAGTACCGAAATTCTCCCCTAGCATCGCTACTCATAGGCCCACATACATCGGTATGTATGAGTCCTAATAAGTCGCCCGCCCTTTCACCAGTTTTGGTAAATGGGTCCTTGGTCATCTTGCCAAGTAAACAAGACTCGCATGTCTCATATGATTCATAATCATGTGAGTCTAAAAATCCATCTTTGTGGAGTTTAGAAATGCGTTTCTCATTTATATGGCCAAGACGACAATGCCATAAGTAAGTGTGGTTTACTGTAACGACCCCGAATTTCCATAATTTCCGTAATTTCATAAACATAAATAAATACCCCAAACGACGGGTCCACAACGGTAACTTAATTCAAACCATTACATAAGTGCGGAAAAATCAGATGTAACGGCTAAGTACAATTACTAGTACTAATAAAAGTTCTGAAATTCGGAATCATTAAATAATTCATTTATTCTACTTAATTGCTCCGTCTCTTCCTGATGACGGTTCTTCTCCTTTCTATTCCGATCCTGAGGGAAAAAGAAAATGAAGGAATGAGCGAACAATGCCCAGTAAGTTCATACGTGGTCTCATCGATACAATGAGGAGACGACTGGAATGAACGAATCCAAAAAATTTTATTCAAGGATAGGTTATAGACAAACATATATATGTATATTTCATAACAAACAAAGTGTGGCACTACAATTTTGTTATACTTTCAGACTTCCGTCAATTTCATGGGTTATACCCTACATTGAGTATTCCCAAACAACGAACACCTACATTGATGTCGTGTTTTCATAATACATGCTTTTCTCATTAAGCATAGTTTCATGGGTTATACCCTACATTGAGTATTCCCATATCGATCACTTACATTGATGTCAATTTTCATAATACATGCTTTTCTCATTAAGCATAATTTCATAACTAGCATATAATAATGCATACTAGTTAATACATACAGTGCATTCAGAGGTACAAGAACACGCATAGCAATTTCAATATTTGCAGATATTCCATGAACAAGAACATATCATAGAATAAAGAATTTCCAATGACGATACATTTCGTAAGAGTATTTTAAAATTTACTATCAGCCACAGATAGCATTCACGTTTTGAAAAGACTCGATGGAGTTTCCAAACGAAATTGATATACAAGAGTACTTAGGATCGTAATTCCTTACCTTAGCTTTGCTTCCTTGCTTAAGCAACGCCCTTTACGCGAAATCTACAATCACGTAATAACATATTTTAGGCACAAGTAATCGTTTATTACTTCTTATGCACCTATACTTCCTTTCCTTAGTTAACCTATGAGTTATTTTTAGACTCACCTTAATTGGTTAACTAACCTTCTATTTTAGAAGCTTTCCTAATTTAGCAGTTTCTTAAACTTAGAAACTTTCTATTTCGAAACTCTAACACTTTGGAACCTAAGTCTTTTAGTATTCTTAAAGTGTTATTTTTCTTCTTTTCCCTTAATATAATTCCTTTAAAGTCTTTGGACTTCCCCTAAATTCCAAAATGTTCCTTTAGGTTTTCTTAATTTCAATAAAGTCCTTTATCTTTCTAAATTTACAAAGAGGTCACTTAACTTTCAGAACTTTACAAAATAGTCCCTCAACTTTTGGAAAATTGCAAAACAGTCCCTCAACTTTTGGAAAATTGTAAAACAGTCCCTCAACTTTTGGAAAATTACAAAACAGTCCCTCAACTTTTGGAAAATTACTAAACAGTCCCTCAACTTTTGAAAAATTACTAAACAGTCCCTCAACTTTTCAGTATTTGCAAAACAGTCCTTCAGATTTTCAAAATCACAGAACAGTCCCTCAGAACCTTTGAACTTTTCAGTTCAGTCCTGAAGTTAACTGTTCAGTTAATAACTTAACTGGATAATCCTTTCAGCTTTGAAAACTCTGCAGTTTGGTCCCTTTTCAGTTTGAAAACTAACTGTGCTTTATCAAAATAGACCAAAAGCTTAACATTTAAAAAGAGACAAACCCTAAATCCATCTAGGCCAATTCGGCCGAACCCTAGATGGTTCAAAAACTGATTTTTGTTCTTCTTTTTTATTTTCCAAACATTAAATACATCATTTAATTTATACTCCCTCCGTCCCACTCGAAGCGTCACTTTTTACCCAAAAGGGTGCCCCGTTTAAAGCGTCACCCTTTCCTAAAAAGGAAATGTTTTAATAATATTCTATTATCCCATCCACTATTCCCTCCACTAATTCTCTCTCCTCTACACTCACAACACTTTTTAAATTCATTATTTCCTCCACTAATTCTCTCTCATATTTTCAAATTACACTCACAACATTTTTTCTTCCCACATATTTTCTTAATTTGCGTGCCGGGCTAAAAATGGCGACGCTTCTACCGGGACGGAGGGAGTATACTCTTTTAAATAAAAATACTTTTAATCATATTAATTGAGATTGATTTAATTCCCCAATAATATGAACTAGGGTTAGGGTTACATCATTATAACCTACAATTCCCCAATAATCAAATCCTTAATTTATTACATAAACCCTAAGATTAACCATTAAAAATCTAAAAATGGCTAAACCTAGAATTAAATAGTTTTAAACTTTCAAAAAATCATAACTAATTCAATTTAATTCGGAATTGAATGAAACAAAAACTAGGGTTTAGGGTATCATCTTACCTTGGTTTTTGATGAAGGAACAATGGCCAAAGAAGACCAAAAACTGGCTGTCACCTCCCTCTCAAGCTTCGGTCGCCGCCCCCTCTCCTCTCTAGGGTTTAATTTTTTTCTTTTTCTTGGTTAATGAATGATTATGAGAAAAATAAATGAGGGGATTTATTATTTATATCCTAGGCTTTCACCTCCTTGGGCCCCTTTAACCTCCTAAGCCCAACTTAGCCCACTTGACTTAAATTATTAATTTGGTCCTATTTAATTAAACCCAAGTCCAAATTAAATGAGGAGTATTATTTATTTATTATTCTAATTAAATAATACTAAAAAAAAATTTTCAAAATTTTTCGGGTCTTTACATTTACATCATTGGGTTTAGATTTCTTGTTAATGTTATAGACATCATTATCACGATTTTCAACATCAAGGATATAAAGGCCATTGAATGAAACAGCAGTACAATAATGCATATCACTCTTGTAAATGGAAAACTTCTTATCACATATAAGAAAATTAAAACCTTCATTATCCAAACATGAAATCGAAATAATATTCCTACTTGAAGCTGGAACGTAATAACAATTGTTCAAAACAAGTATTAGTCCACTAGGTAAAGTAACTTCATAAGTTCCTACGGCTAATGCAACAACTCTTGCTCCATTCCCTACACGTAGGTCCACTTCACCTTTCTCAAGCATCCTTCTGTTCTTTAGACCCTGCACATTTAAACAAATGTGAGTTCCACATCCGGTATTCAATACCCAAGAACTAGAAGTAGATAGGAATATATCTATAACAAAGATACCTGAAGTCGAAGCATCTCCTTTGCTCTTCTTCAGTGCTTCCTTGTATTTTGTGCAGTTTCTCCTCCAATGTCCAATCTCATTGCAATGGAAGCAGACTGCGTCCTCTTGGGACTTGGGTTTAACCTCTTTAGGCTTGACAGCCTCTTTTGGTTTGGCAACATTTGCCTTAGGATTAGCAACCTTTGCCTTTCCTTCACCCTTGAAACCCTTCCCCTTGTTAACTATTAGCACTTGGTCGGTTTTCTTCTCGACAATATTGGTTTCCGCAGTGTTCAACATTTGAACTAACTCGGAAAGATTTTTATTCATTCCACCCATGTTATAGTGCATTATAAAATTACTAAAACTTTTGGACAATGGATTCAATATTATGTCGGTAGCCAACTCTTGGCTAATTGGAAAATCGAGCCTTTCAAGATGCTCAATGTGGCCCTTCAACTTAAGAGCATGGGGACCAACAACTTGTCCTTCACTCATCTTGTATGAGGTCAAGACCTTAACTATGTTATACCTTTCTTGCCTAGCTTGTACTTAGAACATTTCCATCAGTCGATTGTTAAGATCAACTGTCCCCAAGTGCTCAAGATACTTCTGAAGGTTCTTGCACATGGCGGAGAGCATGAGGCATCCAACATATGTAGAGTCACGCTTGTGCTTCAGATATTGATCCTTCACTGCCCTAGTAGAATTGGCAGCAGGTTCAGGTGGAATAGGTTCCTCGAGAACGTACAATTTTTCCTCTTGCCTGAGAACAATTCTCACGCTACGGATCCAATCCATATAGTTTGTACCATTCTCTTCCAACTTCTCCTTCTCAAGGAGAGATCGCAGTGACATATGATTATTGTTTGATGCCATTTATTCTACAAAAAGATATACATAAAATATGAACACATATAAGTAAACATATCATATGAGAAGTATAATGCATTTACATAAAATGCTCCCACTAAATTATATACCTTCCAATGCAAATAAGCATAATATACATTTAATGGGCTAAGATTCAACTTTAATTTAATTTCAAGTTTGCTATGGCAAACCGCTCAAAATTAAATTAATTAGGTAGAAACATCAATCATATCACATATATGACTCTTAGATCTTTTATGAGATTTATTCAAGACATCATATGTCTAGGGATATTTTAATCTCATCTTATGCCTTGGGTCCAAAACCATTTTGATAACCCAATTAAGTTCATTCACTTTAAACGTATAGGAACCACCATTTCCTCATCTTGCTCGCATTCGAATAGAGTCAAAGTACCTTGCTATGGCAAGCCCACCCAAAACTATTCGAATGGTCTCAAGTGTTTTAATGGCCATCAGACATGATCTGTCGCGTGACATAGACATACTATGTCGCATGACACCATGAAGCCAGTTTTGCAGATTTGCAGAATTCAATCAATTCTAAATCATAGAGCAATTAAATCATGCAAACAACTTTTAACATATTTAATTCAATATCATTAGAACACGATTTAGGCATATTGTTTCAAAAACAATTAATCTATCGCATACAAAACATGCAAAAGAACATATAAACAATTTGTATTACTTTTCTAGCATGTTAATTCAAACTTAATGATACGAACGGGACTCTGATACCACTGATGGGTTTTACGGGTCCATGCGCAGTGGAATTAAGCATCAAATATCATAAAACCCAAGGAGCCAAGGATCCGTTCTATACAATTAAATTGAAACCTATGAGATAGATATTACCAACCTTGAACGCTTTCCGTTCTTGAGCTATCGAACGATTTAATAACGTGATTTTAATCACAAACTTCGTTCTTCAGAATGCTTGAACTCTAGGCCTTGATCGATGAACGAGCGAAGACCCTCTTTCGGTATGCACACCTTTGAATGAATCCAAGAACAATTTCTTGAAGATTGCTAGATCCTATAAACCTTGGAATAATATTGAGAATATTGTTGTGAATTTCTTTTGAGAATTTCGGCTAGTCTTTTAGGGTTGACAATCATTCATATTTATACTACATTAGTATAGAATATGAATCCTAATCAAATTAGGAAACGATTCTGTCAAACCGCCTCAGAACCTGTTGTGTCGCACGACCACATGAGGCACATGGCCTAGTTGTGTCGCACGACCAGACAAGGCTGCTGAGGAGTTTTCTCAATCATTTTTCCATTGGCTTAATCAAATTCATTCTAGTTGTGTGTGACCCAATAGGATTACATTATGTTGGCAATGAGTTCGATCATATCGACCCTCATAAGACATAAGCGGACTCTAGCAAACCATTATGTCTACCCAAATAATGCAGCGTAAGAGTTCACGTTTCCAATGGTACACTTCCAATTCTCCCTTTGTCTCACGATGTTATATTGAACACAAGTCATGGTCCTCGTCAACTTGTCTTTGTTCAATGCTTTCTCGATTCTGAGTATAATGATAATCCAATCGTATTGGGGTATGTCCATACACTTTCATCATTATCACTCATCGAGGGGCCCAAGTAAAACATCTCTCTTTCGAGGGACAAATTTCATCTTGACTTATCATCCTTCCCATCATGAATCCGATCATGCCAAAATTAGCCTTTATAAATATCGTGTTAAGATATCGTTTGACTAAAATCAAACATGACTTTCATCATATGTAAGGTCATGATAATCTCAGGTCTAGGGACTAAATGAAGTAACCTTATGAGATTTAATTATGACATTTGACCATGACATAAATCTCATGCGGATCAAGTCCAGTCACTTGTTCTCTAACAAGTACCCATAAATTTAATGTGCATATCTATGCATATAATCATCATATGATTATCCATTAACATTTATACTAATTATTCTCTTAATAATTAGGAACGGAGATTATTATAAACAAATATACAAAACATATATAATAATCAAATTGATAAACATCTCATACAATAATAAATAATGTCAACACATAAGTCTATCAAACATAGGCCTAGGGTATAGCACTAACAATATCATCCACTCCAAATTTTGAACCGTTATAAAAAATTTAACGTTACAGAAAAGTAGCCAACGTACATATTTTTTTTTAAATCTATAAATAGATATCAATTTTCACATATTTTGCACACCTACTTAAAAATTCTCAACTTCTTTTGATATGTCCTTCAAATTCTTTCAAAAATATTTAATTTCGTAATTATGGATCCAAATTATCTTAATTACTATGAAAGTAGTCGATATTCCCAAAAAAATCCAAATGCCAATAAAAATTCTCCAAATTCCCATATGCCTATTGATCTAAATTTATTAAACCACGCGCAACTATCTCAATTGATGGGATTTTATTCTCAACCTCAACAAATTCCTAGTAATTTCAATGCTCCAAATTTGTTTCAATCTCAATATAATCCTAGTTTTTTTTCTCCAAATATGTTGTCTTCTCAAAATGTCCAATTTCATTCGCCAAATCTCGAATTTTCATCATTCCAACAATATAATAAGTCTCCTAAAACTCCTGTTGGTGATGTAGGTAGTTCGAGAAATTTATTTCAAGAACTTGAAGTTGATATTTGATGAAGAGGATCTCACTGTTCGTTCTAACAAACTCAGCAAATCCAAAAGTAAGAGATATAGGAGGGCGTGGACTATACCCGAAGACAGAGCACTATGTTCGGCTTACCTTGAGGCCGGTGGAGATATGCTCACTGAAACAGACCAAAAGAAAAGTATCCTTTGGGCAAATATAATAGAAATGTTTGCAGAATCTCAAAGAGAAAATCCAAGCACCATAAATGAATGAAACGAGGAGTCATGAAGATCTCATTGGAAGAAGAATTAACTTCCAAGTAAATAAGTGGGTTGATGTTTAAGCGAAAGCACAACGGAAAAAGAAGAGCAGTTGTAATGAGGACAAATGTTATGGATGAAGCTCGAGAAATATGGGAAAAAACTAACAATGGGCACAAATTTCTTCTCGAGCATTGTTCGGATTTGTTGAAAAGCTATCCAAAGTGGCAAGGTGGGATGACTGCAGAAGATCAAGAAAGCCGTCACAGTTTAAAGAGATCAAACTCAGATGCGCCACAATTGAGGTTCGACCTTTAGGAATGAAGAGGACTAAGCAAAAAGGTAAGCAAACTACTTCTTCTAGTGTTGATGTAGATGATATCACCAATTGCATCAATATTCTAAATACAAATTGCGAGATGAATGTTGAGCGACTTCAACTAGGGAAGCACATGTTTGACTTTTTTAAAGAAAAGGAAGAAAAAGGCAAGCGAAAAAGGATCAAATTCTAGCGGAGAAGGAGCAGAATAAAAGGTTCAAACTTTACAATATATTGATGGGAAAATCAGTTTTGTCATCAAAAAAATGGTGCTCTATGCTAGATTATATGAAGAATTCAAGGATATTTAGTTATATTAGTTTAAATTCTGATTATTGTTGCAATTTTATTTAGTTTCTCATGTGTTAATTTTTATTGTAATCTTTATATTATTTACATAAGTTATTGTTCATTGAAATTATTAAATGATGAAACCAACATTTTCAGCATTTATTGAGATTTGAATATCATTGATTTTATCTTTTAGTGAATACAATGATGAAACAAGCACTGTTTTCTTTATTGATAGGTCATATATTTTAAAGATGACAAAATTGATAAGTCATTTAAACAATAAAACTTGAAAATGATGTTTCATCTTTTAGAGAGCATCCATTGTTGATAAACTGACGTATCACTTTAACCTCAATTATTTTCTTCTTCTATTAAAGTGATCTTTCTTACAAGTTTTATACATCAAATCTACACTCATCCTCCAATTCGTCTTTAACGTACCTTAAACCTTCCTCAAAGATAAACAACAATGCATTCCTCATTAAGCTCACTATCGTCAAGTTTAAGTGATAACGATTTCGAAGCAATGTTTAGTATGGTCAAGGAATGGGATAAATCAACTGATGAAACGCGCCAAAATGAAGAAGCGGCCGTACACTCATTCATTCTTCTAATTTCATAAACTATTGAGAGGGCATTGCCTGAAGCTCGGAGAAGATACATGCGTAGAGAACGCGAAGAAGGCCATAACATACTATATGAACAATATTTTGCTAAGCACGCCAGTTATCCAAAAGAAATATTTCGTCGTAGATACCGAATGAGGCGTCATGTCATTTGTCGTATCATGGAAGCACTACATGCATCTGATGACTATTCCCACCAGAATGTTGATGCTAGTAGTAGACTTGGTCTATTGATCGGGCACAAATGCATTGCCACTATACGTATATTAGCACATGGTACTGCATACGACTCAGTCGATGAATATCTAAATGTCGCTGAAACTACAAAGAAGGAATGTCTTCTTCATTTTGTTGAAGGTGTCATAATCCTGTTCCGCGACCGTTACATGAGAAGGTTGAATGCCGATGATATAGCTACGTTACTCCGACAAGGAGAGGACCGTGGATTTCAATGAATGATGGGCATTATCGACTGTATGCATTGGACATGGAAAAATTGTCCACGAGGTTGGAGATGAAATTTCAAGGTAGAAATAAAAATCCAATATTAATCCTAGAAGCCGTAGCCACACGTGATCTATGGATTTGGCATGTATTTTTT
The DNA here is from genome assembly GCA_022495995.1 of Adenophora triphylla var. japonica. NCBI lineage: Eukaryota > Viridiplantae > Streptophyta > Magnoliopsida > Asterales > Campanulaceae > Adenophora > Adenophora triphylla. The sequence goes on from JAFEMH010001310.1 coordinate 396,929, forward strand.
GGAACACCATGTTCGTGTAATGATATAAATGTCTTTGATCATTCTCCGGTATTTACAGATATATTAGAAGGTCATGCTTCACATGTTAATTATGTTGTGAATAATCATTCATACAATATGGGATATTATCTTACCGATGATATATATCCAAAATGGACAGCCTTAATTCAATCAATTAGTGCCACACAGACATCAAAGCATAAATTATTTGATAAGAAACAAGAGACGGTGAGAAAAGATGTGGATCGTGCTTTTGGAGTTTAACAAACTCGATTTGCTATATTTCGACAACATGCTCTAGCATGGAGCAGATGTATCTTGAGTAAAATTATGCTTGCTTGTATCATCATTTATAACATGATAGTTGAAGACGAACGTTCGACCTATACTATGGAGAAAATTTCTCTCAAAATCAAGCATCAACTAGCGGTGGAAATACAAGATTTACTTTCTCCAATGTTCGAGAGTATGACTTATCATTATATATGAGTAATCGAAGTCGGGTTCGAGATACAAATATCAACAAGTCACTGAAGAAAGATTTGACTGAGAATATTTGGGAAAAATTTAATGAGGAAGTTGATGATAATTAAAATTATGTATTATTTCCTAGAGTGTGTATGTACTATGTAATTTCAATTTTTATGTTGTATGCTGAATTATATATTTTATAATAAGATGTTATCGACTTATCAATATAAATTATTATAACTATTAAATAATAATATTAATAAAATTATTTAATTAATAATAAAAATATATGGATTATTTTATCATATATAATTAATAATAATAAAATAGTGTGAATAATGATAATAATTGGTATAGAAATGAGTAGGAAATAGAAAATATAGTGGGTATAGTGTTAGTGTAAACTGCAGATGATATCGTAGATGATTTCCCAAATTTCAGATGATATCGCAGATGATTTCCTGTGCTGGAATTTACATAGTTGTACATTTCTTATTTATTACTTAATGGACTAATGTGCTAATATAATCTGTATAGACTATGGTGTATGTCCATATTTCAGGTTGCAATATGATCAAAGAAAGAGCTAGAAACGTGGGGAATTTGGAAGAAAAAGGTTTATGCATAAATGACATTTTATGCATAATATCTTTACAAGAATTACTTTGGCAACAACAATGAAAAACGTGTGGAGACTTGTTCAAGGAGTTGTTGCTGATTTAATAAAGAGTACAAGGCTGATAAAGCATGGGAGTACAAGGCATTGAAGCTTGGACTTGGTGATCAATCAACACGTTTGCTATTTTGAAGGAAAGTGAGTGCTTGAATTGAGGAACACTCCAACCACTTCCCCACTCTCCCTCAATGACCAAGGCAGCCCCAAGGCTGATTATTTGAGTAGCCTTCAAGTAAATTGAAGACTATAAATATGCTTGGAAGGTTTCATTTGAAGATAGCCAATACATACCATGATACGCCATTTCATACACACCTTGAAGCATTAGAGATAGAGTTCTTTGTTTAGTTCGTTTCATCCTTCCTCCCTTGTAATTTCGCACTTGATTACATTGGTATCAAGTTGTGTGAAGGCTAGGATATGATTTCGTTCTTTATCTCTTGTTCCATAGAGCTCATATTGCTATAGCCATAGAGAACATTTCGGCTTTGTAAATTCATTGTTTATAGTGATTATAAAGTCTTGCCTAAAACGCATCCTCAAGTTATATTTATATAACTTGAGAAAAACAATTTTGGTGTTATTATTCCGCTGCAATCTCTTTTACAAAATTGTTTTATTTTCGAAGTGTGTGTGTGATATCCCAAGTGCTATCGTTGGTGCTGTTATCACCTTGGATATCACTTGTGATTCTGGCCGTGAAAATTTCAATTGGTATCAGAGCAGGTCACTTAACGATACTAAGTGCTTGGTCTAGGTGTCATGGCTTATGATCCTGTAAATTCAAACAAAAAACGTCTTCCTGTTTTAGATGGTTCGAATTATGCATATTGGAAGATCCGTCTTTGCTCGCATATCAAATCAATTGATCTTCGAGCTTGGAGATCTATAGTTAATGGGTAATCTCTTCCACTTTTACCTCCAGATGAGGATGGTGACATTCAGGTTAAACCTGACACCGAGTGGACTAATGAAGAGATCACCCTAGCTAACTATAATGAGAAAGCTCTTAATGCTATTTTTGAGTGGGTTGACATGCATATTTTTAAACTTGTTCAAAATAGTTCCACAGCTAAAGAAGCTTGGGATATTTTACAAAGGTTTTGTGAAGGTGATTCTAGTGTGCGTGAAAACAAACTTAGAGGTCTTACTAGCAAATTTGAAAGGTTGAGAATGGGTGAAAATGATACCATTTCCTCTTATTTTGAAAAATTGTTTGACATTGCTAATGAGTGTCAACTTTTAGGTGAACCTTTTACAAATAAACAATTGGTTTCAAAGGCTATTAGAACTCTCCCTGAGCGTTTTAATATAAAGGTTTCATCTATAGAAGAGGCACACAACCGTTCTACTATGGACATCAATTCCTTAATGAGCTTTTTAAAAAATTTTGAGTCAAACCTTGCTGAGCAAAGTGAAGCTTCTAAAGGCAAGAGTGTTGCTTTAAAAGTTCAATCCTCTAGTTTATCAACTGATGAGGATGACAAAATTTTTGAGGAATTAGGTGAAGATGCTAGTGTTGCCTTGCTTGCTAGGAAATATAACTCTATGTTACGAAAATTTAACAAAGAAAATGTGCAGGTGAAGGTTAAAGAGCAATAAACTAAGGTGTACAATTCAATGCCGAAGAGGACATTTCCATCTACTCAGAAAGGTGGTCCCATAAGGAGAGCATCATCAGATCAATCTAGATCTGATCCGAAGTACCTTGAATCAATCCAATGTCATGCATGCTCTGGATGGGGTCATTACTCAAACGAGTGTGCCAACACTCTAAGGAAGATGGGGAAGAACCTATGGGTATCCCTCAGTGACAATGAAGATGAGGAGACCAATCAATTTGAAGATTCAGATCAAACAACAATGGTGGTCACAAATTGTGACTCGGACTCTGTCAGTGATACCTCACGTGATATCCAAGATAGGATAGCACCTGAGATATCATCCTGCAGGTATACATATTTCAATTTAATTAATGCTGTTTGTTTGGTGGGTTCTGTTAACATGGATGCAGGTAGTTCACAAGAGGGTGAACAAAGTATTGAGTTCAGCAAGGATGAACTCATTTGCGGTCTTAAGAACCTTTGCAAAGAATTGGTTGACGAATGGAAGAAAGAGAACAAGAAGGTGGTTTCTCTGTCCAAAGAGGTTCAAGATTTGACTGATGGCTTGACTAGATTGGAAGTCCAACTTACAAAGAAGGACGTGGAGCTGGACAAAGTCAAGGCCAAGCTTACTCTAGCCGATGCCACATTTAAGAAACTCAACACGAGTTCTTCCAAACTGGATAAAATTCTTGGGTTGAGCAAACCACTCAAGGCATGTATGGGTTTTCAAGAGTCCTTAAATGCTATTACATTTACTTTGTCTAATAAGGAAGATAAAATAGTTTTTGTTAAAGAAAGAGACAATGTTGAACTAATGTCTTCTGATAAGCCTTCTGACAAGGTTAAAATATGTAACTACTGTTACTCTACTGGGCATTTGAAAAATTATTGTAAAGCTCTTTTAAAAAAAAAGTCCAGTTCTTCTGTGATACATGAAGTGTTGCCTAGCACGTCAGATATCACTGGCAGTCAGAAGAGAAATTATCAAAGTAGGAAAGTGTGAAAACCTAAGTCTAACCTGATATGTGATGTTGTGTACACTGCCTTAAAAACTAATGTTGAAGGTTCGTGGTATTTTGATAGTGGTTATTCACGTCACATGACAGGAACAAAAATATTTTTAAAAGAATATGAACCTATTCAAGGTGGTAGTGTAACATATGGTGGTGGTGGCAAGAGTAATATAGTAGGAAAAGGCATTTTAAATATACCTGGATTTCCTGCTTTGAAATTTTTTTTGCATGTTGATGGACTTTTAACTAATTTAATTAATATTAGCCAACTTTGTGATGACAATCTTGAAGTGAAATTCAATAAAAACACTTGTGAAGTTTTTGATTGTACCAATAACTGTGCTATGACTGGTACTAGGTCAAGTAATAACTTTTATCTTGTTGAGGATAAACAAGTGTGTCATTCTGTTAGAGTTGATGATGCTACATTGTGGCATTAAAAGTTGGATCATGTCCATTTTCGAAACATTGTGAAACTTATTAAGGCTGAAGCTATAAGTGGTATACCTAGTCCGGACATAAGTAAGAAAATCATATGTGAAGATTGTCTCAAAGGTAAACAGATACGTGCTACCCATAGTGCTACCCAACACAATGAGGAGTATTCTGGGACAACTCACTATTTCCAACTTATGCATATGGATTTAATGGGTCCAGTTGAGGTAGAAAGTTTAGGAGGTAAGAGATATACTTTTGTCATAGTTAATGATTTTTCTAGATTTACTTGGATATATTTTTTGAAAGAAAAATCAGAAACTTTTGAAAAGTTTAAGATCTTACATGCTAAAATCAAAAACATGTTTCGTGCTCTTATTACACGAATAAGGTCTGATCATGGAACAGAGTTTGATAACTCATTTTTTTTACTTTTTGTGAATTAAAAGGAATTAAACACGAGTTTTCTGCTCCTAAAACACCTCAACAAAATGGGGTGGCTGAAAGGAAAAATAGGACCTTACTTGAAATGGCACGTGTGATGTTGTTTTCAAAAAGAATTTCAAAAAGATTTTGGGCTGAGGCCTTAAACACGGCTTGTCACACGACCAATAGAGTTTTTCTAAGACCCGGTACTACAATGACACCTTATGAAATTTTGAATGGTAGGATACCAAAAGTTCATTATTTTCATACATTTGGGTGTGTGTGTTTTGTTCTAAATGATCGGGATTACTTAGCTAAATTTGACTCTAAAAGTGATAAGGCTATATTTCTTGGGTATGCTCAGGATAGTCGAGCATATAGGGTTTATAACCTTAGGTTAAAAACCATTCAAGAATCAGTTAACATTGTTTTTGATGACTTATCAAGTGTTATAGGTGATGGAGTGCATGAATCTCCATTGATATTGCTGGAAGAGCTGGAGGATCAAAATCAAGCAAGTGATACCATGGGTGCTAACCAGAGTGTTGCCACTAAAGGGATAGCATCTCTGGTATCACCTAAGACCGCCCAAAGAATCGAAAAGATGAACAATCTGATGATGATGCTCATGTGCATGAAGATTTGAGAAGGGATCCACCAGCTAGGATCAGAAGAGATCATCCTTCTTCTCAGATTATTGGAGAGGCAAATGAAGGGGTACGAATAAGGAACAATGAGCCCTTTAGTAACCGTAAAATGATGAGGTATGTGTGCATGTCCACCACATACCATAAGGTAAAATATTCCTGTTTTGTTTCCTCTTTAGAACCCAAAAATATTTCTGAAGCTTTAAAAGACAATTTTTGGATACATGCCGTGCAAGAGGAACTTGAACAATTTGCTTGTAATGAAGTTTGGTGTTTAGTACCACGTTTCATTAACACTAATGTAATTGGTACAAAATGGATTTTCAAAAATAAATCTGACGAGCAAGGAAATATTGTTAGGAACAAAGCTCATCTCGTAGCTCAAGGTTACACCCAAATTGAAGGTGTTGACTTTGATGAGACCGTTGCTCCAGTTTCTATAATAGAATCCATAAGACTCCTCTTGGAAATAGCTTGTTATCTAAAAATTACCTTATTTCAAATGGATGTTAAAGCTGCCTTTTTAAATGGTTATTTAAAAGAAAAAATTTATGTTGAACAACCAAAAGGATTTGAAGATCCTCATCTATCAAACCATGTATATAGACTTGATTTAGCCTTATATGGCTTGAAACAAGCTCCACGTGCATGGTATGGTCGCTTAACCTCTTTCTTACTTGAATATGGTTTTACAAGAGGTGAAGCAGATAGGACCTTATTTATCCTAAGGCATGACAAAGAAACAGTCATTGTTTAAATCTATATTGATGACATAGTCTATGGCTCTACTTTTCAAACGTGTTTAAAAAATTTTGTAGAGGCTATGACATCAACTTTTGAAATGAGCATGATTGGTGAGTTAACATTCTTTCTAGGCTTGCAGGTGAAACAATCAAGTGAAGGAATATTTATTTCACAAAGCAAGTATGCAAAAAGCCTAGTGAACCGATTTGGGTTGGATGGCGTAAAAAGTTCAAAAATCCCTATGTGTTCTTCTCTTAAACTTGGTAGAGAACAAGTAGGTGAGGATGTTGATCCTACTTTATATCGTTCGATGATAGGTAGCCTTCTCTATCTCACTTCTAGTCGCCCTGATATCATGTTTAGCGTGTGCGTCTGTGCACATTATCAAGCCAATCCTAAAGTCTCCCACCTTAATTTTGTAAAAAAAATAATTAAATATGTTTAGGGAACAAGTGAATTAGGGATTTGGTTTAGTAAGGATACTAACACCAACTTGGTAGGCTTTAGCGACTCGGATTGGGCGGGGGATATGGATGATAGGAAGAGTACTAGTGGGGGTGTTTTTACTTGGGTAACAATTTAGTTTCATGGTATAGTCGTAAACAAAATTGTGTCTCTCTTTCCACGGCTGAGTCTGAGTATGTTGCATCTGGTAGTTGTTGCTCACAACTTATTTGGCTAAAACATATGCTAGATGATTATGGCCTAGAGAGTAATTATTTGACTATGTACTGTGATAACCTAGATGCTATCAATATTTCAAAAAACCCTGTTCAGCATTCCCGTACTAAGCACATAGATATACGTCATCATTTTCTTAGAGATATGATAGATAAATGCCTAATTAACATTGATCATATTGATACTAAGTAACAACTGATTGACATCTTTACCAAGGCCTTAGACCATGAGAGATTTTCTAGTTTGAAAAGATCTCTTGGTCTTTGTAATCTCTGAGTCCGTTTGTCTGTGCTACCCTAGGTGATGCTATCACTCAGGGTAACACTTGTATATTAGTGTATTTTTTTCTCTTTATTTAAAAAAAATTACTTTTATATTCTTTTAATCTGGTTATCTTAGTTCTAACCGTGGCACATGCTGACCTTTTTGTTATGATATGTTATTACTTAGGTTAATATATTTGATATCATTCCCCTTAGTATGCTAAAAGTGACAAAGTCACTAATCTGTCTTTATGATAAATAAAAGGCAAAGGCAATTATTTCCATACTATTCTCTCGAGCTCGGGGCACGGTGTTCGCTGCAACGTTGTACTTTTGCCAACGAGAATGTATGAGGTGATTTATGCTTAGTATTAGGGACATGGAGTTCGCTACTACATTGTACCCTACTTGAAAGGCATAAATCACTTTACCTTTACACTTGAAATATAACTCGAGGCACATAGCTCGTTACTACGATGCCTTCTTGTTTAAAGAAGTGTATTGATATTTTATAACAAGCAATGCTCTTAAAAATTATAGGCTTATAAATGCCTAAAAGTGCATGAAAAATGCTCAGCTTGTTATGCCTTAAGTGCCTGAAAAAGGCTAAGCTTATTATGCCTTAAGTGTTTGAAGATGAAAATATTTATCAAGGGGTTTTATATCACATGTGTTATCCTAGGTGTTACCCTCATTGCCTTAACACATTAGTGTGTGCTATATCAGTTTTTTTTTCTTATTTTTGAAATGTTGTTGATTAATTTTTCAAAATCTGAAAGTCTTTTTTAAAGAGTTTACGATTTTGAAAACGTCTTCAACAAGTTTCCTTTATTTTAGGTAAACATTGTTGAGTAACTAACCCATATTTATTTTGATTTTGTTCTCATAAATTTCGGATATAGTTACAAATTATTTTGTTTACTCAATTTTTATTTTTCGTTTTACTTAAAAAAATAATAGTTTTTTAAATTTTATTTTTTAACAGCCGTGTAGTTTTTGGTTGTTGGGATTTTATTAAAATGAGTGGTTAGGGTTTAATTTAAATGAGTGGATAGGGTTTATTAAGAGTTGTTTAATATTGAGAGGGTTTATAGGGTTTAGATAGGACTTAATCATGTCAAATCAATTTAATTTTTTTGTTCCCTATCTTAAACTACACCCCTATTTTCACTCCACCTCTCCACTTATCTCTCTAACCGTTACTCTCTCTCTCCATTCTAAAACCCCCTTCAACGTCGTCTTTCTCTCCCAATTTCTAGGTCAAAGTTTGTTCCAAAATTTCCCAAAATACGTCAATGGCTTCTCAATCCAAATCCAACATCGAACCCTCACACACAGACCAAATGGATATCTCACCAAGCATTGCTCCCTCTGTTGCTTCTCGTGTAGCCATGGAAACTTCTCCCATGATTACACCAAGCTCTTCTCCTCCAATAATGGCTGTAGTTCCAGCTGCTGCCCCTATATCTTCATTCGAACATGGCATTCCCAAAGTCACCCTCATTCCAGCCGAACCAAAAGAAAGAGGAAAAGATAAGCTCCCTCAGCCAAATTATCTCCTCAAGTTGCAAAGAGGAGGTCCTCTAATCGAATCAGGTCAATCAGGTCTAAAGCTGCATCTAATACTACCTCTGATCCGGTTGAAGTCTCAGAAAGCTCCTTGGATATGTTATCACCTCATGTAAGTGACGAAAATTTTGATGCAACAAGGGAGAAGGAACCTTTTGTGGACTCGTTTGAGGCCTGGGTGGATGCTGAAGATGAGGAAAATTTGTCAGATTTTCAGAAGAAAAAAAGGAAAGGACAAAGTTTCTGTGAGTGCTACCAAAGGTGCTACCAGGAAGAGGATATCATCTGAGGTAACACCTGCCCCCTCATCTGTTCCTACACGTTCTTCTCCTAGTGATAATGAATTATCTGGTGATGAGTTTAGTCGAAATGAAGAGGATAAAGATTTTCTAAAACCATTTCTTACTTTGGAATTTTATAAGAAAGAAAACATGGAGTTTTGGTTGAATAATTCAAGTAAGAAATTGTTAAAAGAAAAGCATATTAATGAGGGTCAGTTAGAAAAGGAAGGGATGGTTTAGTTTTTGAAGGACAAGAATTTTCTTAAGGCAAATAACCATGCCTCAGTTTTTATTGAAAGTGTTGTGAGAAACTTTTTTGCTAATCTTCATGCTCATTTGGATAATGAAGGATCTGAAAAATTTGGGAAAGTGTTTGTGAGGGGTAAGGTTTATACATTTACTCCAACCCTTATTAACAAGATTTTAGGCCTTCCAAATTTAGATGAGGAGAGCATTAGGGTTAATAGGGATGAAATGTTCAAGCTTCTCACACACAACAAACTTCAGTCCTGGCCTTTAAAGGAAAAACTTCTTGCTTCTAGGCTTACTTCTCTGTACTCTGTGCTTCACAAGCTGTGCATCTTCAATTGGCTTCCTACTACGAATGAACCTATTGTTACATTGGAGCATGCTAATGTCTTGTACAGATTAGGTAAAAAACTAAGGATTAACTTTGGAAGATTAGTGTTTAAACACTTAGCCTCGTGGGGTAGAAAGAAAGAAATGAACATTAGCTTTTTCCCCTATCCTTCTTTAATCTTCAAAGTTTTAGTCTTTCAATCCTTGCCTATTGAAGCCTCTGATGTTTTCACCTCTGAACCTGAGTATTATACCATTGATCAACAACTGAAAAAGGGTAAAAGGTATACAAAGGATCTTCCTTGGCAAAAATCTGATGAAACTACCTCTGTTCTTCCTGGTACTATCTCATGTGATATCCCAAGTGCTTCCCCAGATGTTGCCCCTAATACTTTTGCAGGAACTGATGCTGCAAGCATTCTGTCCAATATGATAAATCTTCTAGGAAACACATCTCCATTAATCCCAAAGACAATAGTGCTTAACTTCCTGCACAAGCAGTCAAGTGCAATGGGAGAACTCGTCGAGGGATGGGCTAAGCTTAAGCAGGCTACTGATTCTTTCATTGATGAAATTTCTTCCCAAACAGGGGGAGGATCTGCTGCTGCTACAACTTCTGGAGCTGGTGCTACTGCAGGTGCTACCACCAGCGCTGGCCCAAGTGATGGTGGAAGTGATAGGGAAGGAAGATGAAGAAGAAGAGGAGTTTGAAGAAGAAGAAAACTGAAACCTGAAGGTTGTTGAACCTGAAGATTGATGTTGCCACCATTTTGTTGGTGGATTTGGTTTGTTGTGTCCTAAAACAATTTCTTTTTGTTTGGTGATGTGGTTCCTAAACAATTTACTTTTTGTTTATGTTGGTTGCATAACACTTCATTTGGTTTGTTTAAAACTTTAATAGTTAGGGTCTTTTGTTTACTTGGATGATAATTTGCTACAATGGTTTATGATTTTTTGGTTTAACTTAGTTTATTTCGAAAACTTTTTTAAGTTTGAAATAAATTAGTTTATTTTGATAAATCATTGTTTAGATTAGCTCCTTGATTAAGGGGGAGTTAATTTTCATGAAGATGTTATACTTTGTTTCTATGCTCTGTATATTTGTTTATGGACTAACATTGCAGGAGAGCAGCACATTAGGTTTGAGAAGATATATTCAACTAAGGGGGAGATTGTTAGTGTAAACTGCAGATGATATCGTAGATGATTTCCCAAATTTCAGATGATATCGCAGATGATTTCCTGTGCTGGAATTTACATAGTTGTACATTTCTTATTTATTACTTAATGGACTAATATGCTAATATAATCTGTATAGACTATGGTGTACGTCCATATTTCAGGTTGCAATATGATCAAAGAAAGAGCTAGAAACGTGGGGAATTTGGAAGAAAAAGGTTTATGCATAAATGACATTTTATGCATAAAATCTTTACATGAATTACTTTGGCAACAACAATTAAAAACGTGTGAAGACTTGGTCAAGGAGTTGTTGCTGATTTAATAGAGAGTACAAGGCTGATAAAGCTTGGCAGTACAAGGCGTTGAAGCTTGGACTTGGTGATCAATCAACACGTTTTCTATTTTGAAGGAAAGTGGGTGCTTGAATTGAGGAACACTCCAACCACTTCCCCACTCTCCCTCAACGACCAAGGCAGCCCCAAGACTGTTTATTTGAGTAGCCTTCAAGTAAATTGAAGACTATAAATATGCTTGGAAGGTTTCATTTGAAGATATGCCAATACATACCAAGATACGCCATTTCATACACACCTTCGAAGCATTAGAGATAGAGTTCTTTGTTTAGTTCGTTTCATCCTTCCTCCCTTGTAATTTCGCACTTGATTACATTGGTATCTGTTGGAACTTGTGTATGGCTTCTTTAAGATTTAACAGAAAAACTGACGAGAAAAGTAACGGAGATTGAAAGAACAAAAGAAATCAAGTCGAGTCTTGTATTTGATACAATCTCCGTAAGAGTTATTTGTCCCGCACAGGTGCTTACGGTTGAATGACAAAACTCTCGTAAGATAAAACGACTTTTTATTAGTTATAAGGAGCACTCCAATATAACTAATCTAACGAACAACACAATGTTTTGAACTTTGGACTTGAACGGATTGAATGCAACAATATGCAATGATTTGGGTATGATAATCTATCTTACTAGAGGGTAGGAAGGGTAGAAATACAGTATGAGTGAATTGAAATTCGGAGGGGGAAGTATTTAAAGGGAGTCAAAAGGTTTTGTGCCTTTTCTCATGAAAAGGTGCAACATTTCGAAACAGCACAGAGGGCACGACTCGTGCTCCTTGGCACGAGTCGTGACCACGACTCGTTCTTGGGCATCCCACTCGTTCTGATCAGTTTTGAGCCAAGGTCCATTAAGGTCCATTCGTGCTCACGACTCGTGCTCGTAGTCCCCACTCGTTACGATCGGTTTGAGCCAAAAACTTATCGCCCAAAAACTGTTCAAACCCAATTTGATCCACACAATCAAATTGACCCTTTTAACTAACTTTGTTAAGTCACAAAAGATATTTGTCATTAATTCTCATTCACCCCAAATGGTTTTTGAGATATTCAATGATTTTAGTAATCTACAACAAATGTAGAATACAATTTGTAACTAGTTCCGTTAACACATAACGAACTTCCGTTAGAAATCTAGGTTAACGTTAAGTCAAACTTAACTTTTCGTTACCCATTTCCAACAATCCCCCACATGAATGACAATTAATGCATGAATGCAATTTCGTCCAAAGTTCCGGCGAACTATTATTACATCGGGATAGATAGCTTGTGGCCTTGAATCTTCCCTAGTGAAATATTATCGGATATACTAGCCATTTGGTAGCGAGTCGCTTTGAACCAGTGACTGTCGGGTGTATACCAAGACAATAATACTCACATAATAACAGCTCTAACAATTGTTGTTCTCACGTTTTGTCCATTTTGGCCCTGGACCGTATCTCATTCATAAGCGTTCATTTAGAGGCGGCCTAATTACCTCTCACTTATATAGGTGATTCTCACTATAAGGAGTATCATGCACTACTCCACCCGTAGGTATAGAAATCATTAAAAATTTTCTCAACTTAACCTTACCACCGCCGCATGTGCTTGTACTTGGATGTTACGGGAATGAGTATTCAACATCTCCAGTGTTAATAAACCGAGTTGTTGTTTCCAAGTAACTCTACTAGAACTTATAACTTGGTTGTCTCATTGAACCAAGGGCCTGGGATCTCCATTTCTCAAGGTTGAGTGTCCGCTATAAGTTCTTTTGTTGTGGGTTTTAAACCCATTCTCCTTAACAGTTTATACAGTTGATCTCTATTTATACCTTTGGTAAATGGATCCGCTAAGTTATCACATGATTTTACATAATCAATGGTGATAATGCCATTCTTGATCAACTGTCTAATGGTATTGTGTCTACGACGAATATGTCTAGACTTACCATTGTACATACTATTCTGTGCCCTTCCAATTGCTGATTGACTATCACAATGGATTAGTACAGCAGTAATGTGTTTGCTCCAACAAGGAACATCCTCCAGAAGTTTTTAAGCCATTACGCTTCTTCCCCGACTTTATCTAACGCGATAAACTCAGATTCCATCGTGGATCTTGGCTATACACGTTTGTTTGGAGGATTTCCATGACACTGCTCCTCCACCTATTGTGAATACATATCCACTTGTGGATTTAGAGTCTTTCGTGTCCGATATCCAATTGGCATCACGGTATCCTTCTAATATCGCTGGATATTTATTGTAAAGTATTCCATGGTTTAATGTATACTTTAAATATCTTAGTACTCTCATTAGAGCTTTCCAATGATCAGTACTAGGATTGCTTGTGAACCTACTTAGTTTGCTCACTGAATATGCAATGTCTGGACGAGTACAATTTGTTAAGTACATCGATCGCCAATTATTCTTGCATATTCCAGGTTGAGAAACTGGTTCCCCTTTGTTTTTGGCTAAATGTAGAGCCAAATCTACTGGGTGTCTTAGCCGGAGGGTCATCAAAGACATTGAATTTCCGAAGAACATTCTCTAGGTAATGGGATTGTGAAAGAACTAATCCTTCAGATGTTCTAGAGATCTTTATCCCTAATATTACATCAGCTAATCCCATGTCTTTCATGTCAAAGTTCTTCTTTAACATGCCTTTGGTATTCATGATTAAATCATGATTACTTCCCATTATGAGCATGTCGTCTACATAAAGACAAACGATAACGAATGATTCAGATGTTCCTTTAATGTAGACACACTTGTCACATTCATTGATCTTGAATCCATTCGATAACATGGTTCTATCGAACTTCTCATGCCATTGTTTAGGTGCTTGTTTAAGTCCATACAAGGATTTTACAAGTTTACACACCTTTCTTTCTTTACCAGAACCACGAACCCTTCGGGTTGTTCCATGTAAATTTCTTCATCAAGTTCTCCATTAAGGAAAGCAGTCTTCACATCCATTTGGTGTATCTCAAGATTATGCACTGCTGCAATAGCTATGAGAACACGAATAGATGTGATCCTTGTGACAGGGGAGTATGTATCGAAGAAATCATATCCCTCTTTCTGTCTAAAGCCTTTGGCAACTAGCCTAGCTTTGTACTTTTCGATAGATCCATCCGCCTTATACTTCCGTTTAAGGATCCATTTGCAACCTAATGGTTTGCAACCTGGAGGGAGATCAACTAATTCCCAAGTATTGTTGAGCATTATGGATTCTATTTCACTGTTAATAGCTTCTTTCCAGAACGAACTATCCGGACCGGATAAAGCTTCTTTAACAGTTGATGGTTCGTTTTCTAACATGTAAGATAGAAAATCAGGACCAAAAGTTTTTTTTCTACTCTTGCCCTTTTGCTACGTCTCGGCTCTTCATCTACGATTTGAGAAGGACCGGATGTAGACTCATGTGTTCTCTTATTAGAACCTGCATCTTTCCTGTCCTTAACCGGAAAAATGTTTTCAAAGAATACCGCATTCCTTGATTCTATAGTAGTTCCTACGTGCATATCCGGAATGTCCGATTTATGCACTATAAACCGATAGGCACTACTATTATTGGCATATCCAATAAAAACACAGTCAATGGTCTTTGGGCCAATCTTGACTTGTTTAGGCTTAGGTACTTCAACCTTGGCCAAACACCCCACACTTTAAGGTATTTAAAACATGGCCTACGATTATGCCACAATTCATAGGGCGTTTTATCAATACCTTTCTTGGGTATTTTATTAAGAACATAATTAGAAGTGAGTATTGCTTCCCCCCACAAGTTGTCGGGTAAGCCTGAACTGATCAAAAGCGCGTTCATCATCTCTTTGAGAGTACGGTTTTGCGTTCGCAACTCCATTAGATTGAGGGGTATATGGAGCCGTTGTTTGATGAATTATGCCGGATTCCCAACATAATCCTTCAAACGGTGCTTCATATTCTCCACCTCTATCGCTTCTAATTTTCTTAATTTTCAAGTTAAGTTGATTCTCAACTTCTTTCTTATAAGTTTCAAAAGCCCCTAAGGCTTCATCCTTACTTCTTAAGAGATAGACATAACAATACTTAGTGCAATCATCTATAAATGTAATGAAGTACTTTTTACCTCCTCGAGTTTGCACTAGTTTTAAATCACATATGTCGGTGTGAATTAACTCGAGAGGAGTCGTGTCTCTTTGTATGGCATTAAATGGTGACTTAGTCATTTTTGCCTCAACACAAACTTCGCACCTATTAGTCGAGTCGGATTTAGTCATTTGGATTAAATCTTGTCTCGCTAATTTCTTAATGGTGTCGAGGTTTACATGTCC
Organism: Adenophora triphylla var. japonica; assembly: GCA_022495995.1. NCBI lineage: Eukaryota > Viridiplantae > Streptophyta > Magnoliopsida > Asterales > Campanulaceae > Adenophora > Adenophora triphylla. The sequence goes on from JAFEMH010001310.1 coordinate 412,154, forward strand.
TAATCTATCATGCCATAAATTAGAACTTTCCGACAAGTAAACATAAGGAACACAACTTTTATTCATCGCACCTTGGCGGATTACAGTCATTACATTCATTTTAAAAAGGCCCTCCTCGAGGTAACCTTTTCCAAGAAACAAACCATTCTTGGTTAGTACAAATTTGTCGGATTCGAATACTAGTCTAAAACCGGCCTTACTAAGCAAAGCGCCGGACACCAAATTTTTACGGATGTCTGGAACATGCAGCACATCCAACAAGGTTACTTCTTTACCGGAAGTCATCTTCAAAATCACGTTTCCAATGCCTTGAACATCGGAGGTCGCAGAATTTCCCATGTAAAGCTTTCTTCCGGAGATGGGAGTATAGGAGGAGAAACTTTCCTTGTTACCACAAATATGGCGGGTAGCACCGGTATCTATCCACCATGCTTTTGGATTCCCCTCCAAGTTTGCAACGTTGGCCTCGAACACAACCGCTGCAAAGTCAAGATCCATGTGGTCAACATTATTCGCCTCTTTCTTCGGGAGACGACAATCCCTTGACAAGTGGCCCGGTTTGCCACAATTATAGCAAGACCCCTTGAATTTCTTAGAGGCCTTCTTCTTCCCTTTCTTAGCATTCCCGGTATTTTCGGAATGCTTTCTCTTTGTGCCACTTGTGCTAGCCTCGGCGAGATTGACCTTAGCCTCCATCTTGCCTTTAGCAACTTTGGCCTCATTCATTCTATTGTTCTCTTCTATTTGAAGACGAACAACAATGTCTTCCAAGGACATCTCCTTGCGTTTATGCTTGAGATAGTTCTTGAAGTCCTTCCACGAAGGAGGCAACTTTTCAATGATGGAAGCCACCTTAAATGGATCATTCATGATCATCCCCTCGGCATCAAGCCCATGTAGAATGATTTGGAATTCATCTACTTGAGTTGTTACCGATTTGGAATCGACCATCATGAAGTCAAGATACTTACCGACGACAAATTTCTTTGACCCGGCATCCTCGATCTTGTACTTCCTTTCCAAAGTGTCCCACAACGCTTTGGCTAACTCGACTGTACTATACACATTGTATAGTGCATCATCAAGTCCATTCAAGATATAATTCTTACAAAGAAAATTACCGTGAGACCAAGCCTCCTTTGCCATTTGCCTTTGGGGGTCCGGATCACCTTTTTCTACCGCCGGAGGATCTTCCTTTAAGAAGCGGTGCAAACTTAGGGTGGTCAAGTAGAAGAGCATCTTCGTTGCCATCTCTTGAAATCCACACCGGTAAATTTCGCGGGTTTCTCACCATGACTGATGTGATGAGTTGTAGGAGCGGGAGCAACGTTGTTGAATGTAGTATCTCCTTGCGGTGGAGGTGTCACATTCCCTTGACTAGATGAAGTGGTGTCTTTCTCGTTTGCCATCTCTTGAAGAAGCGTCAAATAACTCTTACGATTGTTGGAACTTGTGTATGGCTTCTTTAAGATTTAACAGAAAAACTGACGAGAAAAGTAACGGAGATTGAAAGAACAAAAGAAATCAAGTCGAGTCTTGTATTTGATACAATCTCCGTAAGAGTTATTTGTCCCGCACAGGTGCTTACGGTTGAATGACAAAACTCTCGTAAGATAAAACGACTTTTTATTAGTTATAAGGAGCACTCCAATATAACTAATCTAACGAACAACACAATGTTTTGAACTTTGGACTTGAACGGATTGAATGCAACAATATGCAATGATTTGGGTATGATAATCTATCTTACTAGAGGGTAGGAAGGGTAGAAATACAGTATGAGTGAATTGAAATTCGGAGGGGGAAGTATTTAAAGGGAGTCAAAAGGTTTTGTGCCTTTTCTCATGAAAAGGTGCAACATTTCGAAACAGCACAGAGGGCACGACTCGTGCTCCTTGGCACGAGTCGTGACCACGACTCGTTCTTGGGCATCCCACTCGTTCTGATCAGTTTTGAGCCAAGGTCCATTAAGGTCCATTCGTGCTCACGACTCGTGCTCGTAGTCCCCACTCGCTCGATCGCCTTGAGCCAAAAACTTATCGCCCAAAAACACTGTTCAAACCCAATTTGATCCACACAATCAAATTGACCCTTTTAACTAACTTTGTTAAGTCACAAAAGATATTTGTCATTAATTCTCATTCACCCCAAATGGTTTTTGAGATATTCAATGATTTTAGTAATCTACAACAAATGTAGAATACAATTTGTAACTAGTTCCGTTAACACATAACGAACTTCCGTTAGAAATCTAGGTTAACGTTAAGTCAAACTTAACTTTTCGTTACCCATTTCCAACAATCCCCCACATGAATGACAATTAATGCATGAATGCAATTTCGTCCAAAGTTCCGGCGAACTATTATTACATCGGGATAGATAGCTTGTGGCCTTGAATCTTCCCTAGTGAAATATTATCGGATATACTAGCCATTTGGTAGCGAGTCGCTTTGAACCAGTGACTGTCGGGTGTATACCAAGACAATAATACTCACATAATAACAGCTCTAACAATTGTGGTTACGACTCGTGGATTGGAGGCCAAATCGTTCTGAGCAACTTAAGGGGAAATTGGCACGATTCGTGCCCTCAGGCACGAGTCGTGCCATGTGAAAGTCACGAGTCGTGCTGGTCAAGGGACACATGATTCTGAGGAAGGCCAAAAGGGCACCACGAGTCGTGCCCTGGCCTGGCTACTTTGCACCAACTTTAGAGCTGTTCAAACCTAGTCAAACTAGAACCAAAATGAAATCTCTTTAACCTAGATTAAAGTAGAATACTTTGGCTACACAATGACATTTTAAGTGATCAAAATGGAATTGGGAAAGTACTTTTAATCTTGTGTGGAAAACGCTTGGTAGACTAGTTTAGCAACTTGACCAATGTGATCCCAACTTGGTATATTTAACTTGGACCTTTATAGAGGCCATGTATTGTTGTATGATGACTATGTAGGGTGGGTTGATGATACCTTATTGCCTTACTTGAGTTCTTATTCATTGATTATATTATGCATAGTGTGTTAAATAATTGTTGCACTATTATATTGGTTGAACATGAGTATATTTTACCATGTGGCTATGTTGCTTATCACTTTTGTGGATTATATTTCAAGTAACTATTATGTGCTTGATAATGTGTTAATCAGCTGATGTTGGGGGTATAACATAATACGATCAATTATGGAAGTGTGACCTAATGTGATTGGATTATGTTATATTCGCGACCGTCCTCCTCACGTGCCACAGTCGGGGTTATAGCATCTGTATTGAGCCAAACGCCTTACAGAGTTGCTACTATCTTATATGGTTCCCTGAGAAATGGGTCTTATAAGATGTGAGTATTGCTTAAGCAGCTCACCTAAGATTGGAATATTATATCCAATGTTGTACGACTATTGTTCAGACGGGAAAAGGTAAACCGAGGTAATGTAAAGTGTTTACAGCTTTTCTAAAGTGTTATATGCGACTTGTTATGTGTTGCATCTTATTTGGCATATTGCTGCATTCATAATAGCTTGCTGAGATTTATTCTCACCCCTCTCCCTTTAATGTTTTTAGATCCCGAGACAGGCGGACCGGCCAAGTAAGGGCGGAGAGGAGTTTGGAAGTGATTTTGGGGATTGTCGGGGTACGTATAGGTTGGCGTAGAATGTATATTTTGGTATAATTCCTTTATGAAGTTTGTAATTATAAACTTTAATTTCTACGTTAAAATCACAATCTTTTGTAACTAAAACAGTTTAGTACTTTCAAAGTTGGTCCACTCTTCCTCCAATGTGGAGAGTAGTGGAGTTGTTTTGAAATGGTTATGTTAATTGTGTTATGTTTGAAAGTTATATCAAAGTTTTAAAAAGTTTAGGTGATTTGAGTTAGTTTGGGGACGCTCCAACTCGGGACACGCGTTAGGTTCCGAGTCGGGGTCCTCACACAAAGTACCAGTGTAAACTGGCACTGACACTTTGTTAAACTGGCTCTGGCACTTTTTACACGGGCACTTTTATATACATGAACTGGCACTATTCACACTGGCACTCTGTTACACTAACACTGGCACTTTATTACACTAATATTTTTGCTGGCTCTTAAAAACACAAGCACTGGCATTCAAAAACACATGCACTGGCATTCAAAAACACATGCACTGGCACTCAAAAACACATACACTGGTACTCAAAAACACTGGTAATCATTTTTGCTGGCTCTCAAAAACATAAGCACTGGCATTCAAAAACACATGGACTGGCATTTGAAAACACATGGACTGGCATTAGTTTACTGGCACATGACAAAGAAGCGCAAGAAGAAGGGACGCCCTTCTCTCGTAGATCTCCAAAAACGTGCCCTAGAACAGCAACAAAGAGAGCTTGAACTACAACAACAGCAAGAGAGAGAAAAATCCGCCGTTAATTCCAACACACCCAATCGCCGATCCACTCGCCGGAACCCTAACTCAGACGAAATATCTACCCCGCCGTAATTTGTTGACGATGATGATGATGAGCGGAAGGAGAAGAAAGTAAAGCTCGTTGTGCGTTTTCCCCAATCCAATCAACATTTCCCTAGATCGTCGTGGTGGTGAAATACGATTCCGGCCGATTAGAGGGTGAGGGCTAGGTGAGGACGACAATTGGAGAGGGAACTGGTGGTGAAGATGGCCTTTGCGATTAGAGGGAGAAGGGTGAGGAATCTGTTTGCTGTTTGCGTTTGGTTAAAAACACGTTTTTTTAAGCTCACAAAAAACGCGTTTTTTACAAGAATTTGGCTTTAAATTTAATTTAAAAATAATTGGATGTTTTTTATATTTTGAATTTTATTTTATAGAGAAGTAACATCATTTATTATTTAATATAGTTATCTTTTTCAACAAATACTCATGATAGAGTACATTTTTTTTGTGAAACAAATACAAGAAACTCCCCCCCACCCACACACACCAAAAAAAAAAAAAAAAAAAAAAAAAAAAAAAACATGAATTAATGAAACTGCATGAATACAGGCATATCCGTTCCTCTTAATTTGACACTAAAACTTATTCCCAAACCAGAATATCCCTTTCTTCTCTTGATCATCACCTTCATCCTTCTCTATATAAACACACTTCTTAGATTCTCTCCACAACGCTTTCAAAACCGGAGTTCTATCACACTGATAATACTCTCCCAATATCGGTTTGATCGCTTTCGTGACCTCCGTTCCATGATAATGAGGAATACCCGAGAACAAATGGTGGGCCACGTGTGTATCTGTAATGTTATGGAACACAATATTTAGTATCCCATAATCTCTATCAACGGTAGATAACGCTCCTCTCAACCAGTTCCATTCAGAGTCGTCGAAATGAGGCAAAGAAGGGTGGGTATGGTGGAGATACGTTATGGTCACGATGAATGCGTTCATGATCATCAAAGGTCCACCATAGATGCAAAACACCCAACCAAAACTCGTTGCTAGTCCTAGGGTGTATAATCCGTATGCGAACGCAATAAGACCGATATCAGATATAAAGATTAGGATGCGTTCTCTGTCGTTGAAAATGGGACTCTTGGGATCATAATGGCTAGCAAATCTATCATAAGGTCTTCCGGCTGCGTTTACGGATAGATAAAGATACCAACCTAGAGTGAGTTTTACTAGAATGGTAAGTACTCGGCCTAGTGGATTGTCAAGGGCATAATTGACCTTTGTTTGGATCTTTTCTTTGGTTTTAGGCACATAAACCTCGTCGTGCTCGAGAGAACCCGTGTTAGCGTGGTGACGCCTATGACTAATTTTCCAAGAAAAATATGGCGTGAAGAGAGCAGAATGAAGGAAAAACCTAAAAAGTCCTCGAGGAATTGGTTATCACTAAAGGCATGGTGACCACAGTCATGAGCAACGAGCCATAGACCCATCATAACACAACCTTGGGCGAACCAATAAAGAGGCCATAGGACATATTGGAAAGGGTGTGGGACCAAGGGGATGTAAGTTGTGGCAAGGTAGTAGAAGATGGTAACTGCTGTTAGGTCGTAAACTAGGTAGGAGAATGAACGAAGGGTTGATCGATGGAAGCAATGGGGAGGTATGGCCATCTTGATATCGCCTAATGTAAATGGAGGTTTCGATGTTGGGGCTCGTCGGAGCGATTCCGCAGGAAATTCCATCGGAGATATCTTGAGTTCATCTGCAGTACCCATTTGCTCAAGTAGCTTGTAGATCTCTTTGTGTGGTGTTTCTCACTTGTTTGAATTTTGAATCTCTAGTAGGGTTTATATAGACTTTGGTTTTCAAGAAAGTCCAGATATTGGAATCCCTCAAAAGTGTTTTTATTTTAAAGCATGACTATGTGTTTTAAGCAACCTGCAAGCTGCTTGTTTTATTCTTGCAGTAGTACTATTCTTTTAACTCAACATGAAATGCCATTGGTCTATTGTCATTGTGGAAACAATAGTATAACTTTAAAATAGTCAGTTTTAATAATAAAATTGTTTGACTGTTATAACTAGCGAAAACACTAGTATAACTTTAAAATAGTCCTTTTAATAATAAAATTGTTTGGCTATTTGGCAGTTTTAACTAGCGAGTCTATATACTACTCCGTCCCAATAAGAGCTGCCCATTTTTTGGGCAGCACGCAAATTAAGAAAATGGGGGGAAGTAAAAATGTTGTGAGTGTAATTTGAAAATAGAAGAGAGAATAAGTGGAGAGAATAGTAAATTATAATGGTTTTGTGAGTATTAAAATAATGGATGAGAGAGAATGAGTGGAGGGAATAGTGAAGATTCCTTTGCCAAAAAAGGAAAGTGAAAGCTATTAATGGGATACCCAAAATGGCAAAATGGGAAGCTACTATTGGGGCGGAGGGAGTATTTAATAGTAAAATTGATAATTATAGCTCGCCCCCAAATTATGCCTTAAAACACTTAAATCGTAAAATTGATGGTTTTTAACCGGATTGTTTTAAATTTATATATTTATTAAAAATATGTTCTGACAAGATTTTTTTTGAAAAAAAATAAGACCAATGTTTTTGGGGACCAAAGGAAGATATGAATACCAGTATGCTTAAAAAATACTCCCTCCGCCCCACTTCAAATGGTCCCTTGGTTTATTTCACGGTTCTTAAGAAAAATGAATAAAGTGGGTAGTGTAAGTGTGAGTGTTTCACACATATTTTCCAAGGATGTTTTTTAATTATTAGGATTTGTATCTTTCTTAATTTTAGAATATATTTGTAAATATCTTTTTAGTTTATTTAGTTATTTATTTTATTGACTAATCTACTAATAAAATATGGATTTGTTTTAGTATATTTTGTTTATTTTGTAGGACTCTCACACAAGGAAAGAGTTCAAGTAAAAGAAGGATTCTTGCTTGGACAAACTAAGGAAAAGAAGTCTAAAGGCTGAGGGTTGCTGAGTGGATAAAATGATAAAAGAGATTAGATTGAAGATATGTTGATCAAGATTCAGTCATCCTAATCTGAAGACTTCTTGGCTATAAATATGAGGATCACCCCTCATTTGTTCATACAGTTTTTAAGCTCTTAGTTGCTCAAGTTCCATACTACAGAAGAATGTTTTTTTCTATGAGAGTTATTTGGTTATTTTGTCATTCTCTTAGTTTCTTTTTGTGTAAACCGATTCAAAAGCATTTTAATAAGAGAAGTTTTATTGTCTACAGCAATTGCTGTAGATAAGTGTTACTTTGGTGTTTTAAATTCGTTTTTAATTTTATTATTCCGCTGCTTTTATCGCTGATGCTAGTGCTGATGTGATAGCATCAGGACTCACATCAGGCGTCTGTAACTTCCTGTGCACTTCCTAGCCGCTCCATTTCTTTCAGGTAGAAATTAAAGGAGAGAGAATGTAAAAGTTAAATGTGTGGTAGGGAATAGGAGAGAGAATGTAAAAGTTAAAAATATTTAATAAGAGAGAGAATGAGTGAGAGGAATAGTAAGTTAATGATTGGTTTTTTTGTAAATATGTGGAGATGATAAGGGTATAAATATATGGAAAACTTTCCATTTATGGAAGGGACCAATTGAAGTGGGACGTCTCAAAAAGAAAATTGGACCATTTGAAGTCAGACGGAGGGAGTATAATTTTACATTTTTGATGTTTTATGTTTACATGTAAATTTAAGTTAAACTAATAAAGGACAGTTGAATATGGTTGCTAGTTGACGGCAAACACTTGCAACTCAATAGAGGCATTTTCCAAAAGGGTGGTATGCTGAATTTGGGTTATTGTAGTTGTATGTTTTTATTTTTATTTTGCAAAAATAAATTTTAAGAAGACGAACGATCGGAGTTTCATTGCAAAGTTGAGAATTTTTATGAAGACGTACTGATGCAGATCGACGGCAGATTCTGGAATTATTATTTTCTGGAACTATTATTTACTTATCTTTTATTATTTTCTTTTTATTTTCGAAATTATTATTAGATAGGTAATATTTTGATGTTTTAGAATAGATTTAAGAGATATTTTGTTATTTTTTAGTCCTATTATGTTACCATAAAGCTTAGGGGTAATTTTAGTAGGCTTTGACTTATTTTTCAAGTTGTAGGAGTCATATAAAACGTAAAATCTAAGGAGAAACGCGTTTCTCCCTATTGTATGGAGAAACATGTTTTTTAATATCCAGAAACCTTCAAAATGAATATCCAGAAACCTTCAAAATGTTTCTGGATATTCATTTGATGGTTTCTGGATATACATTTGAAGGTTTATGGATATCTAGAAACCTTCAATAAGCAATTTCTGGATATGCACCTAACACATTTCTGGATATACATTCACATACTTCTGGATATGCACCTAACACATTTCTGGATTGCCAGTTTAAAGTTTCTGGATATTCATTTTGAAGGTTTTTGGATACTCATTTTGAATGTTTCTGGATATTCATTTGATGGTTTCTGGATATACATTTGAAGGTTTCTGGATACTATAGTTTCTGGACATGGTTAATTGTGTGTTTCTGGATATTCAATTTGATAGTTCTGGATATTAAAAAACACGTTTCTCCATAACTTATGGAGAAACGCGTTTCTCCGGAGACCTACTCCATATAAAATGGGGTCATATGTTAAAATCGAAAATTAGAGATTTTGATTATTGAATTAAGAAAATAATGAAAAAGCTGAGGCTTTATGTATATTGGGTTTGTAACCCATTGTTTCTGGTTCTTTCCGTTCGGTATCAATCTCAAGGCTTCATTCGACATCATTTGGTATCAGATTCCTGGACGGAGGTATCGATATTCATGGCCGAACAAGGGCGTAGTGTTCGTGGCGGAAAAGATGTTCGGGGATGGAACCGTGGAGCGGATTCCAGTCAAGACGTTCATCATCGCAAACGTGGCATACATGATATTGAGGTAGACGAAGTGCGAAAGCAGATTCAACAACTCCAGAACTTTTAGGCGCGTGTGGAGCATCCACCGATGGGTTCAGATTCGGATTTAACATCCGAGGACATGGAGTTTCATGAAGGGGTCACTCTCTTCAACCAGGGTCACAAAATTGGGTCCACGAATGCGGCAGATCCTTCAAGGGATATCGAGGCAGAAATCGAGAGTCCGGGGATTAAGGTATGGCATATCCAGATGTATTTCGTGCCCCATTATCTATCGTTACTGTTGAAAGGGTTTTTGATGATCCATCATCACCCTTTGTTTTATTAGACAGTTTTGATCAGTTTGTTGATTGGTCAAAACCTCCGATTTTTGACATGTGTGACTGTGATATTTGTCAATTGGAAAGGTCATACTCGGTTGATCGAAAAACACCTTGTTCAAAATTTCCGTCAGATAAATTATCAAGGAATTTTGGGTTCGTTAATTGTTTTTATCCTTAAGAAGATCCTTTCGATTGGTTGTTCTCCGGTCAGATTTGTCATCAGACTGTCAAGAAACTGTTATTCGAAGATTGTGTTACATAATTTTGGGCGGATTGGATGGATATTTTGATGAGTAATACGAAATATAAAATTCGTCGACGATTTATGGATAAATTTCAAGATGTATTTCCTAAAGCAACATGTCAAATTCGAGGACGAATTTTTTCTAGGAAGGGAAGAATGATGCAGATCGACGACAGATTTTGGAATTATTATTTTCTGAAATTATTATTTACTTATCTTTTATTATTTTCTTTGTATTTTTGGAATTATTATTTGATAGGTAATATTTTGATGTTTTAGAATAGATTTAGGAGATATTTTGTTATTTTTTAGTCCTATTATGTTACCATATAGCTTAGGGGTAATTTTAGTAGGTTTTGACATGTTTTCCAAGTCGTAGGAGTCATATTAAAATGGGGTCATATGTTAAAACCGAAAATTAGAGATTTTGATTATTGAATTAAGAAAATAAAGGAAAAGCTGAGGCTTTCTTTATCTAGGGTTTATAACCCATTGTTTCTGGTTCTTTCCGTTCGGTATCAATCTCAAGGCTTCATTCGAAATCACGTACAATCATTGATAAATTGCCCCTGCAATGAAAAAGTCTAGCTCATGTCAAATAGTGAATCTTAATGTTGAACCAAATCTCCAATGTAAGCTCTTATGAGCAATGACATGTGATGCCAAAATGCTTTACCAATCCAAATATAATTGGACACGGCGAGATAAGTATCTATTTAGTCCCTAACCTATAATCACTTTTTCGTTTTAGTCCGGATTGTATTTTTTTTCCGTTCCCCCCTTAACCTCATTTCTTTTGTTGATGTCGTCCTTTCGTAAGTCCTACGTCAATTTCTCCGTTAAAAATGATGACATGGCGTGCTCCATCATCAATTTACTTAGGTGTAACAATGTTGTCTCAATTAATATGAATCAAAATCTGACATGGAAGTATAGGGACTTATAATACAATAAACTAAACTTTATACTCTGAAATATAAATAATTCAAATCAAATTAAATTTTAAACCCAATAACTTACCCTTACCCTCCTACAACCTAGATCTGAAACCCTAACACTACTAGAATCAGGCCTCTTACCGACGGAAATTTCCGTCGGTAATTCCCCAGATCCGTCGATAATGTCCATTTACCGACGAAAATAGTCCGTCGGATTCCGTCAGAAATAATTTGTTGGTAATACCGACGGACCATTTCCGTCGGTATTACCGGCGGATAGACCGTCGGCAAACAGAAAATTCCGCCGGAAATCGTCCGTCGGAAAGCAGGTACGCCGGCCGGTTTGCCGGAGCCATTACCGGAGGTTACCGACGGAAATTTCCGTCGGTAAATATTAAAATAATAAAATATTAAAACCCATTACCGACGGCTAAATCCGTCGGAAACCTTAAGATTAACCGGCGGATACATCCGTCGGTAATCTGAAACGTTGCCGACGGTTAAATCCGTCGGAAACCTTAAGATTTACCGGCGGAATGTCCGTCGGTAATATGAAACTTTGCCGGCGGAAATTTCCGTCGGTAATGAATTTTATTTTTTTGTTTTTTAATTATTTACAAACGGAAATATCCGTCGGTAACGATATTAATTATTTTTTTTGGATATTTACCGACGGAAATTTCCGTCGGTAATTTGACCAGATTTTTTTAAAAAAATTCTATTTTATTATCAAACCACCTGTAAACCTGTCAAACCTGTTTTAAACAAATCCCAACATAAAAGAAACACAAACAACCTACAAACAACCTGTTTCGCTTGAAACAACCATCAAAACCAAGCGAAACAGGAAAGGGATAAGGGGTAATGGGAAAGGGGAAGGGAAAAAGGGGAAAAGGAAAATGTTTTGTTTGAACATCAAATAAAGGGAAACTGTATCAAACAACCTGAAGCGAAAGGGGAAAGGGGAAAGGGGAAAAGGGGAAAGGGAAAGGGGAAAGGGGAAAAGGGGAAAGGGAAAGGGGAAAAGGGGAAAGGGAAATTGTTTCGCTTGGGGAAAAGGGAAGGGAAAGGGAAAGGGAAACAAAATATATTTGTTTGATTACATGCCAAATAAAATGAATGTTTAACTACCACGACCCCGACCACGAGCGCTGCCGCTACCGCTACCGCTACCACCGCCACTTCGCCTAAGGTATTGACCGAGTGACTCATCAGAAGCATTACCGCTATTATGTGGCTGTGGTTGCAAATTCATGGTAGCCAAGTATTGTTGCATGCGCTGCTCAAGCTGTTGCTCCAATATGCTCATGCACAGGCCTCCACCTGGATTTGCATCTGGGCCTGCACCTGGCTCTGGATCTGCTCCACTCGCCTCTCAACCTCTCTGTTGACCCGATCATCAAACGCCTCTTGATCCACATGCTGACTACCGCCGGAAGAAGAAGATGAAAAGTATTGCGTAGTAGGGCTGCGGAATGGCATGTTAAAATACCCAGCACCATGTCCTCCGAATCCAGGCAAGCGGTCTCCCTTTGGTTGCTTGTCTCCGAGGACAATGGCTGCCCAAAGCTTTTCATGAAAGGCGGGCCACTCGGTGCTCTCAGGCGCCATACTTCCTTCTTCAATAGCCTCGTCACGAGCCCGCCTATCATACTCTTCCTGAAAAAAAATACATTATACACTATGGCAGAAAATAATATTTCTTTAACTAAATAATTTATAATTTACTAATAGAAAATACTATTAACACTTAGAGAACAATAGGATTAATACATTATACACTATGGTAGAAAATAATATTTCTTCCCCATCTTCATCATCGGACCTAGATATATACCCTTCTCCTTCCTCATCCTCCACATTGTCATACTCGATTTCATTGAAAGTGACTTCCTCCCCTAGTGGACGGGTGTTTTCGGCCATTAATGCTTCATCCTCGATAGTGTATAATCAACCATGTCTAGTATACACTCAGAGAACAATAGGATTAATGCAACCGAAATATCTCAACTATCGACTATTCAAGCAATAACATTAATTTTATAAACAAGATGAGAGTCGTTATCATCCACAACTATCAAAACCCTATCTCAGCTTAGACCAAGAAAGACAGTGCAAACAAGTTCTCGACTGTTTGAGCAAAGGATTTTCTGTTTAATAAGAGTTTTTCGGTTTCCTTTGTCCTCCTCTCTAAGGATCTCAAACATCAGCCATGTTCTTGGCAAAGGCTGCTTTACTCTTCACTTGGTGGTATACGGTCACAAGTAAAAACAAGGTAACAAGTATAACACTAGTGAAGAGAAAATGTATCTTTCCTCCAATTTTTTCAATCTCCACCTTCCATTTACCCAAGATCTTGATTGCAGAATCTTCCTTATGAGCTTGAAAGCTGGCGATGTTGCCCTCAATCTCACAGTTGCTTCGCATGTTTTGCGAAGCAACCGTGAGATTGAGGGCAACACCGCCAGCTTTCATGCTCTTGAGAAAGATTCTGCAATCAGGATCTTGGGTAAATGGAAGGTGGAGATTGAAAAAATTGTAGGAAAGTTCTGTTTTCTCTTCACTGGTGTTATACTGTTACCTTGTTTTTACTTGTGACCGTATACCACCAGTAAGAGAAAACAGACACTGACAAGAACATGGTTGTGATGTTTGAGATCCTTAGAGAGAAGAGGACAGTGAAACTGGAACAACTCTTATTAAACAGAAAATTCTTTGCTCAAACAGTGGAGAACTTATTTGCTCTATCTTTTTTGATCAAAGATGGACGAATTTTGATAGCTGTGGGTGAGAAAGACTCTCATCTTATTTATATATATACATATATGTATATTTTTATTTTTATTTTTTATTTATTATTATTATTATTATTTATTATTATTATTATTTTATTTTATTTTATTATTATTTATTTATTTTATTTATTTTATTTATTTTGTTTATTTATTTTTATTTTTTATTTATTTATTTTATTTATTTATTTCATTTTTTTACTTACTTATTTATTTTATTTATTTATTTTTATTTTTTATTTATTAATTTTAGACATTCACCCCCCTCACTCCCCCTTTGACTTTACACAAGCCATCTAATACAAATTAAGAGTAAACAGTTGACTGCTTGATCAAAAAGTGTGATCCGACCTAAGGTGCATCTAGGGTGCCTGATTGATATCAGGCACTCAAACGTAGGCGAGATACATCACCGTTCGCGATGCCGTCAATCGCCCCAAAATAGGATCTAGAACTAGTGAGGTAGTGTGCGGCAGATTATACATAACCCAATAATTCTAATTCAAAACAACATTTTCACCAAATTAGCCCCAACTTCTTAAATCTACATATACCCACATACATAAACATGACAGCCATGAAAAAATAACTTACACATACCAAGTTATAGATTAAATTAAGAACAAAGATGGACATGAAACATATAAACATTTATAAAAACAATCACAAATCTTTGTCCGGATAAACAATGGTTACAGTTTACACAGAGGAGACAAACAGACCAAATAGCTCATAACAATAAGCACATATTCTATTATCTATATTACAATCAAACATAAACCGAGCCTAAATTAATATGCTATCTAAAGTCCTTTGAGAAATCTTGTGATGGTCTTTGAGAAATAGAAAGGAGAAATTTTTACCGAAATTAGGAAAGAATCGGCGGCAACGGGGCGAATGGTCATGACAAATGAGAGAGAGAGAAAGTGAGAGAGAGAAATCGAGTGTTGAAATCCCGAAAATCTTGCTATTATGTTTAAGTAAATAAAAATGTTTTAAAAATAACATTTTTTTGGGACGGTACTTTGTTTTTCTTTTAAAAAAGATTTAATTTTCTTAAACTCCAACCATCACGTACAGTATTATTATTTTATTTTTTTTACTGTTGGAATCCTGAAAATCTTGCTATTATGTTTATCACTAGTTTCTCTATATAATTTCTCCCCAAACTAAATCATCCATCTGAATATTTTCATCCTACCTAATTACTTTCTTACACTCACTAAATACAAATATTCATCCATAATTAGCTATTCGAGAACAAACGAGTCAATTCTCAGTTAATTTTTACCAACTAAAATCAAGCAAACCCTAATTCTCTTTCAAAAACACTAATTACCAAATTTACCAAAAATAGTCTATTTGGGATGGCAAAAAAAAAAAAACAGAAGTAAATAAAGGACTAAAAAAAAAACAGAAGCAAAAAAAAAAAAAAACAGAAGTAAAAAAAAACCCAATTGAACAAAACCACCATAACTTGATTAGGTTTGATCCAAATTGAATGATTTAATTATTTAGTTTAGGCTTAGAATATCAACAACATTTTAAATAGCAAAATTCAGAAACTAAAAATATTATTAGTAGAGTTAAAGCTAGAAGAAACATTAGTTGAATTTATAAAAATGAAATAAACAAAAAAAATTCAGTCACCCAATTTTTAACAAAACAAGTTACAAGCTAAAGGGGGAGGCAGAGAGAGTTAACCTTACCGTGAGTGATTTTAAACGGCTGAAGTTGAACGGAGGGATGGCGGACGGCGATGGCAACGGCGCTGGAACGGCAACGGCAACGGCGAATCAATGATGCTGGAAGTGATTTTTAAGGATTAAATGAGAGAGAGAGTGAGAGAGAGAGAGAGGAAACGAGGGAGAGAGAGAATTACTAACCTCACCGGTGAGAGATGACGACGGAATGATGGCGCTGAACGGGGGCAACGACGCTGCTTGCTGTGAGTTCGTGATTTTAATTTAGACGTAAATGACTGGAAAAGGCGTAGGGTTTATATTTATACGTCTTATTACCGACGGACGGAGTCCGTCGGTATTGCCGACTGTAGTTTTTACCGACGGAAATAATAGCGTTACCGACGGACCAAAATAAAAATTTAAAAAAAAAACCCGGCAAATGAAAATTATTTTTCCGTCGGTAACCCTTTTATGTCCGTCGGTAAAATTCCGTCGATAATCGGGCTGTTTCTAGTAGTGTAAAAAGAAAACAAAACATTTCTCTCTTTTCTCTCTCAGCTCCTACCTTTCCTCTCCAGCCTCTTTACTTCCGGGCAGCCTCAATTCTGGCCAGATCCTCTTCCCACCCTCTTCACTTCTGCCTACACCCTCTCTCCCTCTCTTCATTTACCTTGATCTTGAGTCTCGCCCCACCTCATCCTCCATCCCAAACAACTGTCGCCTCCAACCATCGTCGTCCTACTTCCCCCTTCTTCACTTCTTCAGTCAACATCCTTTTGCCTGAGTAGGGGAGACTGATATCTTTGAATATGTAGTCGCATCATTCGAGATACTGATTTCTTTCCATCTCAACCTCCATTGCCGTTATTCATCGCTTCTGATAGCTCTCTCTCTCTCTCTCTCTCTCTCTCTCTCTCAGGGTCATCGACATTCCCACTATCCGGCCCCATATTCTTTTATTTGGCTTCTACGCTTCTCCCTCTTTCTTGCCTTACCGCCTCCTCCCTCCCTCCTCTCACATGTCCCCTCTCTCCCAATCCGCACACTAAAGACTCGTCCCTAATAACCCGCTTAAAATCTGCTTCAATTTCTTTCCAGATCTAATATTTTATCTCAATATTTCCAGTATTTGAATTTTTTTTTTTTCAAATCGAGGTGCTTTGTTATTTTTCAGATCTGGGATTTGATTTCTATTTGTTTAGATTTTGGTGTTTTGTGTTGATTTTAAATAAAATTTTTAATTTAAATTTTCATTCAGATTTGGTGGTGTTTTTAATAGACGTGGTGGATATTAGATGGTGGGTGACGATTATTTGGTGGTGTTGAGTGTTCAGTTTGAAAGATGGCGGTGGTGACAAGTGTTTGGTTTGAAGGGTGGTGGTGGTGACGGGTGTTTGGTGGTGCTTGGGTGTTCAGTTTGAAGGGTGATTGTGGATGGTGGTGATGACGATGGACATCTGATAGTGGCAGTGATGGTGGTGGTAGGAGGGTGTTCAGTTTGAAGGGTGTTCAATTTGAAAGATGGCGGCACTACTACATTTTTGAGCTAATGTAACGAATCTAATGCAACTATCATGCTAATGTAACACATCTAATGCAACCTTTTAAAAATGGCGTTGCATTATTTTATCTATATGCAATGATGATTTCGAGTTAATGCAACAACTATGACCTCGGCGTTGCATTAGGATATTTGGCATTACATTAGATCTTTCTAATGCAACGGCTTAGTTAGTAATGCAACGCCCTCTGTAAAGCCAAATGAATTACGCGCGCGGGCTCTAATTTTCCCCAAATTAATATTTTCCTCGTTTTTTAATGGAAAAAATTGAAGTACCACAAAACTCGCTTTCTCTCTCCAACAGGTAACACTCTTCTCTCTTCTCTCCTCTAATTCTCTCTCCAGCGATTTCTCTCTCTTCTCCTTATTTCTCTCTGCAAATCCTCCCGCTTCTCTCTCTAGAACGGTTGCCCTAGCTCTTCAAGCTTTGTCGTCACGTCGTCACAATCCTTCAATACAGGTAACACTCTTCTCTCTTCTCTCCTCTGATTCAATCCGTGCCCTGATCCAATTTGAGTACCTCTAGAGGATAGACCTCAACAGAAAACTGAAGAGTAACGGCAGCAAGTGATTGAGTTCAGTAGTTCCTCAAACTTGGTTTGGATGGACCGGTAATGTTCTTCAAGATTTTCCCTAAATCTCTCTCACTTTTAGTTTTAAGCTTTCAAGACTATTTTCATCTAGATTTGTAATTTCACTTGCCCTAAATCTTCCCTTCCATCTGATTTTGATTTCCCCCAATATTCATGCCCTAAGTTTCTTCCCTATGACTTTTCTAATTTTTTTAGTCCACTCAAAATGAGTAGGAGAGAATATTCGCCTCCATAGAATGCTGCTTCTTAACGCATTACAAAAGTTCTTAACATTAGTGGAAGACTGTATTTCCATGGAGCCCATATCTACCAACTTTAAACACCCACCATCATAGAACCATAAGGTGTATGGATAGGACACAAAATAATCCTTGTTATTTATTAATCTAATCAGTTATATTCTGATTAATTATTCTATTTTAAGATGCTTTCTTCTTGTGTAATGATTTGAACCTCAAGAGTAGGTCGTAATCTATGCTCTCATAATATTTTACAGGCATTCTTACTCTTATTAAGCTCTAACCCTGCATCGGTGAGATTAGGTTTGGCATATTGAATTGTTAATACAACTACATTAGCGGAGATAGTACCCATGACAAAAAAAAGGGTCAATTCAATATTAACATTGGATCCCTTGTTTCAATGTAGCAACCAACCCAAGAAGTTTCTACCTTCCATGATTCAAAGCAGCAAGACTAAACCTGTTGCTGGTGACGTTAATTTGGGTTATCTAAAAAAAAATAAAATTGCTTCGCTTAATATAGACAGCTAAGCAAGGCTAGGATCTGATGAGATTACACTACTTCAAGTTCCCTAGTTTAAACCTGTTGCTGGTGACGTTAATTTGTGTATTGCTTTGTTTGTACTTGTACGATGATGCTGTCGTTTAACATTTTAATGAAATACTTCCCCCGTCCCAAAATGAAGGTCCAAAAATTTTCAAATTTACTCTTGATATCAAGAGCAAATTTAAATTTACTCTTGATAAAGAGCAGAAGCATAATTTTAGGGCTAAAATTTAAAACTTAAAAGCTAGAATTAACTAGTAACGAAGGCTCAGTGGCAGGTGGTGCAAGCTTAGTGTAACTCTGCCTTTTGAGCTCATACAAGAACTTGTTTCCTATAGAGCAGAAGCACTTTCTGTACTGCTATTGCTATTTATTATTATTTCCTACAATCATTTTAGTTTGTTCTAATTAATTCTGAACAAAAATAGATTTTTTTTTTTGAAAATGATGTGAAGTCGTTTACTGTCTGCATCTTGTTATCGCTTTTTGTGTGATATTATGCAGTCAGAGTGCAGCAATGAGTTTACATGGCATTGTGGTCTCTTGGTGCCTAAATACATAATCTAGACATCATTGTTACATTTTACCCTTTATTATATGCCATCATCAAATATCTTATGGATATGCATCGTGTTCATCCAGAATGTAACGACACTTTTACCATATGTTGTTTGTGTATCCTTTATTTAAAATTTTTTTTTTGGAATTTGTTTTAGATTTGAATATTGATAAAAACTTGACAACAGCTATTCCGCCGATTCTCAGTTCGTGAAGCCCCAATTCTCAGTTCGTGAAGCCTTAATCAATCGCAGCTAACAGAACATACTCTCAATTCTTCCTAAATAATGCAAAGGGGATTTCTTAAGGTATACAAACTAGAGTTTCATTGTCCTTTTCTGTTAAATATTGGCATGTGCTTGTCCTTTTCGTTAAATATTAGGATGATTAAATTAAACAAAAAATAATGCTGAAAGTTTCTTATTTTGATGCAGTAGCTTTTTATAAGTTAAAATTTTGATCAGTGTTAACTAAGAGAGATGGATAGTGGAATTAAGGAGTGGTGGATGGATCCTATATGGAGTGAGGAATATGAACAAGGAGTCAACGAATATATTGAAAAGGACTTTTCTACAAAGTCTCAAGGAAATCAAATTTGTTGTCCATGTGAATGTTGTCATTATCGTTATTGGCGTAATGAGAATGTTGTGAGAGATCTCATAATTTGTGATGGTTTTGTGCCAAGAACAGACAAGTTGTCAGAACTAGGAATCGACATCCAAAGAGAAACATCCGCTTTGGGTGTAGATGAACGGCCAAAAGCAAAAACCGGTTGCGACTATTCGGAAAAGGTGTGAGGCATTCTGATTTGAAGAAAAATGATAAGAAATTAGGTTATATAATCCCCAATGAGTTCTTGGAGAGTATGAAAATGGAGTTGGTGCAACAACTTGCACCCAGCCTTGCGTCTATCATTGTAAATCAACTTCAAGAAGCTAATCCCCGAATGGATCTGGTTGTTCCTGATTTTCTCGGACCTTCGGTTGCAAAGGATGTGAATAGTGCCCTGCCTGTCAACGAACAAAATGGGCAGTCTGGTGAGACAGTTAATCAGGTACTTTCTTTTTCTCTCTCTAGTTTATCTTAATTTTATTGAGTGCCCATTTCCAATTCAAGTTGATCTGTTGTTTCATTCATTTTGTTTTTCTTTTGATTGTTGATTAGGATGTGTTTTGGATTCATTGTCAACCGAAATAGTATGATGTATTCTGTTGTGAAGACATTGCTTTTTGTGTGTTTTTTTCCTTTTTGTTTATCTAGATGGACCATTTTCTGGTCTAATGTTGGTTTATTGTTAGTATCAATTTTATGCTTTCTTATTAGCTCAAACATCCATGCCTTCGTGTATCTATATCTAGCTTGTTCTGTGTATTTACATGTAGTTATCTTACTGAATAGCTGTTTATTAAGCATCTGGGGTCATCTTGGTGGGGGTGGGTACCATGTTGTATTCTACCCGAATCTTGAAATTCCACCTGCTCGACCTCTTCCAGACTTTCAATTTCCAATAGAGTATCCCAGTCTTGCTCAGTCGAAATATCATCTGCCAATATTTCTGATTCATTCTGAGAGAGATCTCTAGAATGAATTAGGGGGGTCAAATATTCCTCAACATCATAAACCACAGAAGGATTCCTCATAGTTCCCTTCATATCCAGAGGGGACATGTCACCAGACTGCTGTTCTATTTCTGTCCTGAACAAACCCCATTTCCACTCACCCTGTTTAAGCTGAGAAATCGATCCTGGGAGTTGAGAGTCTGATGGGTGTGTAAGAACATTTTCCAAGAGCTTCGCATAACCAGCTATGCATTCTGATGCCAGCATGTTCCTGGGAAGCAGCCTCCCAGAGGAAGCCACAAAATGCGCAAATTTGGATAGCCTCCCATTGGTTATCAGAGGCACGAAGGCTTTCATCAATGCATCGGGTTTATGTTTCGAAAAAATAATGCCATGAACTCCATCAACAACATGGGATTTAGAAACTTGTATATTGGAAAGAACAAAAATCAAATTACATTCTAGTCTTATTAATATGCAAAGAGAAACTAAATTAAGCAATATAGACTTACATATTTTTTAATCACGGGCTAATCCATATGACATTGCTCTAGTAAGTAATGAAGGAAAACCTTGCTCGTCTTGAGAAGAACCATAGAGAACAATGTCAGCCATCAATAACAGACCATCTGCATCTCCATTTAAACCATAGTGCCTAAGAGAACCGCGGTGAAGTCCCAAGTGAATAGCAATTTCCTACATGAATAACAAATTGTTTATAGCTTTAAACCATAAACATAGATCAATAATGATGGTTTATTGTTAGTATCAGTTTTATGCCATCTTATTAGCTCAAACATCCATGCCTTCATGTATCTATATCTAGCTTGTTCTGTGTATTTACATGTAGTTGTCTTACTGAATAGCTAAATTTTCTGTTTATTAAGCATCTGGGGTCATCTAGGTGGGGGTGGGTACCATGTTGTATTCTACCCGAATCTTGAAATCCCGTTTCCATTTCTAACTGGGATTGTTTAATTAATTGCACTGAGAAGTTTAAGGTACATGACACTCCTGTCTTTGGTTAGCTCCTTGGCCTTTTAAGTCTTGGTCATCAGGTAATTACAGTTGAAATCTATTAACCGAAAATCTCACTTGAGTTGCCTCTGTTTTGGCTTTGGAAATTTTTAGGTTATCATGCTTCTGTGATTTATTAATTTTTAGGTTATCATGCTTCTGTGATTTTCATCCTGTTTAGGTTCAATTTTAGGCTTGTCTTGCTATGGGTCTGTACTGTAACACATTACTGCATTACCATTTGCGTAAAAGACGGTGCTCCATATTCTCACCTGCTTAGTAAGTTATTTGTATGTAGAGTGCCAACGACAGATGAATTCAATTGTTTTAAGCGTTTTTCTGGTGATTTGAGTCTCAATGAGCTAATGGGGCTAAGCAATGTTTAAGTTGTTGGTTTAAGTTGTTTTACTGATTTAGGGATGGTAGAAGTATCCTTTTGTAAAGATTTGTTCACAAATTATTAGTGTTACAATTTATATACAGAAGACAAGAACATGTAAACAATCCCAATTATTACTCATTCAAGTTGTTTGGTTTAAGTTGTTTTACTGAATGAGTTCTCTTTCTTCTTTCTCCTTTCAGGTAGAGAGTGATTGAGATATGAGCTAGTTGGAAACTTTTGGAGGTGATGGATGTGGTTTTACCCATCCAAAAGATATATTTCCTAGCTTATTTGGTGCTCGAAACCTTGAGAATTTAATGTATTTTCTAGTGTTTTGAAAGTTCAGGGGTTGAAGTGTAACAATGTTGAAAACGGAGGATTGGAGCATACTTTGGAAGCTTTTGGATCAAATTGCAATTTTGGAAAATTTGGGACAAAACGGAAATTACGAAGTTCAAGGACCAAAGTGGAAATATTGGAAATTAAGGGACTAAATTGGAAATATGGAATTTTTGGACGAATTTGATATATAAAAATTCCTGGGTTAAAATGAATAATAAAATCCTAAAGAGCGAAGTGCAAAAGAATTCATTAGAGTGGCCAAAATGCGACTGCAAAATTGTGGGACGAATCGAATACCAAAATGATACAAATTGTTAAACCAAGTTATGGAAGTGGCCGAGGGATTGAAGGAGAATGGCCGGCCAAGGCTTGCCAAAATGGGGCCAAACCAAATCATTTGGCCGAGCAATGCTAGGACATTTGGGGCCAAGTTTGGGGTTGTTGACAAAATGGGCCTAGCTTGAAGGATAAATGGGCCAGGCAAAGCAGGCGCACGACCAGTTGCAGTGGGCGCACGCCCGAAAGTATCCAGATTGAGTACAGGCGTACACCTAGTCAAAGTGGGCGCGCGCCCGGTATGTACGGACAGATGTAACCAGTTTCCTTATTTTGGACGGATTCTAAAAATTTTCCACAGATTTGCACAAAATCAGCCACGGATTTCGAGAGATCTTCTATTTTGACTAGAATTTTGACCCTAATTTGTTTCCAAAAAGGATTTCTACTTCCCTCCTCCTATATAAATAACCCTAGACTAGTTTTGTATCATCTTTATCTTTTCTTTTGGGATCTTTGAATCTTTTGATTTTTTTATCATTCTCTCTCTATATTTTTAGTTTAGGTTTTTATTTATTTATGAAGATTAAAGAACAAGGTTTTGCTTTATTTATTTTAATGGCCATTCAACGCTAATTTATTTTATTCATGGATTGAGGTGAGTAACAATTTGATCTTTATGCTAAGGCTTTAATTCTTTCTATTTCTTTTTCGTTCTTGTTCTTCTCAACGGTTTTAATTATTGTCTTAAGATCAATTGTATTGACCTTGCGGAATATACTTTTGACCTCTTGAATTTATTTGGGTATAAATTATTGCACTTGCGTGGATGATTTATAATTTGACCATTGTCGAGAAGAATAGATTCAATTGAGGACCTTGCGGAAATCAAACGAATCTAGGTTCCATTGTTCTTAAGTTTTTAATTGAATTCTTGAATGTTTTTATTGACCTTGCGAAATATATGAACAAGATAGAGTTATTAGGGTTTTAATGTTTTTATTGACCTTGCGGAATATATTAACATCTTAACCCTAGGTTTTTGTGAACGAACCCAAGAATGAGATTGAATCCTTTTTACATGAAATAAAAAGTATAAAGTGATAATTATTATGATCCCCAATCCATGAATCCCTTGTCTCTTGATATCTTTAATTTATTTATTTTGCTTTCTTAGTTTTAATAATAAAATCAAAATCAAACCCCCCTTTTCCCTTTTGTTTTGTTTACACTAATTAAATCAACTTGTTAAAGCACACGAGTCTCTGTGGTTCGACCCTTACTTTTGTACGTTGCTACTTCGGTGACTTGTACACTTGCAAGGTTTTTATTACACAGTGGAATTTTCTCCGCCAAATTTTTGGCGCCGTTGCCGGGGACTTGTTGTGAGTTACGAGTTAATTTTGATTAGTGTATTGTAAATAATTTTCTTTTCTTATTTTTTTGGGTGTAAATAGTTTTCTTTAATTATCTTCTCATTTTATTTAGTTTTTATTTTTATTATAAAAAAAAAATCAAATGGACTATAGAATGAATAATTATAGCATGTATGAGTCGGGTCAAAATTGTGGGTTTTATTCTCATGCTACTAATGCTTGTCCGTCTAGGACATATTTTTCTGAATATTATCCACAGGTACAAGAAAGAAATTATTTCCAGTCATGGCAATCTCCGTATGGTATTCCTCCCAACTCGTATAACCAAGGGTGGAAAAATTATTCAAACATGACGTGGAATGAGCGAGAGCCAATTTACTATGACCCATCACCTACGCCACCTCAAAAGCAATACTGGGAGGAACAATTGGAAGAGATGAAAGAGCAGAGAATGGAACATGAGAAACAAACCGAAGCAGTATTGAGTAAGATAGATGGACACATTGACACAATATTGAAGGCATTGAGGAAACAAGAATCAGATTCAAGTCTAATTCAGCCTGATCATGTTGAGTCAATCACCACGCTTCGATATGAGAGTTCCATAAGTTATGAGGTACATTCTTCTTCTCACACCGATCTGGTACATACTTTCCTGTTGTTATTTGTTATTACGAAGAGACACCTTCAACCCTAGTTTGGTATACGAATGATGATGGGGAAGAGTGTGTTTATGATTCAGCTTTTCATTTACCACCACTAGAACAAAAGCAACTCACGAAGAAATCAAAGGAGAATTTTGTCTATGAAATCCCCAATGATGACTCTAAGGATGAATCACTTTGTGTTAGTTCAAGTGAGTGTATAGAGAGGGAGGATGTAGAGAATTTAGAGAAAACAGAGCATGAACAAGCCATTGAGGAGCCTGAGTTAGCTCTGTATGGTGGTGAAGGGTGGGTCAATGATTCGGTGCAAGGTGGTGCGCTCATATCTGACAAGGCTAATGAATGTGGCCATAGTGAAAATCCTATCCATTACCTTGGAAATGAAGAAAAATTGGCAATCATTCTTGTACCTCCCCCTGTTTTTGTGGGAGAAGAAAGTGGCGAGAGTTTGAAAGAGAAGAAGCCCAATAAATTGAAACGTCAAAAATTTCATTGGGCACAAAACAATATTAAAGCTCGAGGAATTTACATGGGACATGAACTGAGCATAAGGACCCGCGAAACCATGAAGTGGGCCAAAGGACGGAAGGTGAAGTCCAAACGGAAGCAACGGTCGGGCTAACGACCTTAACCAAATGCGCTAATTGGGAGGCAACCCAAGTAGGTACGTTTTATTTGCTTTATTTATTTGTTTTGTTGTGTCATATTGTCCTTTGAACCCAAGGCATGTTTTTGTTCTCTTTGCTATGAGGACATAGCATGTTTTGAGTTTGGGGATAGATATCTCTCCGAGTTTGTGGGTTTATAGGGGAGTGTATATAGTGTCACCCTCCAAAAAAATAGAAAAATTTAAAAAATTTGTTCTCATTATATGTTTGGAAGTTGGCCAATGTCCGTGATGATTTGTGAGAGTTTTTTTTATTGAATTTTGCTAGTTTGTGCCAATTTGAATATGTTAATTAAAATTGCATTAATACATGTAAAACATAATTGCACCACCATTCACTTCCATTATTTTTTCTTGATCATTGTTACCAATTTAGGAGACCTTTATAGGATCACTTTGACATTCTCGGGGTCCCTAGAACATGTTTGCATGACTGTCAATAACACATCAATTAGGCTATTCGGGAAGTGATATGTGGCTATTTCTTTGAACCCTATTTGTGAGCCTTTAACTTTCTCGTCACTTATACAAAATTTTCCGCTAGAACCCCCTTTTGAGCTTGAAAAAGAATGGAATCTCTCACAAAGTGGGAGGTTATTTTAGACCACCATTCGCCTTCTTTTGTACCCTCATCATCCTACCCTTTTAACTTATACACTATTTTCTTACCTTTTCAAGAAAGTGAAACTAGGGAATGAATGGGAATTTTTGGGTGAAGTTTGAAAAATCAAAGGGTTGAGTGGAAAGTGGTCATGAAAAAAAAAAAGGGGGGGCATGTTATGTAATGAAAAAAGAGGGGCTTGAGCAAAATAGTGAATGCACATTCTCCGTGATATATTTGTGCAAAGAAAAAAAAAGAAAAAGAAAAAGTTAAAAAAAAAAGAAAAAAAGAGAAAAAAAAAAAAAAAGAAGTGCCTTGCCCTCTCTAATGTTGAAGTGGAAAGCGATCAAAGAAAGAAAGGTGATCGATCCCAAGTTTGAAAGTATGCAAAATTATAAGTTTGGGGGTTAAATCAATGGGTTGGCTTGGAGCGGAGTGATAATTTCAATGTGAGGATGTATGACGAAGACTTTCTAGTTTCACTTGCTTGACTTCGTATGTCCTTATCTTCATTTGTAACCGTGAACCTAGCCCGCGTTTATCGCGATACATTACAAACCATAAAGCCATATTTGATCCCTAAAGAGTAGCCGGGTTGACAGTTTTATTTAAATATGCATATGAGTGTCCCTTGTGCAGAAATTTCATCTTAGTATCATTGATTTAGAGCATGTGGTTAGTGACCCTATAAAATATCTTACTTTGGTGACAATGATCTCCCATATTTCATTCATCATTCAGGCCGAGGTGGAAAATTGTGGGTTAGATGCATTAATGTGACTGTAATTGCATATTCTTATTGGCACTTATTTAGCATATATTATGTGAGAATCTGAGACTTGTTTGGCCGGCAACCTTGTATGTAGTGAGAACATATCAATAATATTTTTTTGTTGATTGTTTTTATTTGTTAGGGTAATTTTGTTTTTGTTTATTTCTTTTGTTTTACTCGAGGACGAGCAAAAGATAAGTTTGGGGGTATTTGATGGATGTGGTTTTACCCATCCAAAAGATATATTTCCTAACTTATTTGGTGCTCGAAATCTTGAGAATTTAATGTATTTTCTAGTGTTTTGAAAGTTCAGGGGTTGAAGTGTAACAATGTTAAAACGGAGGATTGGAGCATACTTTGGAAGCTTTTGGATCAAATTGCAATTTTGGAAAATTTGGGACAAAACGGAAATTATGAAGTTAAAGGACCAGAGTGGAAATATTGGAAATTAAGGGACTAAATTGGAAATATGGAATTTTTGGACGAATTTGATATATAAAAATTCGTGGGATTAAATGAAAAATAAAATCCTAAAGAGCGAAGTGCAAAAGAAGTCATTAGAGTGATCAAAGTGCGACGGCAAAATTGCGGGACGAATCGAATACCAAAATGGTACAAATTGTTAAACCAAGTTATGGAAGTGGCCGAGGGATTGAAGGAGAATGGCCGGCCAAGGCTTGCCAAAATGGGGCCAAACCAAATCATTTGGCCGAGCAATGCTAGGACATTTGGGGCCAAGTTTGGGGTTGTTGACAAAATGGGCCAAGCTTGAAGGCCAAGCTTGAAGGATAAATGGGCCAGGCAAAGCAGGCGCACGACCAGTAGCAGTGGGCGCACGCCCGAAAGTATCCAGATTGAGTACAGGCGTACACCTAGTCAAAGTGGGCGCGCCCCCGGTATGTACGGACAGATGTAACCAGTTTCCTTATTTTGGACGGATTCTAATGATTTTCCACAGTTTTGCACAAAATCAGCCACGGATTTCGAGAGATCTTCTATTTTGACTAGAATTTTGACCCTAATTTGTTTCCAAAAAGGATTTCTATCTCCCTCCTCCTATATAAATAACCCTAGACTAGTTTTGTATCATCTTTATCTTTTCTTTTGGGATCTTTGGATCTTTTGATTTTTTTATCATTCTCTCTCTATATTTTTAGTTTAGGTTTTTATTTATTTATAAAGATTAAAGAACAAGGTTTTGCTTTATTTATTTTAATGGCCATTCAAGGCTAATTTATTTTATTCATGGATTGAGGTGAGTAACAATTTGATCTTTATGCTAAGGCTTTAATTCTTTCTATTTCTTTTTCGTTCTTGTTCTTCTCAACGGTTTTAATTATTGTCTTGAGATCAATTGTATTGACCTTGCGGAATATACTTTTGACCTCTTGAATTTATTTGGGTATAAATTATTGCACTTGCGTGGATGATTTATAATTTGACCATTGTCGAGAAGAATAGATTCAATTGAGGACCTTGCGGAAATCAAACGAATCTAGGTTCCATTGTTCTTAATTTTTTAATTGAATTCTTGAATGTTTTTATTGACCTTGCGAAATATATGAACAAGATAGAGTTATTAGGGTTTTAATGTTTTAATTGACCTTGCGGAATATATTAACATCTTAACCCTAGGTTTTTGTGAACGAACCCAAGAATGAGATTGAATCCTTTTTACATGAAATAAAAAGCATAAAGTGATAATTATTATGATCCCCAATCCATGAATCCCTTGTCTCTTGATATCTTTAATTTATTTATTTTGCTTTCTTAGTTTTAATAATAAAATCAAAATCAAACCCCCCTTTTCCCTTTTGTTTTGTTTACACTAATTAAATCAACTTGTTAAAGCACACGAGTCTCTGTGGTTCGACCCTTACTTTTGTACGTTGCTACTTCGGTGACTTGTACACTTGCAAGGTTTTTATTACACAGTGGAATTTTCTCCATCAGGAGGTTGGAAACTTTTGGAGGTATAGACATTTACTTACTTTCTTTTTTGAATCTAGTCCAGATTTTTAACTAAGTACAAGTAATATTTAGCTTAGGGCAAAAAAATGATTGAAGGGACCAAGTCAACTTTTTTGAATCTTGTTCTAATTTTATTGCATGTTTTAACTTATAGGTACATTGTGATGCATCATTTTGGTGGAGGCTGGTGGAGGCCAATCTGAATGTGTTTTTTTTGTTTTTGCATCATTTTGGTGGTTGAAACACAATATATATGGAACAATATGTATTTGGCACAAAACTTATTAATGTAATTATTACACTCTCTTTTGTAATAGTATTTGGTACGAAACTTGTTGTATATATTATGTTACTTTTTATGTCAATATTATGTTTTTATTACTTAATAATTTATTTAGCATTTATTATTATTCTAATCATTATTATTAATATTACAAATATGTAGCCGTTGCATCAGGTCCAATCATCATTATTAATATTATAAATATATAGCTGTTGCATCAGGTGTTTTGATAGTCGTTGCAATAGAAATTAAGCGTTGCATTAGTTAACCAAATAGTTACAAATCAGACCGTTGCATCAGATTTCAATCTAATGCAACGATATGGTAAAGGCGTTACATCAGATTAATTTGTCGTTGCACTAGACCTAATGCAACACAACCGTATGAAACGGTCATTTTGCGTTGCATTAGAGCTAATGCACATAAAATGGCTCCTAACGCAACGATTTTTAGTGTTGCATTAGCTCAAAAATATAGTAGTCCGATGGTGACAAGATTTTTTTTGAAAAATAAATAAGACCAATGTTCTTGGGGACCAAAGGAAGATATGAATATCAGTATGCTAAAAAAATATAATTTTACATTCTTGATGTTTTATGTTGACATGCAAATTTATGTTAAACTAATAAAGGACAGTTGAATATGGTTGCTAGTTGATGGCAAACACTTGCAACTCAATAGAGGCATTAGCCAAAAGGGTGGCGTGCTGAATTTGGGTTATTGTAGTTGTATGTTTTTATTTTTATTTTGCGAAAATAAATTTTAAGAAGACGAACGGTCGGAGTTTCATTGCAAAGTTGAGAATTTTTATGAAGACGTACAATCATTGATAAATTTCCCCTACAATGAAAAAGTCTAGCTCATGTCAAATAGTTGTTTTGGTCAGTTTCTTGTATATTGAAATTGAACTTTCAGTGGAATGATTTTGTGATGACAATCTTGAAGTGAAATTCAATAAAAACACTTTTGAAGTTTTTGATTGTACCAATAACTGTCTTATGACTGGTACTAGGTCAAGTAATAACTGTTATCTTGTTGAGGATAAACAAGTGTGTCATTCTGTTAGAGTTGATGATGCTGCATTGTGGCATCAAAAGTTGGGTCATGTCCATTTTCGAAACATTGTGAAACTTATTAAGGCTGAAGCTATAAGTGGTATACCTAGTCCGGACATAAGTAAGAAAATCATATGTGAAGATTGTCTCAAAGGTAAACAGACACGTGCTACCCATAGTGCTACCCAACACAATGAGGAGTATTCTGGGACAACTCACTGTTTCCAACTTATGCATATGGATTTAATGGATCCAGTTGAGGTGGACAGTCTAGGAGGTAAGAGATATACTTTTGTCATAGTTGATGATTTTTCTAGATTTACTTGGATATATTTTTTGAAAGAAAAATCAAAAACTTTTGAAAAGTTTAAGATCTTACATCCTAAAATCAAAAACATGTTTTGTTTTCTTATTACACGAATAAGGTCTGATCATGGAACGGAGTTTGATAACTCATTTTTTTTTTACTTTTTGTGAATTAAAAGGAATTTAACACGAGTTTTCTGCTCCTAAAACACCTCAACAAAATGGGGTGGCTGAAAGGAAAAATAGGACCTTACTTGAAATGGCACGTGTGATGTTGTTTTCAAAAAGAATTTCAAAAAGATTTTGGGCTGAGGCCTTAAACACGGCTTGTCACACGGCCAATAGAGTTTTTCTAAGACCCGGTACTACAATGACACCTTATGAAATTTTGAATGGTAGGATACCAAAAGTTTATTATTTTCTTACATTTGGGTGTGTGTGTTTTGTTCTAAATGATCGGGATTACTTAGCTAAATTTGACTCTAAAAGTGATAAGGCTATATTTCTTGGGTATTGTAAGTACCCAAATCCGGATCGTCCAAATCCGTCAGAAAGTTAACCAAAATCCGTTAACTGGCCCGCTCCAGGTTAACCGGAACTCGTTAAACTCCCCGTTGCCGTGCCAACGAGACGTCCCGGGACTGCCCCGTGCATCCCGACGTCAAACCGTACTTAGCACGTGACATCTCACGTAAAAGTATGGCTTTCCCTGAAAAACGCATTTTCCGGCACTTTCCGGGGGCGTTTCGGACATTTCCCGGACTGTTATTTTAAAAAACGGAAAAAACCGGGACCGGGGAATAATCTTCCATCGCCAGGTGACTCAGAGGGCACGTGGCAGCCATGCCACCTCCCTCTAGTCACCCTTCAATCAATTTCAAAGGGAAAAGACCAAAATGCCCCCGGTTTACAAGCCAAGTCCTAGCCGACTCACCGTGCACATTTTCTCGAAATTGCCAAAGAAGTCCTTCAAATTTCCAAAATACCACAAAACCCCGGATTCGTGCCAAGTCCGTCCGACTCCTACTGCAAATTTCACCTATAAATAGAAATGGCTGTCAAAGCCAAAAGGAGGAGAATTTGACACCAAAAGTTCACCACCCCCACGGTCCTAACTGGTTTTCACCCCTCCCGAGCTCCCGTTCTGTCTCGATTCGCGTGAAACCTTCGTATTTCGATCAAATACGCACCCTACAACTTCGAAACAACCTTTCGAATCACTTTCCGTGTCCCGTACACACCTCCCGAGCCAAAGGAGTCGACCCTAGCCATAGGTATAACTCCTCTCTCTAAATCTCCCGTTCCGTCTCGGCTTACGCGCCGCCGCTATAACCGTTTCGAACGCCGTTATCAAAATGTAGACGCCTCCGTCTAACGGGGTCCGATACGTTTTAGCCCCTCGATCCTCTTCTCTTTCCGTAAGAGAAGTAATCACGGGTTAAAACGGCGTTCCGACCCCGTTCCGTTTACTTTTATGTCATTTACCATTCCGAATCGATCGATCCGTTGATCGTCATTTACAATTCCGAGCCGTTTGGCCTCGTTGATCGTCATTTACAATTCCGAGCCGCTTTGGCCTCGTTGATCGTCATTTACAATTCCGAGCCGTTTGGCCTCGTTGATCGTCATTTACAATTCCGAGCCGTTTGGCCTCGTCGATCGTCATTTACGAATCCGGATCGTTTGATTCCGTTGACACCGCTTTAAATACTGTCATTTACAAGTCCGATCCGTTTGGATTGTGATAGTATTTACTTTTCAAAGTCCGAGTCGCAACCCGATTCGTTGATCGCATGTCATTTAATACGCATTTTTCCCGTAAAAATCGTTAACAATGTAATGCCCGGTTCAAAACCGGAGTTCGTCCGTCGAACTCTCTTTCAAAACGCGCGAAATGACGTTCGGCCTCCGAACGCTCATCTTCAAACTCAAAGCCGCCATTTGACACTTAAAATCATTTAATACGCATTTTTCCCGTAAAATCGTTAACAATGACTCGCACGGCTCAAAATCAAGGTTTGCCACGCAAACGCTCGACGTTTGCCACGCAAACGCTCATTTCAAACTTCAAAGTCGACGCTTTACGCAAACGCTATTTCAAACTCAAACCGACGTTTGTCATTCAAACGCTCGTCTTTTCAAAAGTCACCTAATCAACGTTTGTCATTCAAACCAAGATTAAGCTTGTCATCCAAGCCCCCATTTCAAAAGACACACCCACACACACACACGATTTCGAGAAAGGTAGAAAGACTCGCCATGCGAGGCGTTTCGGCGATCTCGTAATACTCTACCCGAAACGTAACCCGACCTCCGAACCTAACAATCTCTCGGTACAAAAAGCTTTTACTCGTTTTTGCCGCCAATAAAAATGATCCCTTTTTTCAAAAGCCTTTTCCTAAGTTTTTGCTACCAATAAAAACGACACCTTTTCACAAAAGCCGTTTCTCAACGTTTGGGCTCAAAATACAAAACCGCGTGGCGACTCCTCATTTTGTTCCTTCCCATGAAGCGAGGTCTCGTACACCAACCCCTCCGCGAAAGACAACCGCCTTTTCCGCGCCCCCCGCCCGCGCGAAAAGATCGGGTAATTTCAGCTTGGCGACTCTACTGGGAAAAGATACTTTTTCAAAACTGCCGATGTTTTCTAAAAAGCCTTCCGTGGGTCAAACTTTCGTTTACCCTTCCTCGTTTTCGTGTGTGTGAGTTCCTTTAAACCTCGAACGGGTTTTGTTTCAAAGGCATTACATTGTCAACTTTTCAAAATCATACCATGTTTGTGCATCCCCATTCATGTTTGATTTTCATGCCGTCTTTTGAACCGTGCATCATAAATTCTTTAAGACACATTCTGAAAAAAATCTCTGTTTTACTCGTAAAAGAATTTTAGTGACCGCACACTACGCGCACTTGCCGCCTCGGAACACCGCACTTCACGTGCACTTGCCGCCTCGGTACACCGCACACTACAACCCCTAACCCGGGATGGCCTTATCGCTGCACTCCGATTGGCCCGCGTATGCCTTTCGGGCGCACGGGGTCGTCCCAAACATCCCATCCTAGCCCGTGTAAGCCATGCACTCTTTGTGTCACACTTTGTCCAAGACCCCGGCTGGTTTTTGGCTTAGCTCGTGTCATAAAGCCTAAGTGTATGTTTTTCACGCCGGCCCCGCTCCGAGTCAAGCTCGAGAGTTTTAGACCAAAGGTCGTTCCCGACCCGAAGTCTTGAGCTTTTCAAATTTGACTTTGACGCGAGCTCGCCGAAAAATATACCCGAAGGTTCAATGTGACGCCGTGTCACCAAACCTCGCCGTATGTATCGTGCCGCCCACAACTTGGCCAACGCTAAAAGCTAAGGTCTCTCGCACAAGCGAGTCAGAGAGGTCATGCCCAAATTTTGGCACGATCCCCGCCTTAACTTAAGGACGTTGACTTCGACCGTGGCCCGTACGTCACACACGTTGAAAGTTTGCGTGATCGCCTAGCCTTAAGTTCACTTTTTCCTTTGTCGGTGGAACTCGCTTGCCTTATCGTACCTCGCCGGGATAGTCCGTCCCGAGAAAGATGATCTACAATGGAAACGAGGGGCTTATAAGCGTAGTGACGAGATCCACCGATTAGAGCTCTAGGATTAGTTGCGAAAAAGAAGACACGCTCTTTTCCAACCAATTAGGACTCGAGAAAACGCGCTTTAAGTAAACTTTAATCGGTAATCGCACATTGCACAAGCCCGAAAACCTTGAGCCAAATACCCTTTTCCGAAGCCTAAACCCTTCCTTTCGTTCCCCGCAATGGAGCGTAAAGTGGTTCAGATTTCCGGTCCGCCGCCTTGCCAGATCACAAGAACGGCAATGGCCGTACAGCTTCTTCGGTTCCCTCGCCCTCACCGTAATTTCCGACATGTCTAGCTCACCGAGAAATCGTGACGGGAAGGACCCCGCCACCGGTAATGTATATGACATTGGAAGAAGCCATCCGGCTTGTGAGGTTCACAAGAGGCAGTAAAGAAGATCGCAGAATTTCGTGGTACAGCCTTCGAATGAGCGTGGTATAGCAGCCTATCCCCGCCGACGGTACTTTTGTCCCGGTCGAGGATGACGATTCCCCAAAACCAGCTCACCAAACCTTCAATCGTGTTCCTCCCCGCCAACTTACGGGATGCCTTCCAACCAAGGAAACAAACACCTAGGCTCCATGTTGCCACCTCTCGTGGCAACCCCGTCATTTTGGTCACCCAAAGGCTACACCCATCACTAATATCACCAGCCGCACCGCCGACCATCTCAGATGCCAATATCCCTCAATACCCTCCCTGTTCGTCCCGTTGCCTATACACGAATCCCTAAACACCGGGACAAACCCCGATACAGCTCGTAAAAGGCTCCCGTATATTCTCATATACCAAGCCTTCCACCTCCAATCACTACCGCTCACGTGGTAGCACCCGGCGCCGAGCCTCACAGCCCACCACCGGACCCAACCTTAGCCTCGGATGGTCGAGCGTATGAAAGACCCGAAAGCCACCATGAGCAGCTCAAAGCAGAAACGCTCAAATCCACGTATCCGGAATGGTCACGCCTCTCCCCGCCAAGTTCGAATGCCGGAGATGGACCGATTCGATGGAACCGAATGTCCTCAAACGCACGTCGACACCTACGTTCTCATGAGAGCAAAAGGAGCAACCCTCCAAAGAAATGGCCGACCACTTCCAAAGATACGCTCAAAAGTTCGCGTTACGATGGTTTCGAGGGTCAAGCTCGCGGATCGCCACACTGGGAACAGATCGCAACATCTTCCCGGAACGGCATGCATCCAACTTAGAGTGGGAAACAAGTCGCGAGGACTTAATCACCACCGAGCGTAAAGCGGATGAAAGTGTTGGGGAATTCTACAAGAGATGGAGCCGGAAACTCTCCGAGATCATGGAGCCACTCTCCAAAGACGAACGATGCGGATCTTCAAGTCCCGCTTAAGACCGTCCATCGAACTCTCATCGCCACAATTTCTTCCTGCATCTCCGGCCATGGTCAATGCCGGCTCACGCTCGAGAAGGATCTCAAGGAAAAGTTGGCTACCGCACGCCCATACGTATACCGCTCAACAGCTGCATTCAATCCCGCACCGGCCCCGGCAAAGGGAAAGATACGTCTGTCAACTACGCCCATCGTGGACAACAATGGTAATGTAAACCTGGGCCCCGCAAAGCAACAGCTTCTACTCGTGGCGTACTGTCGTACACTTCGACAAGTTGGACATGCCACCGAGCAAGATGTCGGAAGGGTTAATCAAGGAGGGTCTCCTTAAGCCCGTTGCCAATTACAAACCCAAAGTTCCCGTAGCCAATGCGGACAAGAGCAAATATACGCGCCTTCCATCGCATCACGGCCATACCACTCGACAATTGTTTGGGGTTACGATACGAAATCCGTAACTTGATAGAAGAAGGCAAGTTAGAGCGCCCCGTGGCCCAATACACTGGGAATCCCTTTCCGAACAATAACATGAATTCCATTGAGCGGGTGCCCAAGAAGAGTGCCACGTAATCCGCTCCGCCTCTTTCACTGGATCCTCCTCTAATGTCCACATCGCCTACGATGTTTGCAATCGCTCCGCCCGCTCGGGAGTACGAGTCTCGAGAAACCGTCCGAGCAATCCTCCGAGAAAACAAGAAGAAATCCTCTCAACAAAGAATCGAGAGAAAGATACGAAGCCGGAGATACCAAAGGTAGGTACACTGGGAGAACCCTCCGGAGGTTCGACTACTACGCATCGTACTCCAGCCTGCCCTCTTGCCTCTGTGCCATGCAGCCTTTAGAGCAAACAAAGGGAAAGCCGAAAAGTCCCTCAAAACCAGAATTGCCCCTGGGACACCGGAATACCTCGGATCTTGGTAATCTTATCGCGCCGAAGCCTAACCCTCCGCGGGATCGCCCAAGATTCAATTTGTCCACTTCCGAGCTCGGACCTAAGGAAGATCAAGGTCACCTTGGCAATCGCACTCGATCAATGTGCTAACCAAGGGCGGCAACCGCCACAGCAGCCTCAACACACTCCCCGAGGTTCCACCAAAGGCTTTACCTCGCAAGAGGAAGACAGAAACGGATGGCCGGATGACTCTCCTTCTACGGATAGAGACGAGATCTACGACTCCCGCCTCGTATGGCAAAGCATGATCACGTTCGTGACGAAGACTTACCGAGAGACGCCTCGGGCACAACGAAGCTCGTACATCACTCTCAAACTCAACACCATATCACTCCCCGGAGTATTGGTAGATAACGGGTCAGCCGTTAATGTCCTCCCTCTCAAAGCATGATGCGAGCTCTCCGCATCCATGAAAGCCATCTCGATACCGTCTACTCGACTATCAAGGCCTACGACAACTCGTCTCGTCCCATCCTGGGACAGTGACTCTGGAACTCGGTTCGAAACCCAAATGGTGCCAAGAGAAATTCCACGTGATGGACATTCCATCCGAGTTCACAGCCTTCTTGGGACGCCTTGGCTACACCACATGAAAGCCATAGCTTCCACTCTCCATCGCTAAGGCCAAGTTCATTAACCGGCAGGGAGATCTTGAAGTCATCCGAGGGGATAGTTTCCTCATAGGAAACGAGGCCGAGACAAGAGCCAAGCGTGTCCGCACTCGTGCACCGGGTTACCTCCTTCGAATCAACCAAGGGACTACCGGGGCAAATCTCATCGAATCCTCGTAGTCCGGAGATGCCAACTATGTAAACGTACTCGAGCAAAGTGCACTCGGCTAGCCCGATACATCAAGTTCAACTGTCGTTTCCAACATTTGGAGGCAGATTGGAAGGAAACGCCGAACATCGCCATGATGCGGGCACATAAACCCCCGTCTCCAATCGGAGATTTGTCGCATTCTCCAAACCAACTCTCTGCCCCGCCAGCGAAGAGATCTTTGTGATAAAGGTCAACAAGCACCGTCATTCTCGTGATGAATGCATGGAAGTCGTATGGGATGTCCTCCACGAGGAACTACCCGCCGCACCCCTTTCTCCAACGAAGAGCATGATGTTTTCCTAGCCGCTCCAACAACGCAACCGACGCAATACGTCCCTACACCCGGGATTGAGCGATCGATGACGATGAATCTGGACTCTCCGGAGTCGAGGACGCGGCACCCGCAGCGCACCTCCGCATTCACATGCTCAGCTGAGGACGGAACTCCTTCCGATCGTGTCACCTACGACCAAGGTTCCAATACCATGGAAATTGTCAAGCTCAATGTCCAAGACAGCAGCCTATCCGATAATTGGAAGCACGTGATTCACGCAACGAGGAATCCTCTCGATCAAGTAAAGGACGACGACTTCGTCAATATCATCTATTCCGTATATCCCGATGAAGCCAAGGATCCGGTCCTTGTCATCGTATTCTCGTAACACCAAGGTCACCCTCGATGACCGCTCGCTCATGGTAAACGAGGCTCGCCAAGCGAGCTCGTAGCTCATCCCTACTTCCGAGTACCAGCCCCAGCTGCAACCGGCCCGTGCCGTCGCCAAGCTTATACCCTCAAACGCCGCCAAGGCCAAGGGCAACAATAAGGAGACCAAGCTCCTCACCCCGCTACAAGTCGATCAACCTCGGGAACGCTTCCGCAGCCCACCCCGAAAACATCTCGCGAAAGTCTTCCCCGCAAGGCGTAGCCGCCTTCCGACACAGAAATGACCACCTCAAAGATCAACATGCTTCGCTCGATTCTACTCCTGGCCGTCACGGCCCCGATTCGTACATCCCGCGCCGATCGCTAGCTGATAGACTTGGCGATCGAGCGAGATCACGAGACCGTCAACATTGCACCAATACCCCCGTGGGGTCAATCAAGCGTATATGGGCAAACTTCTTGGTGATCGAGATCAAGGAAGGCCGCATGGAATGTCCTACCCGACTTCCTTCGTCAATGTAATCCAAGTGTTCCCGCCATTCGGCGATTTGAATGTAATCACGGCTCCGGACACTAGCCGACGATGCGCACCTACGGAGACCGCCTAGGTCTCGCAAGGAAAGCTCTCATGGAGCTAGCCGCTCAAGAAAGTCGTCTTTGGGACGAAGACCAAGCTCGAAAGACCTACAGTGGACCAAGCCCTTAAAGTGTCACAAAAAGTGCCTTCGTACGTAAAGCTAGAGGCCACTCTAGACCGCTCGACCTCAAGAGTTTTGCTCATGGCAACTTCCCCGACTACCGTCTCGTTCTCATCCAACCCCTCTCGCTGTGCAAGGGTGGTCAACGGTCCCAATGACCTAGGAGATGGAACGACACAAAGGTAACGAATCCCGCCGCTTACCTTCCCGAGGAAAGCAAGTTCTCTCGTGAAAGCGACGATGAAGACGATGAAACCATTCTCTTCCAAGCCGGGCATGAAGTCAACAAAACCGGACTCCCAAGGGTCCCGGGAGGATGGGAACGGATCATTGCCGCACTCAAATTGAAAGGCCAACTCGTGGAGGAAGGTCTATTTAAAAACAGGAGGAGGATGGAAATTCGCCTCGAGCAACTACTCGTGGAAATTCCACACCTACGCTTTCGTTTACGTAAACGATCAACTCGGGACAAAGAACTAGCCACATGGGCCGATGTTCGGGAAGCCGTGTACTCACTCTTCCGACATACCCGCCACTCGCATAAAGCAGAGGAGAAAACTCTCCCCGATGGAGGTTTACCTAGACCGCCGCACGCAGCTCAAAGAAGCACCGGCTATTCTCACATGGGAAGAAACGCAGCGCTAACTCTCGACGCAGCTCCGCCGCAAGAAGGTTGATCCGGGGCCCTGCAGTGGAGGAAAACTAGCAAACCACGAGTATCGCTGCACTCTAACCTGCATGCCCCGAGTATGCTCAAGAAGAAGGAAAGGAACGCGATATACCGTGAAGAGATCAAGGAGACCGCTCGCTAAGCCGAGAACTCTCCAACCTCCCCGAGGGTCGCAACGCACAGCTCAGCCAGTGCAACCACCGTTGTGCACTTACATTCGAACAATCACGTCAAACCGTAGGCTACCTCCCCGCAGAGGCACCCAAGCCGCATCCCGGGACAATCCGCCAAGCCGCCGAAGCTCCCGGAATTCATCCACAATCAATGAGTTGAGGGAAGACATATGGCCCTATGCTACGAGGAATCCTCCTCTAACTATGGCTCAACTCGCAGCACTGCTCGTAAGGGACCAAACCCGATGTCGGGCCGTTCTAACCCGATCGGGTCAAATCCATGCATTACCACCTAAGGCCACCAAAAGCCGACGGAGCTGTAATTGCAATCCGGCCACTCGAAGACGCAAATTCCTTGAAAGAGGACCCGATCCTCACTCACCTCAAGCGTACTCGTGCGAACATTTCCCTTTGGTCTCTCGCTCACCTCCTCTTATCCTCACAAGCTCAAGCTAGAGGAAAGCCGGCCCGTACCATGGTCCCCGTGGACGCAACCCCGATGAAGTCATTCAGATGATCGGGCAACATCCACTATGGCAACATTATCACCTTCACGCATTTGGACCTTCCAAAATTTGGGGCCGATCACAATGAGCCGCTCTACATCATAGTCCCACTGACGAGCGTCGCCTTCCCCGCGTGTTGGTAGACGGAGGTTCCGAATGAATGTCTTGCCCGCCAAGATGATGGACCCGCTTGACATCAAGCCCACGCATCTTAAGCCTTCACCCACACCGTCAAGGCCTATGACTCTACTTCCCGTACCCCCTCGGGGTTGCTACTCTCAACATCCGGGTTCGGCAAGCGGGTGATCCCCACCGAATTCCAAGTGTTGGACATTCCAATCACTTTCACAGCCATCCCGGGCGTCCCCGGCTGCATCAAATCAATGGCGTGGCATCCACCCTTCACCAAAGGCTCTCAAGTTCATGCAAGGCAACGAGCTAACCACGCCTACGGCGACAAGTTGTCACCACCGAGGGACCAAAGACTAATGACATTCCAAAGATTGGAAATCAAGCATAATGATGACATGCCATTAACTGGATTCACTCTGGAGACCTCCAAGATCCAAATATGCAACGTGGACCTTCCACTGTCTCACGATCAGATTCCTCCCGCCATGAGGATGATGAAACTCATGAACTTCATCCCAGGACTGGGGCTCGGCAAAAGGCTGCAAGGCCAACACCAAGTTATTGAAGTCAAGGACCACACCACGGTCCAGGGGCTTGGCTACGTGCCAACACCGGCTGACAAATTGCAAATTGCAAAGTTGAAACTGCAATTTAAAGAATCTGGAAATTCAATCCTAGTCCGGCCGGACTCCCTCTGCAGTTGACTTGGTCAACTCTGCAGCCAGCTGCCTTAAAGTTGGAAACATTTCCAAACCATGCCCTGTTCACTCTTATGAAATCTGCGTGCCTGCCCCTGATTTCATTCAACCAATGTCAATATCCCTTCCGCCCCGGGCTCGTGCAACAGTGCAAATAATTAAAAATTAGTGCATACATGCTTAATTTTTGACCCGTTCAATTTTTAATGCATTTCTCCTTTTTATTTATTTTTGATTAACCTATTTGCTTATTTGCCGAAAATAACAGAAGGTGATCACAGAATAAATATGCGAAGTACAGGTTCCGCCCCACGGGCGCCTTTTTGCAAATATATTTCAAATCAAAATTTGTTCCTGACAAATACAGGCATTTTGTCTAAACAAAATAGTAAAGAAAGAAAGCAGTAAAAAGGGGACTACTCGAGTCCCGCTCGTCATCCGTACACTCGACGTACCGCTCCGCCGCCGCCGGATTCGTCGCAAACAGAACTCGCCGAACTCCTCCACTAGGGAATAGGCAAAGGGCCTCCTCGGAGTACGCGAACTCAAGGACTCCTCTCGCGCCCGAGTGCGCGTAAGAAGGAGCTCCAAATCCAGCCGTTCCGCCCGCGAACCGGCTAAACCCCTGTGTGAAGTCCTCCCCACCAGGCGCGGAGCGGGCGAACCCTCGGCCTAGACGGCCCCCGATCGCGGACGTCCACGCTCCTCCGGAACCGCACCGCATGAACTCCACGAGCCTCCCGGGCGTAGGGCGACCACCCGTCCACCACCTCATGGCCTCATTGTACGTACGGCCGTATACTGCGAACCAGAAAATCATCGTAAAGCGAACGAAGTACGGATGCATCATGTGCGTAATGCTACTATCAAATGCGTAAAATCGAAAAGATGCTCACCGAAGCATTGGGGTCCGCCCGTATCGTGGTCTCGCTCCGCCGGAGCGGGATCACAAGTCGCTCGCGCGAACCGTCCAGCCCCTCGTACGCTAGCCTAGCTCGCGGGACAGAAAATGTCGAGGACCTCCAGGGACCTCGCCTCCCTATGCCGCACCGCGGCTCCTCACCTCATCCTCAAGAAAACATCATAAGCGGCCCCGCTATGATGTACTCGGTGAAGTACACACCCCGAAGGTACCCCTCCTCTCGTCAATCGGCATCTCCGGGGATGCCGCATGTACGAAGGAGGATCCACCGGCACCAATGGAAGAGACCCCTGCCTATCTTTGACGGTCACCCTCTCCCCAAATACATGGCGTCACAAATAAGTCCCACCAGAGCTTCCGCCGCCGTGTAGTCTCGCCGGCACCGCACCGCGACATGATCAAACCTCGCTCCACCAGTCACTGGATCCTCTCGGGAGAACTCCGGGTTCGCGCCGAGAGATATCTCCTCGTACGACACTCGAGTGCCAACCTCGAAGAGACCGCCCTCTTCGCCTTCTTCGCCAAACCAAAGAAGGCAGGGAACAGGGACGGTACGGCTCCTTTATGTCCCAAGCTCGCGGACCGAATACCTCGTAGCACTGCACCGCCAAGAGAATGGAAAGTTATGTCGCCTACAAAGCGTATACATACGAGTACATAAAAGGGGCAAGGAAGAGAAAAAGCACGTAAACTTACATCCAACACAAAGCGTAAAGCGCCTAAATGTGTGCTCCTCTCCCCGCGAGAACTCCGTCCAGGGAATGGTAGAGCTCGGCCACCCAGCCTCCCCCACGCAAACCCCCTCACGGCATCCAAGTCTACCGCCGACCGGAGCGAGAGGGAAGTGACAAGACGTGTCGGAAGTCGGGAACAAAGTCGCCGATAGCGCAAACCAAAGGAACCTCGAGCCGGACGGCTCCGCGGTCATCCTCAAAGACCTGGGCCCAGATAATCGGCGACACCCGCCTCAAGTGATGCTCCATCGGCTCGTACCGAATGCCTAAGCCCCCGGCATCGGTAATATCGAAACCCAGCAGCTCTGCATAACCGCTCCGGGTGTAACCATCAACCCACACCAGCGCGTTGCCATAAGTCGGCAACCCAGGTGATAGCGGCAAAATCCGTGGGAGTCACCGTCGCCTCCCCATCTCGAAATGGAAAGTGTGGGTCGTATCCCACCGCATTTCGCCGCGACATACATGGACTGCCCCTCGGCAGATGTGCCGCGGCTACAAGATTGAGCAAACCCGGCCGGCCGGAGTCAATCACTGTCGTGGACTCCTCTCTCCTCTCGAGCTACGTCCGGATAAGGCCCCACAATGCCTCGCACCGCCTCAAAGCACCCCGACTCTTTCTGTTGTGGGTATCAACCATCCCTGTCCCCTGCAGACAAACAAGACAGAAGCAACGTCAACAGAAATGCACCAACGCATGTCAAAAGGATGCAATGCAGATGCGGTTCTCATTCATTTCCTACGTATATTCCCATCATTTCGAAAACTCCGTCGAATCCGGAACTTTCAAAACATTTCGAAAACTCCGTCGAATCCGGAACTTTCAAAATCTTTCGAAAACTCCGTCGAATCCGGAACTTTCAAAACATTTCGAAAACTCCGTCGAATCCGGAACTTTCAAAATCTTTCGAAAACTCCGTCGAATCCGGAACTTTCAAATTCTTTCGAATTTTTCGAAAATTTCGCTCCGTCCCGAATTAAAGCTACTTTAATTTTGGAAAATGCATTTAGACATGGAATTTTGCAACCAAAATTTTTATGTCATCTACCCATGATGTCAATTGAACTACGTCCTAGTCAATTTCGACAACGATTCATAGCAAAGTCAAAAGCCCCAAATCGGGCACCAAAATCCCTAAGTAAATTCCTAACAAATTTCTAACATTTAAAGAATGCACATTCTTGAAATTAATGGAATTTGTAGGGAACTTACGTGTCTTTCGATCCCTCCCTTGGAGTTGTGGCGGTCCCTCGCCGGATAAAACTCCGCCGGATTCAATGGAAGAGTGGTGGTTCGAATGGTCCGAACCAATCGAGTTCTTTCGTTGTCGGTCCTTCCATGGCGAGCCATTGGTCCTCCTTCACCCTCCATAGCGATTTTCCCTCACAAATTCGAAAGCAAACCTTGCAATTTGGGTTGGATTTCTCTCTCTTCTCTCTCTCTCGCCGGCAACAATGGAAGAAATGGCCATTTTCTTCCCGGCCTCGGCATTTAAAAAGCTTTACGGAAAATGCAAAGTCCGACCGACTCTTTACCGCACTGCAATAATTTTTGCCCCTTTTGCCCCTCAGCTTTTGGCAATTCCAATTTTACCACTTTTGGCCCCCGAAAGTGTAAAATTTCCCCCAGTTAGACATTTCTAACGCCCTATCCCCCGAGGATAAATCAAAGTTAGTT
The DNA here is from genome assembly GCA_022495995.1 of Adenophora triphylla var. japonica. Classification (NCBI taxonomy): domain Eukaryota; kingdom Viridiplantae; phylum Streptophyta; class Magnoliopsida; order Asterales; family Campanulaceae; genus Adenophora; species Adenophora triphylla. The sequence continues at coordinate 455,874 of JAFEMH010001310.1, forward strand.
ATCGCTAACGTTCGTCTCCAGACGTTAAATTCCCAGTTAGTTCTCACTAACGCTCGTCTCCAGACGTTAAATTCCCAGTTAGTTCTCACTAACGTTCGTCTCCGCACGTTAAATTCCCTGGGCTAGTTCTCACTAACGTTCGTCTCCAGACGTTAAATTCCCAGTTAGTTCTCACTAACGTTCGTCTCCAGACGTTAAATTCCCAGTTAGTTCTCACTAACGTTCGTCTCCTGACGTTAAATTCAGTCCAGTTGACGTTTGACATTCAAACGTTCAACCATGTCTCCGGACATTTCAGTTACGATTCCGTCTCCCGACGTTAAAATTTAATAATGGTCCTCACCATTAAACTCTCAATCGCGACCTTTCACGGTCCGATCTCAATCCTTAATCGCGACCTTTCACGGTCCGATCTCAATCATCAATCGCGACCTTTCACGGTCCGATTTCAATCCTCAAATCGCGACCTTTCACGGTCCGATTTCAATCCTCAATCGCGACCTTTCACGGTCCGATCTCAAACATTCAATTCCGACCTTCGCGGTCCGACCTCCACCCTCTTATCAAGACCTTCGTGGTCATCTCACCGGCAACAGCAATAAGCCCGAACCCCAAGGTACGAACGCCTTGCAAATGGTCATCTTTCCGGCAACAGCAATAAGCCCGAACCCCAAGGTACGAACGCCTTGCAAAATGGGCCATCTCTCCGGCAATAAAGAATAAGCCCGAACCCCAAGGTACGAACGCCTTGCAAATGGTCATCTTTCCGGCAACAAAGAATAAGCCCGAATCCCAAGGTACGAACGCCTTGCAAATGGGCCATCTCTCCGCAAGCAATAAGCCCGAACCCCAAGGTACGAACGCCTTGCAAATGGTCATCTTTCCGGCAACAAAGAATAAGCCCGAACCCCAAGGTACGAACGCCTTGCAAACGTCTCACCGGCAACTGAATAAGCCCGAACCCCAAGGTACGAACGCCTTGCAAATGGTCATCTTTCCGCAAGCAATAAGCGGCCATCTACGAAGATCAGCAATAAGCCCGAACCCCAAGGTACGAACGCCTTGCAAATGGTCATCTCTCCGGCAACAAAGAATAATGCACTATAGCTCCGCCAAGGTACGAAGTCACAGAACGCCTTGCAAACAAGTGTCATCTCTCCGGCAACAAAGAATAAGCCCGAACCCCAAGGTACGAACGCCTTGCAAACAAGTCATCTCTCCGCAACAAACAATAAGCCCGAACCCCAAGGCACGAACGCCTTGCAAACAGTCATCTCCGGCAATAAGCAATAAGCCCGAACCCCAAGGTACGAACGCTTGCAAACGGTCATCTTTCCGGCAACTGCAATAAGCCCGAACCCCAAGGTACGAACGCCTTGCAAACAATCATCTCCGCAACAAAGAATAAGCCCGAACCCCAAGGTACGAACGCCTTGCAAACAATCATCTCCGGCAACAGCAATAAGCCCGAACCCCAAGGTACGAACGCCTTGCAAGGCCATCTCTCCGCAATGCAATAAGCCCGAACCCCAAGGTACGAACGCCTTGCAAACAGTCATCTCTCCGGCAACAGCAATAAGCCCGAACCCCAAGGTACGAACGCCTTGCAACAATCCCTCTTCGGCCATCCAGGTAAGCCCGAACTCTCATCCCCAGCAGGATAAAACTGGCAACAGCAATAAGCCCAGCACCCAAGGCACGAACGCCCTCGTCAGCATCGCAACTCCGGTTTGAGGCGCCACACGCCCTCGAAGGTTTCAGAAGTCCCAGGTTCAGACGCCTCCCAATAGTCTCCATTCAGGTTCCGATACCTCGCGAATGGTCTCCTCTCAGGTTCAGACGCCTCCCAATAGTCTCCATTCAGGTTCCGATACCTCGCGAATGGTCTCCTCCCAGGTTCAGACGCCTCCCAATAGTCTCCATTCAGGTACAGGTACCTAGCGAATGGTCTCATCCAGGTTTAGACGCCTCCTAACAGTCTCGCTCAGGTCAAGGTCCCCATGCGCGGCCCTTGCCCCTTTTCGAACTACGATCGGCTTGATTCCCGCTCGGGATACGTAGGAATCCTTTTCGCTAAGGGTCCAGCCAGCTGACCGCCCAGGTCTCCTTCAAAGTAAGGCATCCCGATTTGGATCCTTATCTTTTTCAACGACCCCACCTCCTTCAGAGGAGACGTGTTGAGGGGCTAACTGTAAGTACCCAAATCCGGATCGTCCAAATCCGTCAGAAAGTTAACCGAAATCCGTTAACTGGCCCGCTCCAGGTTAACCGGAACTCGTTAAACTCCCCGTTGCTGTGCCAACGAGACGTCCCGGGACTGCCCCGTGCATCCCGACGTCGAACCGTACTTAGCACGTGTCATCTCACGTAAAAGTATGGCTTTCCCTGAAAAACGCATTTTCCGGCACTTTCCGGGGGCGTTTCGGACATTTCCCGGACTGTTATTTTAAAAAACGGACAAAACCGGGACCGAGGGACAAAATCCCACCTCAGCTGGTGACTCAGAGGGCACGTGGCAGCCATGCCACCTCCCTCTAGTCACCCTTCAATCACAAATCAAGGCTAAAAGACCAAAATGCCCCTGGTTTGCAAGCCAAGTCCGGCCGGACTCACTGTGCACTTTTCCTGAAATTGCCAGCAAGTCCCCCAGATTTCCAAAATTCCCAAAACCCCTGAAATTCAGTCCAAGTCCGGCCGGACTCCTACTGCAATTTTCACCCTATAAATAGAAGTTGCTGTCAAAGGCAAGAAAAGGATTTTTGACACCAAAAAATCACATACCCCACGGTCCAAACTGGTTTTCACCCCTCCCGAGCTCCCGTTTTGTCTCGATTCGCGTGAAACCTTCGTATTTCGATCAAATACGCACCCTACAACTTCGAAACAACCTTTCGAATCACTTTCTGTGTCCCGTACACACCTCCCGAGCCAAAGGAGTCGACCCTAGCCATAGGTACAACTCCCTCTCTCTGAATCTTCCGTTCCGTCTCGGTTTACGCGCCAGTCGCTATAACTGTTTCGAACGTCATTATCAAAATGTAGACGCCTCCGTCTAACGGGGTCCGATACGTTTTAGCCCCTCGATCCTCTTCTCTTTCCGTAAGAGAAGTAATCACGGGTTAAAACGGCGTTCCGACCCCGTTCCGTTTACTTTCATGTCATTTACAATTCCGAGCCGTTTGGCCTTGTTGATCGTCATTTACAATTCCGAGCCGTTTGGCCTCGTTGATCGTCATTTACAATTCCGAGCCGTTTGGCCTCGTTGATCGTCATTTACAATTCCGAGCCGTTTGGCCTCGTTGATCGTCATTTACGAATCCGGATCGTTTGATTCCGTTGACACCGCTTTAAATACTGTCATTTACAAGTCCGATCCGTTTGGATTGTGATAGTATTTACTTTTCAAAAGTCCAAGTCGCAACCCGATTCGTTGATCGCATATCATTTAATACGCATTTTTCCCGTAAAAATCGTTAACAATGTAATGCCCGGTTCAAAGCCGGAGTTCGTCCGTCGAACTCTCTTTCAAAACGCGCGAAGTGACGTTCGGCCTCCGAATGCTCATCTTCAAACTCAAAGTCAAAGCCGCCATTTGATACTTAAAATCATTTAATACGCTTTTTCCCGTAAAAATCGTTAACAATGACTCGTATGGCTCAAAATCGACGTTTGCCACGCAAACGCTCATTTCAAACTCAAAGTCGACGTTTGCCACGCAAACGCTCATTTCAAACTCAAACCGACGTTTGTCATTCAAACGCTCGTCTTTTCAAAAGTCACCTAATCAACGTTTGTCATTCAAACCAAGATTAAGCTTGTCATTCAAGCCCCCATTTCAAAACACACACACACACACGATTTCGAGAAAGGTAGAAAGACTCGTCATGCGAGGCGTTTCGGGCGATCTCGTAATACTCTACCCGAAACGTAACCTGACCTCCGAACCTAACAATCTCTGGTACTAAAAGCTTTTTACTCATTTTTGCTGCCAATAAAAATGATCCCCTTTTTCAAAAGCCTTTTCCTAAGTTTTTGCTACCAATAAAAACGACACCTTTTCACAAATAGCCGTTTCTCAACGTTTGGGCTCAAAATACAAAAACCGCATGGCGACTCCTCATTCTGCTCCTTCCCGTGAAGCGAGGTCTCAGACACCAACCCCCCGCGAAAGACAACCGCCTTTTCCGTGCCCCGCGCGCGAAAAAGATCGGGTAATTTCAGGTGGCTTTTGATGTGATTGGGTATTTTTGCGGTTTTTGTATGCATTAGGTGACGTTTATACGTTCGCGTGTGTGTTGGATGTGCCGGATCCTCTCCCGTGGGCTTGATGAGCGAGGGGGAGTGTTTATGTATGATTTTCTGGTGTTTTGGACAGGTTTGGGTAGGTTTTTGAGCAATCATTGGGCTGCTAGGGATTGCTGCAGTTGCAGCTGCTGGTGTTCCTGATGGAACTCTCCATGTCGTCCGACACATGACTTCATGGAGCCTCCATGTCGTCCAACAGGGAGAGTCTGGGGGACAGATTTCTTAATCAGCAAGCCCCAGCACTTTAAAAGGAGGCAGACTAGTAAAAAACAGATCCCAGCAGTCACATCAGACACTAAACTGGTTTTCCACCCCGAAATTAGCCCCAAGATTCGACCTTTGACCCGAAATGGAGCATTATGACGACAGATCTAAGATTAAAGAACGTCAATTTCATTTCGATCTCATAGATCTAACCCGACACCACTGTAGCAACAATAGGAGGGTTATCGACCAATGATATGGGTTGAGATGCATCTGGGCATTAAAGGAGTGGGCGGTAGATTGGAATCTTCTCCGGGCCGCGTCCAGGTACTGGGATTGCGAGAGGCATGTCTTTACCCTCTCGTATAATGATCTTACACCCACCATTGAAGAGTTTCGGCACTGATTGGGGGAGCTGAGCTCAGAGATGCGGTCTTTCCTCGAGATCCACGACCCTTGACTGAGCAGTTGGCCGATTTCTTGGGATTTCACACCGAGCAGGTGACTGATCTGATTCTCGACCTGTCCTTTGTTGACCTGGCCCAGATAGCCCGATTGGCTGTATCGCATCCGGAGCTGTTTGACCCATCCACAGCCATGGACATTTTTATGCTGATTATGATCTCCCTATACTGCTTTTGTGAGTACGACGGGGTATGCTCTGGTTTACTGCTGGGAGTTGTTAGACAGATGCGGGGTTCTCGAGGCACCACATTGGCTGAGATCCGAACCGGGCAGAGAGAGAGAGACATGGTTCCCCTTTTGTTGGCGGAGACTTATCATGGGATGGACCGACTGGCTAGAGGGTAATTGCACATGGGACGTGGCAGCCCCAGTCTTTTATCATTGTGGCTCTTTGAGCGGTTGAGACTTATCTCTCCATTACCCGCAGGACAGACTGCAGTACCCTGGGTTACACAGCAGAGGCGAGTGGCTCTGGAGGCTTCACAGGAGATCTGGCAGAGGCGATTGGCCAGGTATACCACCAGGAACATTCAGTACTGGGTTCCTGGATGGAGGCTTGAGACCATGAGCGGCAGGCAGGATGATTCTGCTGTAGTGAGGCTGCCGGGGTTACACTTCTCATCATTTAGCATCCCCTTGCTTGTTGAGAGGCAGTATGGATACCCACAGCAGGCTGTTGATGAGTTCAGAGAGCAGATGGCCTGGGATACCGTTCTTCTTGACATGACTGATGTCCGGACTCTCAGGTTCTTTGCCAGGGCCTTTTCGGGAGCAGCTTTTCCTGCTCACACAATGATACGAAAGACCCGGGACTCACATATCTGTCCACCTTGTATCTTATTTGGTATGGGGAGCAGATGGGACCAGTTCAGCATGCCATTGAAGCATATTGCCGAGGGATCCGAGGAGGAGACCAAACTAGCCGGGAGCTACGCGATGCTGAGGCACGGGCTGACCCAGACAACGTGACCGACGATCCGGCAGCGGACTTTGAGAGACTCGTAGAGAGGAGAGCCAAGATGAGGGATGACCCTGAAGTTATGGCTCGGAGGATAGCTTTGAGAGAGGAGAGGGTTGTCCAGGCGGCGCTGAGAGCTGTCGGATTGGTTGACTCGCTGACTCGCATTTTTCCTGAGCCGGGGCGACGGGAGACAAAACTGTTTGGGATAGCTAAGCCAAAGACCTCCCGAGGACCGAGGAAGAGGAAGCATAAGAATGCTAGTTCGGGAGTGGGAACGAGCGACTAGAATTAGATGACCGGTCATTGTATCCCTTGCTGCCGACACAGACAATTTAGATGTTCTTTTTAAAAGATATTATTTCTGCTAATGTTAATGAGTCGAGAGTAGACCGTGCTTGAACTCATCAACGAATGTATTAATGTGATGAAAGTTGAAATTGCTTCAGAACTTAATCAAGACACATTTTGGTAATCACAAATACAACTGTTGACAGGATTTGGTGATTTTTATGATTTTTAGACCGAGCCGCGAACGGCTGCCTACGTTCCCCTTTTATAGATTGGACTAAGGGGCTCAGGTCTCCGTAGTTCGACCCAATTAACTTTGTGTTTAAGAAAGGGATAGATAGAAGGGGGACAAGTGGTGCAACCCTGTTTTTTACCTAGACCGCCCGTTTTTAGGGTTTTCAGCCTAGTTGGGTATATTCTTTAGCACCGAGCGCGCCCTTTGTTTTGCACGGACTGCCTTTTGAGAGGTTTTCAGTCTCGTCTGGGTACATTATTTTCGCGCTTTTGTTTTTTTTTTATATTTTTTCTCTCTTTTTTTTTATAGAGGGGAAGACTCGATTCAGATGTAATAGCGGCGTAATTTGTCGCCGTTCACCGGGTGCATGAAGGGGTTACCATCCAAATCTGTCAACTTCATTGCTCCGCCAGAGAGGATCTCCTTTACCAAATACGGGCCTACCCAGACTGGCGCCTGTAAGTGCTCCAATTTGAGTTGGTAGCTTTTTCGTTAGAAAGTTAACGAAAGTTTTAACATTTCTAACATTTCTAACAATTCCTAACATTTCTGACAAAGTGAGGGTAGATTAGGGATTGCCACTTTAAGTTAAACCAAGAAAAGAATCTCAAAAAGCAAAAGAAATTAGAAAAATCCGAATTAAGAAAGTTGAAAAACAGCTTCAGTTTGAATTTTAAAAAGATTATTCTTCCTGTCCAAAAGCCAAAGACAGCACTGTAGCAGATGAACAGTGCACGCGTCGATCCTTGTCCGCGCGGATACGTTTGATTCTCACAGTGTCCTATAAATTGAACCCTCCTCTCTCAGTTTACACAACACAATTTGATCACAGCAACGAAACTCTGGCGAAATATAGAGAGAAAACAGTGGGAATCCTTAGATTGCCACCATTTTCTCTCCAATCTTTCCCAAATCTCACTCACTCACAAACACTTCAAATCACTCTCATACATACTCTCATACATACTCCAATCCAAGCTCAAATCACCCTATAGGAGGAGGATTAGAGAGAAAATATAGAGGACTTCATTGTTATCTACTTGTTTTCTCTTTAACCAACTCAAATCATCAACCCTAAACACCCTCAAACACTCTCATATTCAAGCCTTAAACACTCTCACATTCAAGCCTTCAAACACAAAACACAAGGAAGATAGGTATAACCTCCCTCTCCTTACCCTAAAATTCATCCATGCATGCATTTTCAAGCTACAAAATGTAGTTTATTCATCTTCTTGCTTTAGATCCAAGAAGATCACCATGGAAGTTCATCTCCATGGATGATCTTCTACAAGGATCTACATTATTTTCAAAGTGTTCTTACTTTCTTGCAAAGAAAACACATTTTCAAAACCCTAAAAATTATTTTCATACATCAAATCTCATTTTCAAAGGATAAAATTCCCCTCCCCAAGCAAATGAAGTGCTTAGTCCTAATGTACCCCAAGGATGGTTTGATATAGTTGATTCACCACTAAAATGTCAAGTGATCACTAATCAAAACCTAGGGAAATGGGGACAAGCATGGATGCAAAACCCCCTTTAAAATCATATTTTCTTTCTTGAGAAGTTGCTGTCCAGTAGCAATTTTCTCAGACCTCAGTCCATGGTCTAATTTTTTGGACATAGATAAACTTGGAATTTGGTGTTGACTAAAAAATACTTTTTGTAGCCAACATCCAGATATTTCTATACATATTTTTACTTTATTTTTTGTGTGAGTAAAACTCCTTTTTTTTTAATTTTCTTTTAAAGGTCAGTTCATTAGTCTCTGGAAATCCAGATTTCAGATCTGAGATTTCCAGAAGATTTTGACCCCTCAAATCATCTCCAAAATGAAAAGTTCTTTTATAGAAACCTTTTTTAAGGTGTTTTGAACATTTTTCATTCCCGTACTTTTCCAAGATTCTGGAGTTTTCAAGCCCTAAAGTCCATTTCAAAGTCAAGGGTCAATTGCTTTTTTCATTCTGGCAGAAATGGTTTTCAACTTCCAAAAATCTTTTGAGTTCCAAATCTCAACCCAAAAATCACCCAAAAAATCATGGGATCAGTTTAAAGCCTTAAAAAGAGTTCCCAATTTTTACTTACCTCAGTTTCAACTTATTTTGGCCAAAACACACAAACACACACACACACACACAACAAAGGATTTTGAATGTTTGGAAGACTCGTTTTTACGGGGCGTTCCGGGTGCACACTAACGTCCTTCCCGGCGCGTAACGTGACCTCCGAACTCGAATCTCTTGATCTCGGGCATTTTTCAAAGTTTTGGCCCTCAAAATTAAAATGGCGTGGCGACTCCGTTTGATTCACAAAAAAAATCGGGCATCATCACAGTGGCGACTCCGCTGGGGACAAATAAGCTTTTTCTAAAAAAAATGATATTTGGTATATTGGTGGAAACCATTAAACTTCCCGTTATCGCCTCCTAACACGAGTCGGGGATAAATTGTGGTCTAACAATCCCACGTACCGGTATCATTATTTTTTTTAAAAAAAAAGAAAAGCTTTTGAGGGTCAAGCTTCCGTCTCAACATTTGAAAATCCTTTGCTTTGTGTGTGTTGATTTCTGCACAGTTTTCGTGTTTGTTTTTGGCCGCCTCGGAAAAGTCAAAATTTTGACTGTCGGAATAATGTCCCTAACTGTCGGAATTTTTGTGCTTATGTGCTTATGTGTTCATAAAATTTTCAAAAAAAAAAATTAAAAAAAAAAAAATCATGCATCATGCCTTTTTAAGACACATAAAAAAAATTTCTATTTTTCTCGTAAAAGAAGATAGATCGCTTGCACACTACGCGCACGTGACCTTACACTGCACACTACGTCCCTAACCCGGGGAAATCCTTGTCGCGGTCCGTTTGGTCTTATTACGCCTCTCGGATGAGCACAGGACTACCCAAACATCCCATGGAGCCTCGTGTCGACCATGCACTTGTCCGTGACACACTTTGTCCGAGACCCGGTTGGTTTTTAGTCTGGTCTGTGTCATGCCTTGTCTGTGTATAGATCTTTCCTTTCAAGCCTTTGTCGGCATACCGACTCAATATCTTTCGGGACCCTAATCAGTCGAAGTTCTGCCGGTCTTCCGCCGCAGACTTTGACCAAGATATTGACCGGCGCCTTGACTTCGGCTCGGCGGCACAAATTATACACTGACTCCCAAAGATTGACACCGAGTCATCAAGGATTAATGATTATTCCATGCCTAATTGCGGCTTAACCGACGACAAGTCAAGATCAATTGTGGACGCTTATCGGTCCAAATCATGCCGACTTTTCGTCGAGCCCCGGACATGATCTTGACTTTTGACGTCGGCTTTGTCCGTAATTTACATCGAATGCTCGTTAAGACTCGATTACCCGCCGACTTTTAGGATCCTTTTTCTTTCGGTCGGTGGGACCCGCTTGCCCTATAGGACCCTCGCCCGGGCCGTCCACCCTGGGAGGTCGAAATACGGGTGGAATACGAGGGGCTTATAGACGTAGTGACGGGGCCCACTGATCCAGAATCGAGTAGTTCGCGAAAAGAAGAGCAATCTTTTCCAACCGATTAGGTTAATAAAACATGTTTTAAGTAAACAAGAACAAATAACTGCATGTTGCATGAGCCCTAAGCCCAAACACCAACCTCGTTTCGCTTTCCGAGTCCGAACCACACCCTTTTGTGCCTTCCACAGTAAGCAAAGTTTGGATCGAGACCCGGGTCATCGTTTGTTCGGCTCGGTCATTCCGAAGTCGATACTTCATCGGTTTCCTCTTTCGCTTCAGCTCAAAGTTTCAGTAATGACCAACTCAGAGGAGAACGGTGGGGACGTACAACTCCACACCCCGAAAATCCGCAAAATGCCGAACAGTGGAATCAGATATTGGAACAGATAAGACAAAATCAAGAGGCTCAGATTAGTCGGTTATTGGAAAGTATCGTAACCCGGGGGCTAGCAATTGTTCACCACCCTAATGGAACCTTTACGGTTGATGCGAAGATTGGAGCTAATTACCCTCCCGGGCATACCAACTACCATCAAATGCCCTGTCCCCTTTCGTGTGGAACTACTAATGGGCCAAGCATCCCCAAGCCTATCACTCAGCCTGCCTCTCGGCCTCATCGTATCGATCTTGGTCAACTTCCCCCCGGAACCTCCCGAGTTTTCACCTTTGGGTTTCATTCAGCTTGGAATGGGTCGGTTCGCTACTCCAAAACCTCGGTCTGGCCCGGGTCATCAATGCTGAATTGGTCGGTTCGGTACATCTCGGCCCTTACTGCTCGATACTCCTCGACAGTCCGATCTAGGTCAACCTGCCCCCGGTGCCTCTCAGGTCTCACCACCAGGATTGAGTCAGTTGGCTTTCGCCCCGCAGCTTGGAAGGGGTCAGTTTACTACTTCACAACATCAGTCTGGCTCGGGTCACCATCTCGGAATGGGACAGTTCGTTTCTCAGGCTCCATGGTTCAGAGGGGGCCAGCTTGCTTCCTCCAATTCTCAAAGCACACTGGCCCCTATGATACTGCAAGATCACGTGGGCCACCAGGCTTTTATCACCACTTCATCAGGATCTACCCCGCCCCTCCGGTTGGGAAGTCCGACAAGGTCAAATGCTCCTCATCAAATTCTCCACCCGGTCGTTACGCAAGCTGCTCCTGCTCATCAAGTACAATATACACATTTCCCTTGCAGTCATGTTCCTCAGTGCGGTCAAGACACATTCAATCCTACTGTTACGATGCCTCAAACCACATGTTTACAGCAGCCTTACGGATCCGCACTCATCGCTCCCTGGTATCCACCCATTACGAGCCATATATCTTCATCTTCGGCAACCGGGCCTTATGAGGAAGATTACGGTCACGCGTTTAATGCTCAGACTGTCATTCCTCCCACCAGAGTACTTCCTACTGTGGTTTCGTTTGCTAATGCCAATCTTGTGGCAGGGTCATGCAATCCTAATGTTCCTATTGACTCGTCCAATGGATTATTGGTAGAACCAATTAAGAAGGTACAAGAAAAGCCTAGCAACGAGAGTATCGACGATCGCTCGACTCGGGCCATCTCACCATACCAATCTTGTGTATCTGACACGAATGAAGTTTACAAAAGGTCGAATCTCGACGATTACATTGATGATTACATCAAAAGGGTTCGTGCACGGGAAAAGACTACGAGTCTGAACATGTCTCGCCGCTATAAACCTTACCCTTCCAACACGGCTCCGACATTCGGTAAAGGAAAGAAGGCATTGTGTACAATTGACGGCCCCCAAAAGCAACCAAGAAATGGTGGTCCTTTAAGGCAACGAGAACGTTTTGATGATCTTGGGATGCCCATGGGCTTAATTTTCAAGGGCTTAGTAAGGGTAGGCCTTTTGGAGCCTCTCAAGGACTACCATCCAAGGAGCTCAAAGGCACCTCTCGACATGAGTAAGCACTGCGCCTTCCATGATCATTATGGCCACACGACCGACAACTGCATAGTCTTGAAGAGAGCGGTTCAAAGGTTAATCGAAACGGGCAAGCTTGAGCGCCCCAATGGACCAAAACCGGCAAACCCTGTTCAGAATGGTGACCAAGTCAATGACCAAATCTCGAATCCCGAGGATTTGGGTGTTCCCTTAAGCAAAGTTTTAAATAGCTTGCTAGAGCAGGGTCTCCTCGAACCCATGAGAAACTATCAGCCCAAGGATCCCAAAATCCCTTTTGACACCACTAAGCATTGTGCTTTCCACCAGTACCACGGTCATACGACCAACAACTGTGCAGCTTTGAGAAAGGCGATTCAGGGATTAATTAAGAAGGGCAAACTCGAGCGCCTCAGTGATCTCAACCCCGCCAATGATCATTTCCCAAACAACGCGAATGTAAACATGATTGAATTTTATGATTCAAACTCTGTGAATTCAACAGACTCTGACAAGCCAGATGATTTAGTCGCCACAACTGTTGAGAATGGATGGTTTGACCGCAACAAGCATGTGGCCATGGCAAAGCTGGATTTGGTGAAATGCTTTGAACTCTCGCCCTCCGATAAGTTCACGACGGACGCCAAGGTTAAATGGGATGATAATGATCTGATGGCAGATTTGGCGAAAGCGATAAGGATACAAGAAATCCGATGATTAGGAAGGAAGAGTTAGTCCTGGCTTTGGAAAACGCCCATAAGATTCATGAAGAACAGCTGACCCTGCTCATCAATGCTCTCCGCCGCCATGGAGTTCAGGTAACAGTTGAGGCGAATGGTTCCCTGGTCATGGTCGAAGATGAGACTTCGAAACACTGATTTCAGTCCCTTCATCCTATAACTCTCCATCCCATGGCCAACACCTCCCTCCATCCACATATGATCCCTTGCCAAGGACAATTCCTCTTCAGCCCTTTCCGGCACCTCGGGCCATTAGGGCTCCATCGCCCTCGGCTCCTCGAACGAGTTGGGCTCCATCACACCTGTTCCTCAATTTCAGCAATACCTGCCAGTTTATGCTCCAGCCTTCACATAATCAGTTTGAGCTATGTGGCTATGTTCAAGCCTCTACACCCACCTGAATGCGATCGTGAGTTGCTAAAAGAAAATCCGGATGCCACAAGTTTTCCGTTGTTGTCTACCGGACTTAGTGAATTCACCCGTCGGTTTCACCGGTCTGCGCCGTGTTTCCCTCTGGCGATAAGAGTCTTGTTGCGAGTTCCAGTAACTCGAATGTTCCCGTTAATCCCCATGTGGCAATATTGATAGAGCAAGTGAAACAAATGCAGGAGAAGCTTGATCTTATGATAAGTACTAGCACTCCTTTGACCCAAGATATCGAACCAGGCAAAGAAATGATTCTGTCGCGCAAAATTCAAGTGCTCGAAGTGAGAGAATCCGATAGGACAACCTGCCCCAGAGCACACTTGTCTAATGCCAGTTCCAAGCTTGAGAAAGGCCCGAAGACACAATCGGCCAAGTATCACCCCTTTCACTCAAAACAACCAGCGCATCACCGAATCCTCCCAAACAGAGCCCAATACCCCTCAAGGTCCTCTCAGGTTCACTTCCTTCCATCAATATGCTCGGCCGACAAAGTTCGTCCCCGTGACTTTTCCGACCCGTTTCTTTGGACAACTTGTGCTCGCCCCAGCTGCTCCACGGCCTCAAACTCCTCCACTCCCACCAAGTATCATGGGCACGTAATCGATCACCGCCTCGGTCTGCAGTAATGGAATCGAAGTTAACGAAGATGGAAAGCTCAAGCGTCTTGGCAGTCCAACAACAAAGAGTAGCTAGACTAGGGGCTACCCATCTTTTAATATTAAAACAGTCTTTTAGTCAACCTTCGTAGGTTCTAGTACTTTCTTCGTTCAATCAAGTCCTCCTTGGACATTGTAGTTAATCTTAAGTTTTCTATAAAAGAGTCTTTTTCTTTTCTCGCTAGACTTGAGACATTATTTGCACACCTACATTACATTTAATGAAATTGTTTTATTTTAAATGATCACTCGCATCGCTCAACAAATAATCTCTGGAAATGATTAAGATTTTAATTAATTGGTGCGAGAAAGTCAACTAATGCCCTCCCTATACACTTTCCTCACCTCACAAAGGCCTCCATCAAGCCGTACACTTTCCAAAACATATCCCCATCATCACCTTGATCAAGTCAACGAAGGCGGCAACATCAAGGGACAACAAAAGGTCACTCAGCATCGGGAGATCGACCCCATATCGAAAAAACAGGGCTTGCCTCCGCCCCCATGCATCAAGAAAGTTCAAGTAGAAGCTTGCCTTCGTCTCGTCAGTGTGCTCAAAAAAAAAAAACAACAGACTTAAAAAAAAAAGATCCAAAAAAAAAACAACAGCTTAAAAAAAAAAGCTTCAAAAAAAAAAAACAAAAGCTTCAAAAAAGAAAAAAAAAAAGCTTCAAAAAAAAAAAAAACAAAAGCTTCAAAAAAAAAAAAAAAAAAGCTTCAAAAAAAAAAAAGCTTAAAAAAAAAAAAAAACAAAAGCTTCAAAAAAAAATGAGGCCAAGGACCTAGCGCGCCGTCGATCGAAGGTTTGACATATGGGCAAAATTAAAGCCCGAAGAACGGAAGTTGTCGACAACAAGGGAGCAAGTTAAAGCAACGGCAAAAACATATCATAAGCCCTTAAGCTGCATCCAAAATCTTTCTCCCCCGATGAAGGACGACGATCAAGAAGCAACGGAATCGCTCAAAATGACTTGTCAAGGAATCACCTCAAGGCCCGCACCTTATCATCCAAACTTCCTATCCGAGCCTTTTCACCAAAAGTACCACAAATGTTCATACCCCTTTTCTAAAGCCAAACACAGTTCGGTAACCCGAACTACGGCGACCGAGCTCCTCACAATGAGGGGAACGTAGGCAACCAGAAATGGTCCGGTCATAAACACATTCAAAGCCCAGAAAATCCGGCCTCACCAATAGCCTCTCCTATACACGATCCCTCTTCACCATTCGCCAACTTCGACTCTTGGTATCGCTGACTTTCTCCTCATGATTAATCAAAATGTTTGTTCATATCGAGATTAGGGGTTGAATAACCCGAACATTAATAAAGGGTTTTAAGCAATCTTGTGATCATTTTGAATAAAACATATTTTCGATGTCTCGACAAGTCTTCTTTTTCTACATTATAGGAAAAATAGAGCTAAACACTAATTTTCCGTCGCCAGGGGCTTCCATACACTTTTACAAACCTTTCTAAACTTATGCTCTCTCAAAAGAGTCAAACCCAAAGCGAGTTCTTTTTGTGCCTTCGTCAAATGAGGCCATCAAATAATACAAATCGGGGATTCATCCCCACTTTTCGAAAAAAAATATATGCCCCCGCAGTATACATTCCTAAAATTGTCTTGCTTTTTATATTTTCTTCGGTTGACTAATTGAATAAAGAAAATAATAAAGTAAATATGGAAGGATGGGTTGCCTCTTTTGCTACATGATAATTCAAGAACGTTGGTTCTTCACTCGCTACAAGATGGGTTGGGTCTCTGCATTCGCATCGCCCTACAGTGCCTACCGAGGTTGAAGCCTCTCTAATTGTGTCGATTCACAGTCATGAGACCGAGGCTTCGCCAAGTTACTTCTTCCAAATCAAGACTTCGCAAATACATCTCTTCGGACCAAGGCTCCACCAAGCAAGATGAGATTTGATCGCCATGTTGGTCATGGGCTAGTCAAGTGCGGTTCTTTGATGTCCAAGGACGAGGACGGAATTTTAACCAAGACCAGAAATTCATCATATTCCTATGACTAATATTGGAACCCGAGTCCATAAAACTCCTTGTGCCAATCGAATGAGGTTTCGATGTTCGTCCTTGGAAGATGTCAGGAATTTTGGTTCGACGATTGCCCTCAACCCCGATGGAAATTTCACGGTAGAAGAGGAAAAGGATCCCCATCCCTATCTTGGCCGACAGACTACCACCACCTTCCTCACACTCTTCTCAACTCGCGAATCAGCCATCCTTTCGGCCTCGGTTTGATATACATTCACAGGTTCGATGCAGGACGAGTCGTTTGGAGAAACAAATTGACTTCAGCCCGATTTGGGCCAGCATGGTATGCCTCAAAGCAGCCGGGGTCAGCTCGGTATGTCACAGCAGCTTGGTATGCCTCGGCCGGTTCGGTACGGATCGGTCAGAGCTTCTCGGTTACATCAGTTTGAAATGCCTTGATAGCAACCCAGCTCAAGATATCCAATCCCGCACCGCACAAGCCTCATAAGATCCCTTCATGACCGTCTCAACGGGACAAAGAAACCCCAAATACGGACTCTGGACCCATGCAGCCTAACGTGACCGATCGGTTCACGGCTCACGGGGGCAAAATCGCACGGAATGTCTTCTCATGGTTGGGGTTACCTCGAATACCACAAGAAATTGGAATCCCACCTCAGTTTGGAACCAATCTATCGGGGGCTCCGCAGAACGCTTTGGAATGCTTCCACAGCCTGGTCTAGGGCAACGGTCCGAAGCCCTTCCTCGAATGACGCTAGCTCAGCCGCTCCTCACACAGCCTTCCACAAATCCATTCCTCACTCAGTGCTTCGATGGGTTACCAAGCCTCCATCCCGGTTTCATCAGAATCACCAGGACCGCAGTACCCCTGGTCATGCACCTTCGCCTATGCAATTCAACAATCGTGGACAGCAGCCCGCACTTAAGCCTACTTATGGGCCTCACTCCGGAAATCCGAGTTACCCAGCTACATCAAGACTGCCTTCGCCCTCTTTGCCGGTTGAAAATCAACAACAAGCCACGAGGTTCTATCCCTTTGCCCAGGTTCCTACTCAAGCTCCCCGGGGTGATTCGGGCCAAGGACAGGATTTCACCTATGTCCCCAGATCGGCCGTTCCCTCCACCTGTCGCCGCCAGTGGTAGCTCCTCTCTCTAGCTCGCCGCTGGTTTGAATGCCATAGTTCCACCACAAGACCCTCATTTGGCTTGGTTCGTGGAACGACACAAGGAAATGAAAGCACAGATTGCTGAATTGACTGTTAAGAAGTCTGCTTTCCGACCAACGAACCCGGACTCCTTTGTTCCCCACAAATTCGTGATGCCTAATTTGGATCTCTTTGATGGCACCTGCATGCCCGAAAACCCATCTCGGACACGTATACCTTGGCAATGAAGGTCAAAAGGGGCGCCAATCAGCGGTTGGCGACTATTTCGATCTCTCTTTGAAGTCCAGTGCTCTAAAATGGTTCTTCCGCTTAAAATCCGAGGCCAGGGCTACATGGGACCAGATTACTAGCTAACTTGGAGTGGGAAGCAAATAGATTTGACCCGCAGACAACAATGCAGCGTCCCGACGAGAACATCAGGGACTTTTACAAGCAAGATGGCAACTCCCCCTTTTGAAGAGGAACAACTAGACATCTTTCAGTCACGCCCGAAACCACATCTGAGGGCCTCACTTAGCAATTTCCCTATCCGGATCTACGGGGCAATGATCAATTCCGGGCTAAATTTGAGAGGGCTTACAATCGCAGCGAGTTGTCGCACCTGCTTACGGATACCGGGTTTCTTCCACCTCCAACATGACTCCTGAAAAAGGGCAGTGTGAGAACTGATCGAAAAGGGGACCCCAAGGACCCAATACAGTCAACAATCCATTCCCTAAAAAAAAAAAAGTGTGAATATGATTAAAGCCACGAACAAGCCAAGTGCCACTATGGCTAACAGTTCCCATATGGAAGACACTCTTCGAAGAGAGGATTCTAGTTTCATAGTCGGTATCAAAGATGGGTTTCTCCCTTCATGACAACTTCACCTTGAAGGCTCTCACGTTGATCGATTGGCTCGGTACTTCATCAGTATGTCAGTCAAACCTTTAACTGGACCTCTGTAGTGACGCTTTGTCAAACCTGGGGCTTCATCAAATCATTCAGAGAAAGATTCTGTGGTTTTCGCCATGTCTTTTCCATGGAATGGGGCTTTATCAAGTCACACCTATCTTCAGAAGAAAGGTATAGTCACCTCAACAACTGTCTTGGAGTTTCAGCTTTAGAACTTGGCATATGGCAACTCCCTGCATCATCAAAAGTTGAGAATTGGGAATCTCCTCATATCAGCATTTCGTCAAATCACAACTAACCCAAGCAAAAGAGGGTTCATTCATGTCAACATGCTCGATTCTAGAGCCTGCCGTCGCCTTCAAATGTCTCGAGACCGAAAAGAAATTTCAATCGAGACCCGGTTCAAATCCAACTTCATCCCAAGATCAAAATTGACCTCATCAATAACATGCAATTCAATCCGCGACTAAAGGATATCACCCCACCACTCAAAGCTTGTCCCAAACAACCAACAACACATATATCCCCTCTCATCACCATGCATCCCCACAAAAATCTCCCCAGGGCTCATGTAGCATGCACAAAACTTGAATCAATAGGAAAAATCCTAAGTGATTGAAAATCATAAATCGTAATTTCCCTGCCAAAAGCTTAGGCCAAGTGCATCTTCGAAAGCAAATAAACGCATCATCTCATAATCATTTTTGGTTCTATGCATGCATCCGCCATCATGAATGCCATATATGCATCTTCCTCTTCACTAACAAATGCAGGAATTCAAACGTAATCCCCCTTTTCGGCAAGGATGATCTTCACCAAAGACGACCTCAAATGGATGAAAACAGTCCCCAACATCCACAAACATATGAAGACCGCCTCCAGTGTCTACAAACCGGTCAGAGACGCCAAGCTCTCCAATACAATCAGGTCAAGGATGCCAAGTTCTCCAATACAAATCGGTCAGAGACGCCAAGTTCTCAAAACGCAAATCGGTCAAGGACGCCAAGTCCTCCAATACAAATCAGGTCAAGGACGCCAAATCAAATTGGTCAAGGACGCCAAGCTCTCCAATACAAATCGGTCAGGGACGCCAGCTCTCCAATACAGTACGGTCGGAGACGCCAAGTTCTCAAAATGCAAATTGGTCAAAGATACCAAGGTCTCAAATACAGTACGGTCAGAGACGCCAAGTTCTCCAATACAAATCGGTCAGGGATGCCAAGTTCTCAAATACAAATCGGTCAGGGACGCCAAGTTCTCAAATATAATGCGATTAGAGACACCAAGTTCTCAAAAGCAAGAAGTCCCAATGTGAAGACAAGCTCAAAAACCTCTACAAGTTTGACGATCACCAGCAAGATGCAGACTCAACCAAACTCCTCCTTCAGGTCAAAATGCCTCCAAAGACAGCAAATCGTCAGCAGAAACCGTCCCACGAACGGCAACCTAACAACTCTTCATCAACATCAGCCGTAGCCTCAGCCTACGGTGTAAGCACAAAGACAGGTATGAAAGCATATCTTAATCAACTACTTTTCTAAAAGAACATTATCATCAAATCTTAGGGCGACTTCCCAAAAAACAGTCAAACCTCAAATACTGTCAAACCATCAAAAACCATCCCCAGCTATCTTCGAACTACGACCGGCTTGATTCCCTCTTAAGGATACATAGGTAGCCTATCATTAGGTCCAGCCACTCGACCAGCACGGTCATCCTTTCCTTCGGCAGCAGACGTAAAACCGATCCCTTCAAATGAAGTCCACTAGAGGACCATCTATCCTAAACCATCAAAGGAAATCATTTCAAATCAAGGTTCGAGGCACCTAAGACGCCATCATCAAGGTTTGAGGCACCTAAAACGCCATCATCGAGGTTCGAGGCACCTAAGACGCCATCATCAAGATTTGAGGCACCTAATACGCCATTGTAACGATGTGTTGCCTTTTTCGCGGGAAAAATTGGATTTTTGCGTTTCTTTGAAAAACCAAATAAAACCGAAAAAAACGGAGTCGCCACGCCATTTTAATTTTGAAGGGCCAAAACTTTGAAAAAAGCCCGAGATCAGAGATTTAGGTTCGGAGGTCATGTTACGCGTCGGGAAGGACGTTAGTGTGCACCCGACGCGCCTCGTAAAAACGAGTCTTCCAAGCTGAAAATCATTTGTGTGTATGTGTGTGTGTGGGTTTTGGCCAAAATAAGTTGAAACTGGAAAAAGTAAAAATTGGGGTGTCTTTTTAAGACTTTAAACTAATCCCATGATTTTTTGGAGAATTTTTGGTTTGAGATTTGGTACTCAAAAAACCTTTTGAAGTTGAGAAGTCACTTCTGCCAGAAGGAAATGGCAGCAGACACCTGATTTTGAAATGGATTCAAGGGTCCTAAAACTTCATAATCTGGATGAACTCAGAGAATGAAAGTTTCTCTAGACTCCTTGAATAAACTTTTTGTGAAAGAAATTTCCATTTTGGAGAAGATTTGAGGGGTCAAAACCTTCTGGAAACCTCAGATATGAGATCTGGATTCCCAGAAGCTGATGAACTAGCCTCTGAAAGAAAAATTGAAAAGAGGAGTTTTACTCACCCAAAAAATAAGGTAAAAATATGTCTGGAAAGCTCTGGATGTTGGCTACAAAAAGTGTTTTGTAGTCAACACCAAATTCCAAATTCATCTGTGTCCAAAAATTAAGACCATGGACTGAGGTCTGAGAAAATTGCTACTGGACAGCAACTTCTCAAGAAAGAAAATATGATTTTAAGGGGGGTTTTGCATCCATGCTTGTCCCCATTTCCCTAGGTTTTGGTTAGTGATCACTAGACATTTTAGTGGTGAATCAACTATACCAAACCATCCTTGGGGTACATTAGGACTAAGCATTTCATTTGCTTGGGGAGGGGGATTTTACCCTTTGAAATCAAGATTTAGTGCTTGAAAATGGTTTTTTAGGGTTTTGAAAGTGCATTTTTGCAAGTAAGAAAGAAAAGCTTTGAAAATAATGTTGATCTTTGTAGAAGATCATCCATGGAGATGGTCTTCCATGGTGATCTTCTTAGATCTAGAGAAAAAAAGATGAAAGAACTACATTTTGTAGTTTGAAGATGCATGCATGGATGAGATTTAGGGTTAGGAAGAGGAGGGTTTACCAATCTTCCTTGTGTTCTTGAGTGTTTGGCTTGAGTGTATGAGTGTTTAGGGCTTTAATATGAGAGTGAGTGGATGAATATGAGTTGGGAAAGATTGGAGAGAAAAAGGTGACAATTCTTGAGAATTCTCACTGTTTTCTCTCTATATTTCGCCAGAGGTTCGTTGCATTTGTGTTCTTCCTCCTTATTTTTGTGACTGGAGGGCTCAATTTATAGCCCTCTGAAATTGACAATCTCATCCGCGCGGACAGGTCCAGGCAGCGTGCACTGTTCATTAAATGCAGCTTCAGCTTTGGACAAGAAGAATATTTCTTTTTGAAATTCAAATTAGGCAGCCAGTTTATGTTTCCAGCATTGCTATATTTGGTTTTCTTCTTTTGTTTTTTCTTTTTGAGATTCTTTTTAAGGTTTAACCTTAAATAACAATGCCCATTTTACCCTCACTTTGTTAGAAATGTTAGGATAGTTAGGAATTGTTAGAAATGTTATAACTTTCGTTAATTTTCTAACGAAAATTCTAACAAGCTCAAATTGGAGCACTTACAGTAGCCCCTCGGCGACGGCGCTTTCGAAGGAAGCGGGGTCGTCGATAAGAGTAAGGCTCCATATTTGGCAGGATGATCGAGTGATCGGGTGGCTGAACCTAGCGATAGGCTACCTACGTATCCCGAATGGGAATCAAGCCGGCCGTAGTTCGGGTCTTTGACCCTGGAGATGATGGCGTTTTAGGTGCCTCGAACCTGATGAGCGAGTTCTCGCAGTCGGTTCTTTGGAGAGAAACTCTGCTGGGGATAAGAGATGACCATTTTCGGTCTGATGGGTATCCGCTCTGCTGGGGATAGGAATGACCATTTTTGGTCTCTGCTGGGGATGATTGCGATTTATCGCTTGATAGCGTCTTAGGTGCCTCAAACCTTGGAGATGGCGTTTTAGGTGCCTCGAACCTTGATGATGGCGTTTTAGGTGCCTTGAACCTTGGAGATGGCTTTTTAGGCGCCTCGGACCTTGGTGATGATGGCTTTTTAGGCGCCTCGGACCTTGATGATGATGGCCTTTTAGGCGCCTCGAACCTTGATGATGATGGCTTTTTAGGCGCCTCGAACCTTGATTTGAAATGGCCTTTCGGTGGACCTTGTCTGCTGCCGAAGGAGGGGGTGACCGTTTTGGTCGAGGGGCTGGACCTAATGATAGGCTACCTACGTATCCCTAGTGGGAATCAAGCCCTTTCGTAGTTCGAGTACTACTCGAGATCTCGCTGGCTTTTGGGATTCCGTTAACTTTGCTGGGGATTTTGTTAGCCTTTGCTGGGGAAAATCAGACGTATTCGTCTGGGGAATTGGTCTTACGTTTGACTGCCGTTGGATGATTTTGATGAAAGATACGGGATCTCGTTATCTTTCTCGGGGAACTCGGTCTTACGTTTGACTGCCGGGGGCAATTTTGATGAAAGATACGGGATCTCGTTATCTTTCTCGGGCACTCGGTCTTACGTTTGACACGGGGTAATTTTGATGAAAGATACGGGATATCGTGAGCGTTATCAGGGCACTCGGTCTTACGTTAGAATGCCGGGGGTAATTTTGATGAAAGATACGGGATCTCGTTATCTTTCTCAGGGCACTCGGTCTTACGTTTGACTGCCGGGGGTAATTTTGATGAAAGATACGGGATCCGTTATCTTTCTCGGGTCACTCGGTCTTACGTTTGACTGCCGGGGGTAATTTTGATGAAAGATACGGGATCCGTTATCTTTCTCGGGTCACTCGGTCTTACGTTTGACTGTCGGGGGCAATTTTGATGAAAGATACGGGATCCGTTATCTTTCTCGGGTCACTCGGTCTTACGTTTGACTGCCGGGGATAATTTTGATGAAAGATACGGGATCCGTTATCTTTCTCGGGGCACTCGGTCTTACGTTTGACTGCCGGGGAAAATTTTGATGAAAGATACGGGATCCGTTATCTTTCTCGGGGCACTCGGTCTTACGTTTGACTGCCGGGGGTAATTTTGATGAAAGATACGGGATCCGTTATCTTTCTCGGGTCACTCGGTCTTACGTTTGACTGCCGGGGGTAATTTTGATGAAAGATACGGGATCCGTTATCTTTCTCGGGTCACTCGGTCTTACGTTTGACTGCCGGGGATAATTTTGATGAAAGATACGGGATCCGTTATCTTTCTCAGGGCACTCGGTCTTACGTTTGACTGCCGGGAAATATTTTCTTGACAAGGGGCTGACTTTGGTTATCTTTGGTTAACTCTGTCAAGTTGGGGACTGAATTGCAGAGTCCTGAAATTTTAAGGGGCAAAAGGGTCATTTTGACCCTGACAATCTCATCCGCGCGGATAGGGATGGAAAGTCAGGGGTATTAATTAGGGCCAACGCCCTTCTTCTTCCTCAGTCCAATTTTTTGAAACTGTCGAGAGCAGAGAGAGAAAGACGAGGAGAACAGCCATTTTTGGCCCTAGAAGCTTCAAAATTCGTCCGTTTTCTTCAATTTTTTGAGCAATGGAACACGGGGAAGGCGCTTTTCAAGGCCAAGGACGTGGTCCCATAGCGGAGAGGCGATTGGAGCTTGTCCGGATGAGGAGGCATTACAATCTTTCGCAGTCGGTCGAGGAGGAGCATTACCCCGATGCTTGGCAACATTGGGCTTCGGATCCGCATCTCCGAACGGTATACTTCGAATCCTCTTGATCCTCTTGTCGATTTCTTGCTTGAAATTTTTGGGTGATTTTTTGAATTTTTTTTTTTTGAAAATTCGAATGATTGATATTCTTGGCTTTGAATTTTGATTTTGATGCTTTGCATGTTGTAATGAGTATATGAGTAACCCAAAATGTGCATTTTGCTTGGGAAAAAGAATTGGCATTTTTGCCATTTTTTTTTTGTATCCGAAATTGCATGTGAAAATTCGAGAATTATAATTGTTTTTTTTTTTTGAAATTGAATATTGCATGTTCTTGATGATGATGATTTTTTTTTTGAAATTGAATTTTGATATTGATGAATGATGATGCAATGCATGCATTTTGTTTGGAAAGAATGGGCATTTTGCCAATATGAGATGTATGTTTAGGATTTTTTTTTTTTTGAAAAGTGGGACGGATTTTTCCTCCCGTTGCATGTAAGATGGATGATATGCATGTATGCATTTTTTTTGAAAATGGGACGGAGTTTTTACTTCCGTAGGAATGCATCCTTTTTTTTTTGATGAATGCATTGGGACTTGCTGAAAATTGTTTTATTTCATGCGAGAAAAATGGGGCTATGCTCATTGTATGCTGTTATGCTGTCGAATTTTTTTTTTAATGTAAATGCAAATGCAATCTTTTGACATTTTCTCTCTTTTTTTTTTTTTTACAGGGCGGAAACCGTTTTGTGACGGAGCAGCTGAACAAGATGAAGACTCGAGGATCGGTGGAGTCTGTGATTGACTTGTGGGATCGGCTTCCGGATGCGGGCCGAGGAGCTTTGCCGAGTCCGAGACAGATCGTTGTCGAGACGGGGCTTTGGGAGTTTGTCGAGTGCTTGAGGGGACTGGTCAAGTTCCCTAAGTGCAAGGGCTTGATGTTTGCTCTGGCGCAGCACTGGTGGGACGCGACCCACACATTCCACTTCTTCTGGGGCGAGGCGACTGTTACGCCTTCTGACTATGCTGCGATCACGGGTCTGTCCTTCAATGGACGCAGCATTGAGTGGAGAGATGGCTACAGTGACGCGGACCTGCAGGACCTTCTTGGATTTTCCCCTATTCCCAAAAAGGGGATGGGGATGGAGTATGCCGTGGTCTACGGCAAGATCGTGGAGACCATAGCGAGTTACGAGGCTGGGGAGGATAGGTTTAGCGCCGAGCAGATTGCTAGGTCCTTCCTGTGGTTTACTTTCTCGAGCACGCTCTTTGGTCATGCTGAGGGGACGGTGGTCTTTGCCTTGCTGAGGTCCTTGGAGGACGTGGAGACGGTTGGAGATATTTCCTGGGGGGAGGCCGGGCTGGCTGAGCTGTACTTCGCTCTTGATAGATACAGCCGGAAGGCTGTGAGCTCCTTGTACTGCTTTGAGTTCGCTCTGGAGGTATAAGCTCTCTTTTTGCTTTCCCTCTTTCCTTTGAGCACGCACTTTTATTTGCACTGGATTGATTGGATTTTTACCTTTCGCAGGTATGGGCGTTGGAGTTTTTCCACGTCACGGTGTGGAGGCAGCCTGAGGCGTACGTCGGGGCGTATCCGGCCATGCAGTCTTGGTCCAAGCATGCCCGGGAAAAGATAAGCTCCAGGGGGCGTACGACTCTCAGGTACGCGGATTGCCTTCCTTTGACGGAGGCCGAGACAGATGAGGGGATGATATTCTTCCCCTGGGATCGCTTTGAGGTAGCGCAGCTGAAGGGCGCTGAGATCTGGACAGTGCAGCGGAGGATCTTGAGGGGTCTGACCTGCGATGCCTATTATCTGGGAGAGAGGGTGACGCGCCAGCATGGCGTGAACTCGCCTTTGAGGACACCGGTGGAGCCTCCCGCCGATATGATGCACCCGAGCGATCGGTCCGTGACCTGGGATGATTACCGAGCAGGCCAGCACTTCTCGGACTTCGTGGCGATCGAGCCATATGCGACGTTCGTCTTGAGGAGGCTGAGGATGCCTCAGGTTTTGGAGAGGGAGGGGCTTGGGATCCCGCGGTACCCTCGGACGGATTTTTCCTACATCCAGGATGGGGTCCGATTGAGGGTGCAGATCCCTCAGCCCGAGCGGCTTCCACGAGCTTTCCGGCCTCGTCCGGGTATGAAGGTATGGCTTCACCTTTTCTTCTTTTTTTTTTGTTTCATCATCTCTAGCATCACTTCTTTTTTTTTTTGACGCTTTTGCTTTTGTGCAGTTTTCGGAGGTGGTCGTCGAGACACTGACGAAGCAAGTGATCGGGGCTAAGAGATTCATACGGAGGATGGTTGCTTGCGGGGCACCTCAGGCTAGGGCGAGGAGACCACGGCCGGCACCTGTCCGACGGGAGGCTTCTCCTATTCCCTCGGAGACTTCTTCCGAGACCCCTCTTTCTCCTCTCATTGATCACCGCGCGGCACTGCCTTCGGATCACGTCATTCTTGGGGATCCGTACGGGCAGGGACACGTCTGGCGGCATGGTGGGTCGTCTCCGTATGTTCAGGAGTCGGACGCCTTCACCTTCGGATTCGATTTCTTCAGGGATCTGGGTTTACCCTATCAGAGTGTGCCAGTTGGTCCCGACGAGCCTCTTTCTGGAGATGAGGACGATTCTGAGCCCGAGACTTTCAGGGCTCCTGACGAGGCGGGCCCGAGTCGCAAGAGGGGCCGGGGGGAGACATCGGGTGCTGGAGACTCCGATTGATTTTTTTTTTTTTGAGATTTAGATTTGTACAGATTATGCACATTTTTTTTTTGGATGTAATAATTTAGGATTTTATTTATGTTTGTTTGTTTTTTTTTTTATGCACACTCTTTTTTTTTTTTGGAATGTAATAATTTAGGATTTTATTTATGAATGCAATGCAATATGAATGCAGTGTTGCATGAGCCTTGTTTTTTTTTTGCAAGGGTGTTTGGTATATGGACTGGTTTGGGGAGGGTTTTTGCACAAGTTTCGAGCAACCGGGACGGAATATTCCTTTTTTGGTGTAGCAGCTTGGACTGTTGCAGAATTTTTTCTGGGGAAGCAATCCCATCCGCGCGGAGGAATCCTGCATCTGACAGTGTCCTTTAATTTTGGTCCAGACCTGGTCTTGCTTTATTTCAAATTCAAATATCCTCTTCAACCTCCAGTCCAAACAGCCATTTTCGGGGAGGAAGAGAGAAAAAACCATG
Organism: Adenophora triphylla var. japonica; assembly: GCA_022495995.1. Classification (NCBI taxonomy): domain Eukaryota; kingdom Viridiplantae; phylum Streptophyta; class Magnoliopsida; order Asterales; family Campanulaceae; genus Adenophora; species Adenophora triphylla. The sequence continues at coordinate 482,596 of JAFEMH010001310.1, forward strand.
GAAAGCCTTAGAAAAGCTCCCTCAAAGTTATCCCAAGAATCCCAAATGTCATTTTTCAACAAGTTCAAGGATTGGTCCCGGGAAATTATGCATGAGAGAAGGTCTTTCTTTGAAGAACGGTACAAGGTACGATGCTTGTGGTCTCTCAAAGAATTGGTTCCGGATTATGACCTCTTAAGGGCTTCTTCTTCGTTTTGGGATACTAGAAGGCATGTCTTTTGCCTTTCCTTCAACGAGATTGTTCCGACTGTGGAAGAATTTCGGGCCTTGCTTGGAGGTCCGGAGGTGGAGGAGATAGCAATTCCTTTGTCCGGAGGAGCTTCTTTTGTTGACAAGTTGTGCAACCTTCTTCATCTTTCCCCGGAGGAAGCACGAGGCATGATCCGCGGTCCCGACCATTTTGATATTTCCGGTCTTCCCGACAGATTTAGGGGCTTAGGCTTGGTGGATGACGCCTATTGGGATGCCTTTGCACTTTGCATGTTCGGCACTTTGTTCATGGTCTATTCCTTTGGGATCTGTCATCGAGCTTTGCTGGATGTTGTTGTTCACTGCCGCTCGGGCAGAGATGTCATTCCTTTGATCTTGGGGGAGACTTTTCATGCTCTCGACAGATTAGCTACCGGACGGCGGTACATGCACGGGGGCAGCCCGTTTCTCTTGACCCTGTGGCTGATGGAGCGTTTGGGGGTTCTTCGGGAAACCTCTGATATGATCAGGCCTTGGACTTTTGCCAGGAGAGGTGTCGATGTAGATTTTGATGATCAGGGCTCGTGGGCGCGCTGGATGGCGGGTCGCCAGACTGAAGATATCAGATGGTCGGTGCCTCATTGGCGGGTGGAGACTCGTAGAGTGCTTCAGGACGGGTCCCATGTGGTTATGCTTCCGGGGCTTTCTCAGTCCAGTTTCTACATTCCGGCTCTGGTCCTTAGGCAGTTTGGCTTGGAGCAGGTTCCTTTGGAGGGCTTTGATGATGTAGCCACCAGGGTGGTGGCTCCTGTTTCCATGGATGATCCCTCGGTGTTTCCATTTCTTTCCCGAGCATGGAGGTATGATGCCTTTCCTCCTCGGGTCATTCTCAGGCGTCCGAGACCGGTGTTCCTGACCACTTGGTACCTGGATTGGTACGAGGGGCATCTGGGAGAGACTCAGGTGGCTATTTTGAGACGGCGTGAGGCCATTGTAGGTGCGGAGGACCAGGCGCTTTGAGAGGAGGAGGGCCGAGGCGAGGGCCAACCCTCATGACAGGAGCGGAGACGCTGTGACCGATTATGAGGCTTACGTCAAGAGACAGGAGAGGAGGGCTCCTATGTTACCAGCTAGGTTACAGGAGATGAGGGATGACGCTAGGGCTACTAAGGCCCTGACAGAGGCCGGTTTGATAGACCCTGTTCCTATACCAGAGCTTGGTAGGAGGAATACCGACATTTTTCCGGTTCAGAAGAGAAAGACTCGGAGGGGGAAGAAGAAGGGAGAGGCCAGTACGAGTGGCTTGGAGTGACTCTGAGGTTTCCAAGTATCCCTTTCTTGCCATGACAGACACATTAGTTTGATTATGTATCTTAGTTTTCTTTTAGCAGGTTGCCAGTTGTAGGAATGAATCGGGCTTAGACTCATCAAAGAGCTTTTAACTTGTAATGAATATTTGAATTGCTTTAGAGTTTTTTGAGACGCTTTCATGGTCTGATCAATTGTATTGATGCCAAAGTATGGCTTTTATTTGTGCTTTAGACCGAACCGTTTCCTGCCTACGTTTCCCTCATTTTGAGGAGCTCAGGTCTTCGTAGTTCAACCTGGTGAACTCTTTTTTGTTTTTTTTTTGTTTTTGTTTTTTTTTGGTGCAACCCTGTTTTTTACCTAGGCCGCCCTTTTCGGGTTTCTAACCTAGTTGGGTATTACTCTTTTAGCACTCTTTTTTTTTTTTGTTTTTTTTGTTTTTTTTTGTTTGTTTTTTGGTGCAACCCTGTTTTTTACCTAGGCCGCCCTTTTCGGGTTTCTAACCTAGTTGGGTATTACTCTTTTAGCACTCTCTTTTTTTTTTTGTTTTTGTGTTTGTTTTTTTTTTTTGTTGTTTTTTTTGTTTTTTTTTTTTTTTTTTTTTTTTTTTAACGCGTAGTATCCGCAGCCGTCACCATTCACCGGGTGTACAAAGGGATTCCCGTCAGGCTCTGCAAGTTGCATGGCGCCTCAGAAGATCTTCTGGACGACATATGGCCCGACCCATACAGGCTCCCATTTGCCGAGAGGGTTGATACGGACTGGGGGCTTTCTTTTAGAACGAGATCACCTTCTCGGATCTCCGATGCTTTACTTTCTTGTCGAAGGCTCTGGCCATTCTTCCTTGGCAGGCCTGATGTGTTCCATGGCCTTCAGCGGCGTTCGCCCAGGAGGGCCAATCGTCATGGCGACTCTGGAGCCATTTGACCTCGCTGATTCGGCTTTCCAGCAGATACGGAGCGAGGGTATTTCCAGCCTCATTGGGAGTACGGCTTTCCATTCCGCATGTGAGGGCAAAAGGTGTTTCCCCAGCCGTCTGACTCATGTTCTGCAGCCCTGAGAGTGCCAGGTGTGTAACTTCTCGGGCCAATCTGCCTTGGACAGCCATTTTCTGATGATATTTTCCAGAGTCTTGTTTGCTGCTTCGACGGCTCCGTTGGTTTGGGGCCTGTAGGGTGATGACTTGTGACGGGTTATTCGGAATTCCGCCAGCAACCTGTCACATTCCCCTTCGAAGTGGGATCCATTATCTGAAATGATTTCGGCTGGCAACCCGTATCTGCACATGATGTTTTCTTTGATGAAGAGGGCGACTTTCTTTGAATTGAGGATTTTGTAGGACTTGGCTTCAACCCACTTGGTGAAATAATCCACGGCTACCAGGACGAACTCGTGGCCGTTACTGCCTGATGGTGTGATTTTGCCTATGACATCAATTCCCCAAGTGACGAAAGGCCAAGGGGTTGTCATGCAGTATAACTCGTGAGGAGGCAAGTGATTAAGATTTGAGTATCGCTGACATTTGTCGCAGCTTTTGACAAACTGGATGCAGTCGGCTTCCATGGTGATCCAAAAATACCCCATTCTTAGTATGATTTGCATCAGAGCTCGAGCATTCATGTGAGGGCCGCAGGTACCACCATGCATTCTTTCATGAGTTCGGTAGCCTCTTGTTTGCTGATACATCGCAGGAGGGGGCCTTGATAACGTTTTTTGTATAACATGTTTCCCAAAAGAACATAATGGGAGGCGAGCCGCTTCAGGGCTGAGAGACTTTTTGCTTTGATTCCTTCTTTATATTCCCCATCTTCGTTTTTGAAAGAGGCCTCGCCATCCTTCAGGTACTGGTAAATTTGAGTGTACCAGGGATCATTGATCAGTTCGGCTTCCGCTTCAATTTCGAAGCAATAGGCGGGGTTTTCTCTTCTTTGACTCTTGAATGGTTTAACAGACTTTCCTTCAGGTATTTCGACACGAGAGGCTAGTGTAGCCAGAGCATCCTTGAACCTGTTTCGGTCTCTTGGTAGGTAATGAAAGCTGATTTCTTTGAATTGAGTTACTAACTCTTCCATGTAAGCATGATACTTCTGCAAACCCGGATCCACGGTCTTCCATTTGTTAGAGACCTGATTGATGATGAGGGCAGAGTCACCGTACACCTCCAATTCCTTGATATTTCTTTCAAGGGCGGCTTCCAACCCAGCCATGCAAGCTTCATATTCGAGCGTCTGTTGGTGACTTCGAAGTTCAGCCTCACTGCCATGGGTGTGTTCGCCAGTAGGATCGACCAGAAGCATTCCTATCCCGTTCCCCCTTTTGTTTGACGCCCCGTCGAAGAAGAGTTGCCAGCGATTTTCTCCTTCTAGAGCGAAGATTCCATCATCGGGAAATTGAGGTTCAGGTCCTCGGGACTCATCACTTGGGAAATCGGCCAGATGTTCTGCCATTATGCGTCCTTTTACGGATTTCCTTGAAACATAAGCGATGTCATATTCGGCCAAAAAGAACGACCATTTTGCCAATCTCATGGAGATGGAAGGCTTGTCGAACAGATATTTGATGGGGTCTATCCTTGAAACAAGATGTATCGGGTGAGACTGCATGTAGTGTTTCAACTTTCCCACTACCCAGACCAAACCTGCGCAAGTCTTCTCGCAAGCAGAGTAATTGAGTTCGCTTCCTTGGAGCTTTCTGCTTACGAAATAGATGGCGTTTTCGACTTTGGAATCTTTCTTCTCTTGAGCTAGCATAGCCCCAATTGCCGTATCCGTGACAGCTAGATATAGCAAGAGTGGCTTTTGCCGATGTGGTGGGCAGAGAATCGGGGGATTCACAAGGTATGCCTTAATTTGTTCAAAGGCAAGTTGACATTCTGGGGTCCATTCTGTGTAGGCATTCTTTTTCATCAACTTGAAGATTGGCTCGCAGATCGAGGTCAGCTGATTTACAAAGCGGCTTATGTATCAGCCTTCCCATGAAGGATTTCACTTCTGTCAGTGTCCGTGGTGGCTTCATTTCAACTATCGCCTTGATTTTCTGGGGATCTACTTTGATTCCCCGTCTGCCACCATATATCCTAGTACCTTGCCTCGTCTTACACCGAAGGTGCACTTGGCCGGATTCAGCCTCATGCCGTGGTCTCTGAGGCGGCCGAAGAATTTTCTCAAATCAACAAAGTGCTGGCCATCCGATCCTCTGGAATGTATTATCATGTCGTCCACATAGACCTCAATTTCTTTGTGGATCATGTCATGGAACAGAGTTGCAGCTGCCCTCTGGTACGCAGCCCCAGCATTCTTCAGTCCGAATGGCATGACCGTGTAGCAGCATGTGCCCCAAGGGGTTGTGAAGGCTGTTTTGGCTTGATCTTCTTCTGCCATTTTGATTTGGTTGTAGCCGGCAAAACCATCGACGAAAGATTTGACTTCGTGGTTGGCCGCGGAATCTACCAAAATGTCGATGTTTGGTAGGGGAAATCGTCTTTTGGACTGGCTTTGTTCAAGTCTTTGAAGTCTACGCATATCGGATCTTTCCGTTGGCCTTGGTCACCGTCACTATGTTGGACAGCCATGTTGGGTATTCAATGACCCCGATGAACCCTGCCCGAGCATCTTTTCTATTTCCTCTTTCACTTGTAAGGACCATTCGGGCTTAATTCTTCTTAGCTTCCGCCTCATGGCTTGACTTCTGGGTCGAGCGGTATTCGGTGCTCAACTATGGAAGGATCGAGGCCTGCATATCTTTATAGGACCATGCGAACACATCCACGAATTCTTTTAGCAGCTCGATTAGGGCAACCCTTTCAGTTCCTTCGAAGAAACTACCAATCCGCGTCTCTTTAGGCTCTTCCGCAGCTTCCCAAATTCACACTTGTCAAAATCTCTTCGGCAGCTTGGGCTCGATTTTCCTCTTTCCAGCAACCTGCCTTAAAGATTTCTTTGATATATTGTTCATTTAATGTGTCTGCCTCTTCATCTAGTGAATCGTTATTAACCGTTTTTAGATTATTAGTTAATTAATCATTAGTTAAAGTGGCAATTAAGGGATACTCAGAAAGGTTCATCATTTCATTGAAGACGAAGGGGAATACAACGTTGGCTACAGACTCGTAGTCTTCAGGCGTGAGGCCATGGGCACGACTTTGAGAGACTCGAACTCAACAATGAGAGACTCGGAGGACTTTACAAAGGTTGACACGAAAGGACGGGGACCAATCCAAGCTTGGTGATCATTTCCTCCTTGGTCGCGGACGGGCCTTGAGAGAGTTTCCCAATTCTTTAGCGGCATCGCTGTTGGTGGCTTCACAACTCGGGAAAGGCATGGTCTCTGTGCTCCCTCTTCAGCCGTTGCTATCATCTCTTTGTCCGAACCAGAATCAACTGTGTTTGGCATCTGAAAGCCGAGCATGTGGATGTAGGGATCTTCCTCAATTCTGGGACTTCCGTTCGTCACAACCCGATTGCCGTCAATCCAGATGTAAGGACGCATCGCGTCTCGGTGAGCGGCTAGAAAAATCTCATGTCCCATACTCGAGCGGAAAGGCTTGGCAGGTAGTTCAGCAAGGAGGACGTCCCACACGACGTTCACAGATTCGAGCCGAGTCTGTCGGTGTTTGCTGACTTTTATCATGAAAATCTCCTCGCCCGGCGAGGCCAAAGAATGGGTTTGCAGAACACTGACAAATCTGTGATCGAGGACCGGGGACTTGTGTGCCTGCATCATGGCGGTGTTCAGCATTTCCTTCCAGTCTGCCTCCAAGAGTTGGAAATAGCAGTTGAATTTGATGAATCGAACTTCTTCGGAGTCCGCTCGCTTGAGTGTGTCGACATAGTTGGCATTGCCGGATTCCAAAGGATGCCGGCGAGACTTGCCTCTTGAAGGATGTAGCCCCGGTGTTTGACTCTGCGCTCTTGGCTATTGTTTCAGCTCTCGTTCCCTGACGAGGAAAGCTGCCACCCCTTATGACTTCAAGGTCTCCTGCCGGTTGATGAATTTGACGCATTGGTGGAGAGTGGAGGCTATGGCTTTCATGTGATGCAACCAAGGGCGCCCTGAGTAGGGCTGCGAACTCTGAGGATATCCATTACATGGAACTTTGCGGGCACCATTTGGGTTTCGTACCAGAGTTCCAGAGTCACTGTTCCCAGAATGGGACGAGACGAACCGTCGTAGGCTTTGACAGTCCGGGTAGACGGGATCACGCGCCTTTCATTTATGCGGAGGGCCCTCATCATGCTGAGGGGAAGGACATTTACCGATGATCCGTTGTCCACTAATACCCCAGGGAGTGACATGGTGTTGAGCCGAATAGTGATGTACAAAGCTTCATTGTGTTGGGAGACATCTCTTGGCAAATCTTCATCGCAGAAGGTGATCATACTCCCATATAGGTGAGGATCATAGATTTGGTCCTTGTCTCGGGATGGAGAGTCATCAAGCCGGTCACTTCGTGCCTTTTTCTTGCGAGGCAGAGTCTTTGCCGAAGCCCCTGGGTTATACTGATGCCTTTTGTGGCGGTTGCCATCTCCAGTCAACATGTTGATTGAGTGGGAGCGCCAGACTGGCGTCGGTTTTTCTTCATCGGTGTATACTCGGGAGCTGGACAAACTGAACCTTGGCTGACCCCGAGGGGGGTTGGACTTTTGTTCTGCAGCACTTTGGCATCCGAAGGTCTCAATTTCGTCATTGGCAAAGCTTTTCTGCTCTTTTATCCCTTTTTGCTTTGGGGAAGACTGACTGGAGTAGAGTACATAATAATCAAATCCCCCAGATGGCTCCCCGAGCGTTCCCACATTGTTATCACCGGCCTCGAATCTCTCCTTCAATTTTTGCTGGGAGGAAATTTTCTTTTTCTTAGGAGGACGGTCCTCGTGTATCCAATCCTGATAGTCCCTTTCAAGGCAATCGGGACAGTCACAAATATCCCACCAAATGTGTTCTACACGGCGGTGGCGGATTTGGGACTTCAGGTTGAGCGGTGCTGGAAGGACTTTGAGTGGAACTGGTCCGGGGATCTGCTGCCGGCTCGTCTGTAGCGAGTGATTGGACTCCGCCGGATAATGAGAGATATCGAGGTCCCGGGAACGGGCATATGTTTGTCCTTCAAGGCAGCCCCAGCCAGCCGGGATGTTGTTAAGGTCCCAAAGTGGCGTGTGGCTTCTTCAATCCAGGCCGCCCGCCTGCTCTGCGTTCTTCCAGGGATTTGATGGCTGACCACATTTCTTTAACTGCTCCTGATTTTCATCACTCAGGCCGACATTTGTGGGATCATCACCTTGAGAGGGGACAACCGACAGGATACCGAACTCTTTCGTCCTGACCGCTGTCGGGGGCCAGCTGCCCTGCAAGTCGGCGGGCAGGAGTCCCGCGGTGGAAACATAGGAATCTTGGGGTAGCATCTTGATGTATCCGGACTATTAAGAAGAGGAGGAGAACCTTCTTCTGCCTTTGCGGTAAAGGTGCCATCGGAATTGAGACTCGACAGTCAAACCATGACTTGCGACTACCCAGGAGGTCATCAATTTGAGCCTCATGTCGAAGTCTCATTTGTTCTACCAACTGGATCCAATACTGGCTCGTCCGAGGGATTTTGGAGGACGGAGCAACGTGGTCCCCATCATTACCGGCTGATGCAGACATTCTGAAACCCGGAGTCGGAACAAACGGCGAAGCTGACGATGCGCTTGACTCTTCCCAACTGATCAAACGGTGACCCGGTGCCCGAAACCAAGCTTTGTGCGGAGCTGCTGGGGAAAGGACACGAAGGTTCAGATGTCTGGGAATGGAAGGAGGGTAGGTGTTTGGGCTTTAGGCTCATGCAACATGCAGTTATTTGTTCACGTTTACTTAAAACATGTTTTATTAACCTAATCGGTTGGAAAAGATTGCTCTTCTTTTTCGCAAACTACTCTGATTCCTGGATCAGTGGGCCCCGTCACCACGCCATAAGCCCCTCGTATTCCACCTGTATTTCGACCTCCCAGGGTGGACAGCCCCGGGCGAGGGTCCTACAGGGCAAGCGGGTCCCACCGACCGAAAGAAAAACGATCCTAAAAGTCTGGCGGGTAATCGAGTCTTAACGAGCATTCGATGTAAATTACGGACAAAGCTGACGTCGAAAGTCAAGATCATGTCCGAGGGCTCGACAAAAAGTCGGCATGATTTGGACTGATAAATGTCCACGATTGATCTTGACTTGTCGTCAGTTAAGCCGTAATTAGGCATGGAATAGTCATTAATCCTTGATGACTCAGTGTCATGCTGGGAGTCAGTGTATAATTTGTGCCAGTCAGAGCCGAAGTCAAGGCACCGGTCAATATCTTGGTCAAAGTCTGCGGCGGAAAACCGGCAGAACTTCGACTGATTAGCGACTGATTAGGGACCCGAGAGATATTGAGTCGGTATGCCGACAAAGGCTTGAAAGGAAAGGTCTATACACGGACAGGGCATGACACAGACCAGACTAAAAACCAACCGGGTCTCGGACAAAGTGTGTCACGGACAAGTGCATGGTCGACACGAGGCTCCATGGGATGTTTGGGTAGTCCTGTGCTCATCCGAGAGGCGTAATAAGACCAAACGGACCGCGACAAGGATTTCCCCGGGTTAAGGACGTAGTGTGCAGTGTACGGTCACGTGCGCGTAGTGTGCAAGCAGTCTATATTCTTTTTCTGAGTAAAATAGAGATTTTTTTTTTATGTGTCTTAAAAATATGATGCATGATTTTTTTTTGGAAATTTTCTTTTTTTTTTTGAAAATCTTTTTTTTTTGAAAATTTTTTTTTATGAGCACATAAGCACGTAAGCATGAAAATTCCGACAGTTAGGGACATTATTCCGACAGTCAAAATTTTGACTTTCTCCGAGGCGGCCAAAACAACATGAAAACTGTGCAAAAATCAACACACACACAAAAATGATTTTCAAAGCCGGGACGGAAGCTTGACCCTCAAAAGCTTTTTTTTTTTGAAAACGGTGATACCGGTACGTGGGATTGTTAGACCACAATTTATCCCCGACTCGTGTTAGGAGGCGATAACGGGAAATTTAGTGGTTTCCACCAATATACCGAATACCATTTTTTTATTAAAAAGCTTAATCCCCAGCAGAGTCGCCACTGTAACGATGTGTTGCCTTTTTCGCGGGAAAAATTCGATTTTTGCGTTTCTTTGAAAAACCAAATAAAACCGGAAAACGGAGTCGCCACGCCATTTTAATTTTGAAGGGCCAAAACTTTGAAAAAAGCCCGAGATCAGAGATTTAGGTTCGGAGGTCATGTTACACGCCGGGAAGGACGTTAGTGTGCACCCGACGCGCCTCGTAAAACGAGTCTTCCAAGCTGAAAATCATTTGTGTGTGTGTGTGTGTGTGTGTTTTGGCCAAAATAAGTTGAAACTGGAAAAAGTAAAAATTGGGATGTCTTTTTAAGACTTTAAACTGATCCCATGATTTTTTGGAGAATTTTTGGTTTGAGATTTGGTACTCAAAAAACCTTTTGAAGTTGAGAAGTCACTTCTGCCAGAAGGAAATGGCAGCAGACACCTGATTTTGAAATGGATTCAAGGGTCCTAAAACTTCATAATCTGGATGAACTCAGAGAATGAAAGTTTCTCTAGACTCCTTGAATAAACTTTGTGTGAAAGAAATTTCCATTTTGGAGAAGATTTGAGGGGTCAAAACCTTCTGGAAACCTCAGATATGAGATCTGGATTCCCAGAAGCTGATGAACTAGCCTCTGAAAGAAAAATTGAAAAGAGGAGTTTTACTCACCCAAAAAATAAGGTAAAAATATGTCTGGAAAGCTCTGGATGTTGGCTACAAAAAGTGTTTTGTAGTCAACACCAAATTCCAAGTTCATCTGTGTCCAAAAATTAAGACCATGGACTGAGGTCTGAGAAAATTGCTACTGGACAGCAACTTCTCAAGAAAGAAAATATGATTTTAAGGGGGGTTTTGCATCCATGCTTGTCCCCATTTCCCTAGGTTTTGGTTAGTGATCACTAGACATTTTAGTGGTGAATCAACTATACCAAACCATCCTTGGGGTACATTAGGACTAAGCATTTCATTTGCTTGGGGAGGGGGATTTTACCCTTTGAAATCAAGATTTAGTGCTTGAAAATGGTTTTTTAGGGTTTTGAAAGTGCATTTTTGCAAGTAAGAAAGAAAAGCTTTGAAAATAATGTTGATCTTTGTAGAAGATCATCCATGGAGATGGTCTTCCATGGTGATCTTCTTAGATCTAGAGAAAAAAGATGAAAGAACTACATTTTGTAGTTTGAAGATGCATGCATGGATGAGATTTAGGGTTAGGAAGAGGAGGGTTTACCAATCTTCCTTGTGTTCTTGAGTGTTTGGCTTGAGTGTATGAGTGTTTAGGGCTTTAATATGAGAGTGAGTGGATGAGTATGAGTTGGGAAAGATTGGAGAGAAAAAGGTGACAATTCTTGAGAATTCTCACTGTTTTCTCTCTATATTTCGCCAGAGGTTCGTTGCATTTGTGTTCTTCCTCCTTATTTTTGTGACTGGAGGGCTCAATTTATAGCCCTCTGAAATTGACAATCTCATCCGCGCGGACAGGTCCAGGCAGCGTGCACTGTTCATTAAATGCAGCTTCAGCTTTGGACAAGAAGAATATTTCTTTTTGAAATTCAAATTAGGCAGCCAGTTTATGTTTCCAGCATTGCTATATTTGGTTTTCTTCTTTTGTTTTTCTTTTTTGAGATTCTTTTTAAGGTTTAACCTTAAATAACAATGCCCATTTTACCCTCACTTTGTTAGAAATGTTAGGATAGTTAGGAATTGTTAGAAATGTTATAACTTTCGTTAATTTTCTAACGAAAATTCTAACAAGCTCAAATTGGAGCACTTACAGCCATCACCAAGGTTCGAGGCACCTAAGACGCCATCATCAAGGTTCGAGGCACCTAAAATGCCATCATCGAGGTTCGAGGCACCTAAGACGCCATCATCAAGATTTGAGGCACCTAATACGCCATCACCAAGGTTTGAGGCACCTGAGACGCCATCATCAAGGTTCGAGGCACCTAAGACGCCATCATCAAGGTTCGAGGCACCTAATACGCCATCACCAAGGTTCGAGGCACCTGAGACGCCATCATCAAGGTTCGAGGCACCTAAGACGCCATCATCAAGGTTTGAGGCACCTAAGACGCCATCGTCAAGGTTCGAGGCACCTAAGATGCCATCATTAAGGTTTGAGGCACCTAAAACGCTATCACACACAACACGAGGAAAGCGATAAATCGCAATCATCCCTTAGGGTGACTTCCCAAAAACATTCAGATCATAGGTTGACTTCCCGAAAATAGTCAGATCTTAGGGCGACTTCCCCAAAACAGTCAAAACCTTAGGGCGACTTCCCCAAAACAGTCAAAACCTTAGGGCGACTTCCCCAAAACAGTCAAAACCTTAGGGTGACTTCCCCAAAACAGTCAGATCATAGGGCGACTTCCCAAAAATAGTCAGATCATAGGGTGACTTCCCAAAAATAGTCAGACCATAGGGCGACTTCCCAAAAATAGTCAGACCATAGGGTGACTTCCCCAAAACAGTCAGACCATAGGGTGACTTCCCAAAAATAGTCAAATCTTAGGGCGACCTTCCTAAAGCAGTAGGGTCGAAGACTAAAGATAGTCGAAAGACCCGAACTACGACTGGCTTGATTCCTCTTAAGGATACGTAGGTAGCCTATCATTAGGTTCAGCCACCAGACCAAAATGGTCATTCCTATCCCCAGCAGAGCGGATATACAACCCTAGCCATCAGACCAAAGAGGGTCATTTCTTATCCCCAGCAGAGTTTCTTTCAGCAATCGACTGTAGAACTCACTCGCCAGGTTGACATCCTAAAACAGTCACTCCAGGGTCGACGACTAAAGATAGTCGAAAGACCCGAACTACGACCGGCTTGATTCCCATTCGGGATACGTAGGTAGCCTATTGATTAGGTTCAGCCACTCGATCACTTGATCGTCCTGTCAAATATGGAGCCTTACTCTTATCGACGACCCCGCTTCCTTCGAAAGCACCGTCGCCGAGGGGCTACTGTAAGTGCTCCAATTTGAGTTGGTAGCTTTTTCGTTAGAAAGTTAACGAAAGTTTTAACATTTCTAACATTTCTAACAATTCCTAACATTTCTAACAAAGTGAGGGTAGATTAGGGATTGCCACTTTAAGTTAAACCAAGAAAAGAATCTCAAAAAGCAAAAGAAATTAGAAAAATCCGAATTAAGAAAGTTGAAAAACAGCTTCAGTTTGAATTTTAAAAAGATTATTCTTCCTGTCCAAAAGCCAAGATCAGAGCGTATGAACAAAGTGCACGCGTCGATCCTTGTCCGCGCGGATACGTTTGATTCTCACAGGGGTCCTATAAATTGAACCCTCCTCTCTCAGTTTACACAACACAATTTGATCACAAGAACGAAACTCGGCGAAATATAGAGAGAAAACGGTGGGAATCCTTAGATTTGCCACCATTTTCTCTCCAATCTTTCCCAAATCTCACTCACTCACAAACACTTCAAATCACTCTCATACATACTCTCATACATACTCCAATCCAAGCTCAAATCACCCTATAGGAGGAGGATTAGAGAGAAAACATAGAGGACTTCATTGTTATCTACTTGTTTTCTCTTTAACCAACTCAAATCATCAACCCTAAACACCCTCAAACACTCTCATATTCAAGCCTTAAACACTCTCACATTCAAGCCTTCAAACACAAAACACAAGGAAGATAGGTATAACCTCCCTCTCCTTACCCTAAAATTCATCCATGCATGCATTTTCAAGCTACAAAATGTAGTTTATTCATCTTCTTGCTTTAGATCCAAGAAGATCACCATGGAAGTTCATCTCCATGGATGATCTTCTACAAGGATCTACATTATTTTCAAAGTGTTCTTACTTTCTTGCAAAGAAAACACATTTTCAAAACCCTAAAAATTATTTACATACATCAAATCTCATTTTCAAAGGATAAAATTCCCCTCCCCAAGCAAATGAAGTGCTTAGTCCTAATGTACCCCAAGGATGGTTTGATATAGTTGATTCACCACTAAAATGTCAAGTGATCACTAATCAAAACCTAGGGAAATGGGGACAAGCATGGATGCAAAACCCCCTTTAAAATCATATTTTCTTTCTCGAGAAGTTGCTGTCCAGTAGCAATTTTCTCAGACCTCAGTCCATGGTCTAATTTTTTGGACATAGATAAACTTGGAATTTGGTGTTGACTAAAAAATACTTTTTGTAGCCAACATCCAGATCTTTCCATACATATTTTTACTTTATTTTTTGTGTGAGTAAAACTCCTTTTTTTTAAATTTTCTTTTAAAGGTCAGTTCATTAGTCTCTGGAAATCCAGATTTCAGATCTGAGATTTCCAGAAGGTTTTGACCCCTCAAATCATCTCCAAAATGAAAAGTTCTTTTACAGAAACCTTTTTTAAGGTGTTTTGAACATTTTTCATTCCCGTACTTTTCCAAGATTCTGGAGTTTTCAAGCCCTAAAGTCCATTTCAAAGTCAAGGGTCAATTGCTTTTTTCATTCTGGCAAAAATGGTTTTCAACTTCCAAAAATCCTT